>CM039123.1:7813216-8165002 GCA_022036555.1 Microstegium vimineum | reverse complement strand
CGCCGCTGGCTGCAACGACCTTGCTGCTGCTCTTCTTGCCGTGGCCGCCGGCGACCTCCATCCTCCGGAAGTACTCGACCTCCCGGAGCACCAGCGAGCCCACTGTGCCCTGCGCGCCGACCTCCACCGGCGCCGCCATGCCGAGGCAGCAGCACTGCTCGTGGGCACAGTAGTACAGTACAGTGCTTATGGGATGGCTCGTTGGGACTGGGAGGTCTGTCTGGCCACAGAGCAGATCATGAGCGAGCGAGGTGGCCTTTTGGGCGCATGGAGTTCAGGACAGGAGGCGTGGACGCTACTTCAGTACCCGACGAGATGGCATACGCATTGCAGGTGGTTGGTCCCTCAGTTCCGTGGATGCATTCGTTGGAGACAAGCAATCCATGCATGGTCCCTATGTATGGTATGGACGAATGAATGAATGGCTTTCCAATGCTGCATGCAGAGCGTCCGTCCTACCTGTGATGATCGTTCGTCCTACTCCTGAGTCTGGCGCCGCGCTGGTTGTGTTTGCTTGGAAAAAACTTAGATACGGACTGTCTGTACCCGTACTCCGTGCGGTCTCTGCTACTAGATTTAATTTCATCGTTCCTCGGTGTTCCACTTTTTCTTTGAGACCACACGTTATCCGCACTAAGACAACGTTTGGTAGGGCTCATAGCGGCTCCAGCTTCTCTGACGCATTCACTGTTCATACACTATTTACAAGGAGCAGTTTTTATCTCTCCTCCTCTCTCCTCTCACAGAGCCAGTGGAAGCAGGTGGAGCTGAAAAAAGTGGCTTCTCCTGCTTCCACGAGTTCTGTGAGAGAAGAAAGGAGGAGAGATAAAAATGACTCATGTAGTCATGTGAACAGTGTTTGGACATTGAATACGTCAGAGAAGTTAGAGCCGTAAGGAGCCCTGCCAAACGAGACCTAAATCACTATGAGAATGGTCCATACCGGATTTGTTTTCGTTTGGTTTGGTGGCCAATGGAGGCCAGGCGCGTGCTTCCAACCAGTACGTACCTACGTACAAGCGTACACATCTGAGTATATATCTGACTACGCTAGCTGGTCTTTTTGAGTGTTTCTTGTTGGAGGGGATTCCCAGTGACGAGGCAAGGGCATGGTCCAAATTAAAGATCATTTCATTCAGTTTTGATTTGGTTGTCTTTTGAAGAATTCTCAACCTGCAGTTCTCACCCTTTTCCTTGTAAATCAGGTGCTGTCACAGCTTCAATTATTGTCCTAGAGCTGATCCGTGTCCAATTCGTTTGTTTTCTTAGCTGTTCAAATCGTTCCAGTGCTTGGCTGCTCCAACTTCTTCATTTCAACAACAGAGAACGACAGTAATGTCCTGGGGCTACAGGAGCTCGGTACCATCATATCGTCAGGTTTTTATTGTGCTCGATTCAAAGCATGCAGCAGCCAGAGAAGCTACTAGAAAAGGATGATTCAGTGCTTGTGCAATATCATTTTCGTGCTATAGTGTTGTGTTTCTTATTTCCATGATTTAGTCACATTTTTCTTGCATGGTTCCTTGCATTAGGTAGATGTTTATCTCGTCATACAATTGAGAGCTCATTTATTCTGTGCTACTTTGATTGTCCTCCTGCAATTTAATTTGGTCTTTGCAACTGAACCTGTTGCTGTTCCATTCTTTCTGTACTAGTGCTTCGGCTCTTTGCTGATTTGCTTGAGCGCGTGGTAGCTAGTTTTCTTTCCAGACTTTCACTCGTGTCTCCGTCAGTAACACTTTTAATTGAGTGTGCCCTAGTTACCAGAGCTTAGCCGTGTGTTTATCTTTCTAGATGATATATACTCGGAGGCCTTCGTTTATTACGCGATGAATAAATATTGATTTAGTGAGATACTTTTCACGCTTTACTTCTTCAGTGCGCTCAAAATACCTTAACGTGTTTAGTTGGCCGGATTGGGACATATATGTCTGTTTTCGCGAACGTGCAAAACGTGCTTGTTGCACGTGTTTCATTGAGGGGTATATATCACATTGCTCCTTGGCGGAGAATTTTTTGTCAGCTCGCAATCATCGTCCCTCTCCGGTCGTTTGTTCCAATTAATCCTTCAAGCGACAAGTCAAAAGCTAAGAAGGTAATTTCTTTTTTTTTTCAATCATACTAATATAAATCCTTCGTATCATAGTGTGAACTAGTGGACACAATTGTGTTTGAGTGACATATGCCGGAAAAGAGTAATTATGAATGAATCTTTGAACATTTCATTTCAAAGAACACCAAAAGAATGACGATCTTCAAGTAAAAATCATACGACCAGAGGTGAAGGTATCATTTTTTGTTATATTCCTTTGCTATGTGCTCCCTTCGTTTTTGGAAGGAATGCAATTCTAACTACATTGTACTAAGTTAAATTGATGAAAATGAGGGTGCTTGATGTTTCATTAGGTTAAGGTAACTCTTTGATTTGGTGTCGGCTTAAATATACGATTAGCCTTCTGACCACAAAGATATGAATCATGCAACCGCAATATCATATATCCTTAGGTTATCAACCATGCACTATCATGTCGGCTACGCCATGAAGGCTAATCGTTCATGTGAGTCAAGAACCAAAGCAAGAACAAGAAAGACATAATATGAAAATATTGTTGAAATTAGATTAAGCACTTGAAGTTGGGAACTCACAGACCAATGAACACACAATTTTTTAGTCATTGTGAACACAAGGTTGACATGTACCCTTATGGTTCAATGTGTGATGAGTGATTGTCAAGTCATTGTGAACACAGGCTAGGTTGACATGTACGAGTGACCGTGTTGACCAAGTTAAGACGGCGGTCAAGTGAGTCGAATAGAGACTCTATGAGACTTGGTGATCGGGCGATGGAGATAATGGTGACACGTGTCGATTCGTGGGGTGAGCATATGAAGTACGCTCACGCAAGCGGGCTTGGTGATTTGGGCCATAAAACCACCGACGGATAGTTTTCAGGTTTGGACCTAAAAACCAAGATGTGGTTCTGACGGAAATTGGAGGCGGCACGTGACGTCATCGCAAGGCTCGTGTTGAGGTGAAGCTAAGTCATGAAAAGCGTGTGGCCATCGGATCAATGTTCTTCTAGTAGCTTAAACACATCGCAAGACATCCTTGATTAGTGGAGTTAGTCTCGGTTCTTCTAAACCTCACACTACTTATTATGCTCTAACTAATGTGGACCAAAAGTTGGGGAAGAATAGCAAAAACTATGTTAGAAATGGAGAGAAAGGTGGTAGGCTACACGAGGGAAGACTTTTTTCAGAGTTTGTTAGAGAACTCAATTACAAGTGCGCGTTTACAGAGGTCGTAAGGCGGATTATAACCATTCTGAACGACACCACACATGCTAGGAGGACACAACCAGGCCGAGGCTCAACTAAATAAGAATACATGGTTCAAGTATTCTACTTCTTGCTTCTAAGTCCTAACACTGCCCTCCTCTTGAAACCTAGCTTATCCCCAAGGCCCAAGCTGATGCTTGTGGATAACGACACCTCAAGTCTTTCAATTCTCTTCCCACATAGCCATGGATGGTGTGGTAGGTCTGTCCACTGAACCATATTCTCTTAACTATGGAGTCCTCTTTCTGATAGAAGCAGGTGTTAATAAACACCTCTGGGGAGAGACCTTGAGCAGGGTCAGTACATAATGAGGACAAGTCCATTGACAATTGGACATATGGTGCAATGTGCTTCTTCAATTGAGAGACATGGACCACTAGATTAAGTAACCGAGCCAACTCGTTGTAACACTTCAAACGACACATATCATTTGAATGAAAATTTTTGATGTATCGATATGCCAGTGATGATTGGATGTGCATGTAAGGTTGAAGTTTCATGTAAACCCTATCACCCACTTGAAACGAACACTCAAAGTGATGCTTTTCCACTTGAACCTTCATGTTTTGTTGGGCACACAAGAGTTGTTGCTGAATGAGCCAAGTGAGAAGTTCACGCTCATTAAGCCAATCTTCTAGGTCATGCACCGAACAAAGCTAAAGATTTTTGACACCCAAATGTCATGAGGTGTAGCCATACAAAACCTCAAATGGGGACTTTCCCACAGTTGTGTGATAGTCAATGTTGTACCAAAATTTAGCCATGGACAACCACTAACTGCATTGGAATGGACTGCACAATAAAGAAATCACTATAGGTGTTGATTCAAGTGCTTGTTTTGGCCATTAGTATGAGGGTGATATGATGAGTTCAACCAAAAAATTATGTCCAAAAGCTTCAACATCTCTAACCAAAGTATGCTTGTGAACACTCTATCTCTATCCGAGATCAATACTATAGGTAGCACATGCAATAGATGTGATCCAAATACAATCGAGCTATTTTAATGCTTTGAAAAGATGGTAGACAGGAATGAAATGTTCATACATGGTAAACTAGTTGATGAATTCTAATATAGAATTTAAGTAGTCTGATGTTGGAAGACCTTCAATAATGAAGTTTAAGCTAACAACTTCCTAAGTTTGTAAAGGTATTTGTAATGGCTCCAATAAACCTGGTGTTTTGATATGCTCACTTTTTTGCTTGTTAACATGTTTGACATTGCTAGACAAAAGACTAGACCATTTTCTTGAGACTTAGGCATGCAAATAATTGTTTTACTCTTTGATATGTGGCAAAAATCTCAGAATGTCGTCCACCTAAACCACTGTCATGCAATGCTAATAAGATGTGTTGTTGTGGAACAATATTGTTGACTATCTAGAGACATCCTTTAAACCTAATGATGCCGTCTATTAGAGTGTAGCTAGCATTTAGTGTTCTCTTTGGAAACACCTAGCTTAGTTAAATGCATTAGGCTGTCGGCTCTTGGGAGTGCACTCTTTGTTCAGTTAAATACATGATGTTGTGATGTATCCTAATAATGAACTTACTATGTTGTAGATATAGCCTTCATTTGTCAATAGACATGAGAATAACCTCTTTTCATCGACTGATGAGGTTTGGTTCTTGGGGCATAATGGTTTGTTAAAATACAATACTAGATGTCTGTTCTACATCAATATACCTCTAATATTAGACTCTAAAAGACCTATGTTTAGTTTTGGTAATTGAGAACTAATGAAATAACCTCTACTGTTGTAATTTAGATAGGTTAGGTCCACACTAAGGTTGAGTGGGAATGACACTCATGGAGGTGATGATGGTAGCCACGAGGCGATCAAGTGCTCAACAATTGAAAAAGAATTAAGAAAAAAACAAGGTGCAGGCATTAGTGTGATGTAGGCAGCAGCGGAAGGAGGTACGGGCGATATGACATGGGTGTGACCGAGGCAATGGGGGCAGAAGGCACAGACACGGTGGTGATCAAAGCGACAATAGGTGGTACGGTGCGGGCGCAACTGAGATAGCAGTGGAAGGTACAAGCATGGTCATGAATGAAGCAGCAACGACATGCCCAGTCCTAGGGCGGAGCGGGAGGCACTGTCATCCCTGGTCATGCCAGGGATGGGCCTCAATATATGTATAGACCAATACCTATACCGGCCATATACCCAGCTCTAGATCTCAACTCTTCGACTCCCCGAGCCACAAGTCACGCGGCCTTCCACCTTCAGTGTTTCCTTCCTACGCGTGTGGCGTGGGCGCATGGTGGGCGGGGCCTGCTAGTGCCACTCCACTTTCCAACATAGCAAAGCAGGTGTCAAATCACAAGGCCTAATCTCACCGATCCCTCATCTCTGGTTAGCAATCGACAATTCCAGAAAGGAGGCTAGCGCCTGGCGGCAACAAACTACAAGGTCGAAATCTGAGATCGAGTAATTTCTCGTATGATCCTTACTCTATGAAATTATAGTTACTAATTATTTCTCTAAATTATAATTGTACTTCATAATTTTTCATTGTTTAAGAAAAAGTGAATAGATGATATGATAGAATTATAGAGAGGAGCTCTTCATCAATTTCTCAATAGTTCTTCTAATTCCAATGACCAAGGCATCAGCTAAAATAATCTCTTCCAAATTAAAATTGGTGAAGAACTATTTGAGATCCATAATATCACAATAGAGGTTAAATGGACTGGTAACATTATGCATTGTGAAGTAATTGTTGGATGAAATTGATATTGACATCATCATCGATGAGGTGTTTGAGGTAATTTATATGTATACAAATTATTTTATATAAATATTGTTTTGCATTCATTTAACTACTTGATATAACATTTTGTATATATGTATATATACTGCAGTGGATAGTATAGTAGTATTATCATGTTTATATAAAACGGCCCAAAATTTTTGCTTCATTCTAGGTCTAAAAATAACTCAGCAACAATGGAAGGCGCGGGCGTGGCCAAGGCGATGTTGGAAAGTGCGGGCGTAGGCACGATCGATGCATGCTAGGTGAATCACGGATACAACCACACGTTCTGCTCGGCGAAGAGCCTACGCATCTCATCATGGAAAAGCTTGGTAGAAAGATTCATGGCGGAGTACCAAAACCAATAGCTCTAGTAGCAAAGGTTAGGAACAACACAGGGGAAGGGCATGGAATCAGAGATCAAGGGAGGAAGAGCTAGCAATTCATCCAGAATAGCAAGGAAGGAAGGGAAATCTAGAAAAAGAAGAAGAGCACAAGAAGAGGACTCAGTTCATCTAGAATAAATGAAGGGAAATCTAGAGGAGGAAGAAGAGCACAAGAAGAGGATTCGATTCGGTTCAGATAGAGATAGGATAGTTGTTTGATTGCATAATTGGTCATACCCTCTCTACCGCCACACAGGCCATGTAGTGAAAGGCACACAGGCCTAAGTCCAAAACTCGATAGCTATTACTAATAGTAGCCCATGTTCATAATATGGAGCTCCTGTATAGAAAAATAACAAGCTAAAGGACTGATCATCACATGTTTGTGTGTTCATTTGTCCGGCGGACGATGTGGGAGTGTGCGGATGAGGTAAGGGTGACTATGGAAATATAGAGCATGGTGAAGGGCAGGTACGTCATGTTGATATATGGCCCTACGCAAACTCGACAAAGTCACGTCCCTAATTAGACATCTATGACTATGATGACACATGTTTAAGTGTTACTAAGGGCACTCATAATATAGACTCTATCATAGAGTTTAAATATATTTATTATCTCGAATGATGTGGACTTGGAGTCTAAATAAGACTTAGAGTCTTGTTTTTTTACTCTCTCTTCAATAAATATACTGCCACATCAACAAAATACCATAGATAAATAATAATAAATAGTCTTGAACTATGTGATAGAGTCTTGCATTGTGAGTGCCCTAATATGTGCGTATTTTTTTGTTTGTCATAGTTTTAGGATGGAAGGAATAGTATATATGTGCAGTGGAGTGGTGGAATGACATTTATGGGCCATGGACCATACATGGTAGTACTTTACTTCTTCCTTCCATGATATTGGACAACCCATCTAACCTTAGACGACCATCACAAAGAGATGACCACACACGCCAAGGGAAAACCGACAAACTTTAAAATTTACACGTAAGAATCTTATGTAAACATGTGATTAATTAATCATTTTATTTGTTGTTGTCAACGTGGATCTCGCATGGACCCAGCCCGTAACCGGCCTATGTCCAGCCCAATTTCCAAATCAAACCAAATATGTCCCCCCTCTGTTAGCTGTTTGAGACTGCCCTGCTTCGTATTTTTCAGCTCTACTTCACGTTTTTAGCCAAACGGTTTTAGCTCTATGGACACAGCTTCAGAGAAAAAAGTAAAGTTGTAAGAGCACCTAAAGACGTACTGCACAAACTTTAGTTTTTTTGTAGAGCTGCTGTACAGTGGAATTTGTAGAGTAGAGTTTATAGAGCAGTTCTAAACAGATCACGACAGACGGAGCTCCAACAAAGAGCTGGGCCTGTTCACGCCCTGGCGATCAACGAGGCTACTTGTTGGGTGGTGACGTGGCAGCGATTATGCACGAGCGCGCCTCCTCTCGATCGGGCTGTGCATTTGCACCACGATCGGTTCGCCGTCGAGTACTGGCTCGCTGCAGTGCTTTGCACTGGTTGATGCTCAGATGGGCGTCATGCATGCAGATGGTGCGTGATCATATATCGATACTTGACCTGGAGATCGATGTTGGTAGCAGGCAGCTTCCAATGTCGCAGAAGTAGAACAAAGCTAATTATTTCGAGTAAACGAATAATATTTTTCTCTCATAATAAATTAATATAAATATTCATGATAACCTATCCCTCGTTCAATCAGACATGTGTACACCGGCCAAGGGTGCAATTAATGACAATATGAGGTGGTGCTGCCTCCTGCGTTGATCTCTTAGGCCAGTCTCAGTGAGAATTTCATGTCCTAGTTTTCAACATATTCAAAATTTTAGAAACAATGCACAATAGTTTCATCTCCATAAAACTATGTCTACTCTCTTGAAATTTTCACGGTCTCTTTCTTCATCAATATATTATCACATCAACATATTTAATACTCATGAAACTCTAGTAAAACCCTATTGAGACTGACCTTAGAACCAAGATAGTCATACCACTTATTACATCAATTCAAATCAAAACCAAAAGTGTCTAACTTAACACTACTATAGAACAGACCTTTGGTCGATGTTCAAAATGTGCAATATAGTCTCGGTTAATAGACCTCTAGTCCCGGTTGGTAACACCAACCCAGACTAAAAGTCTCATTTAGTCCCGATTAGTGTTACAAATTGGGACTAAAGGTACCAGGACCTTTAGTCCCGGTTTGTAATATCACCCCGGACTAAAGATAGACCATTTAGTCCCGGTTGGTGTTACTAACGGGGACTAAAGGTCCCTTGATAGGTTGGTTCAAAAAAAAACGTCTCATTTATTGTTTGATCTATTCTGTAGGTAGGGTGGTAAGCTGTGCGCGAGGCAGTGCTTGAGGTCCTCGGTTCGAATTTTACAGGCGAGGCAATGGATCTTTTTTTAGCCTAGGAAGGCTTTTAGTCCCGACCATAATCTCGATTGGAAAACTGGGACTAATACCGGTTCTCAATCGGGACTAAAATCCTCTGTAGCAGTGATCCAAAGCAAAGAAAGAACGAACACATGACAAGCCTGAAAGATTCACTCGTTGTTTTCTTCGTGCCGTTATAACAGACCCTAGAGATGAAGCCACTGCGTTCCCCTAACCTGAACAACACCTATGCAAATATAACTAGAACTGGGAAGGCGCGCTCCGCCGCGCCTGCTTTAATTTTTAATCTTGCGAAAAGTAAAAAGCTAATGAACTGTGCCTTAAAAGAACAATAATGAACAGTGGTGGGAAAATATATTTAAAACCGTGGATGAGCAGTGCTTCTTCTCAGGTGAACAGTGTTGGCACCAGTGCTACAGTGATCGACTGCATGGCGACGCGTGGGCAGGGTGGCTGAGCAGGGACTTATTCCTTGTTAAAGACTATCTTTAATCTTTATACATAAAGCTGATCCATCAGTCTCTCCTATGGATACGAATGGGCCGGGACGACCTAAGCCCTGTGGCCTCAAGATCAACTTTAAGGACTAGCATGGATCAATCCATTTCATCAAAAGACTACAACATGTTCGCTTGGCTTTTCAACCGGTTTAAATTTAGTTAGAACAGTGTTTTTCTTTCATGAGAAATCAGCCAACAATGCATAATCTTATCAGAACAATACATAATCCTGCCAAACGAACAGACCTATGACCTCATTAATCTAATGGATAATTATATAGGTTGATCTAAAATATTTTTTTTACTATTCTGGGATATGAATAATATCAGCAAGTCTAGAAAAAATTGAGATGCATCAAGACTAAAAAGTATCATCATAACATATTAAGGGAAGTAAAAAACTATAATTAACATGATCTTGAGATGCCTCAAATTAAATAAGTTTGTAGGTAAACCATGATTTTAATATTATATATTAACATTACTAGCATATATGTCCATGCGTTACAACGGAAATAAAAAACTACATTAAAAAAAAACAGAAGACATGTACGTACCTAATAATTATTTATATTTTATTGTTTCTATAAACTATAATTTGCTTTTATAATGGATTCATAGTGTAAGTTAACATTGATAATAATATCACAATGTCTTGTTACATCTATATCCAATTAAAATAAAAACTTGATAACTTTTTCACCAATTCTAAGTTAAATATTTTCTCCACGAGCAGCCAGAGCTTATAAGCAAATTGTACAACCACCTACACCGCTTTGCGCGACCACGCAACACGCATGCGCCAGCCTCACTAGTGGCGTCGTTGTTCCTCACCTCATCTCCTCCTACACCTCCGCTTCAATCTCTTCTACCTCAGCCTCGGTCACACTGTGTCTCCACGCCTTACGCCACTATCGTAAAATAGTAATTGGAATATTTATTTATCAAGGGTTAAGATTTAATAACTTATAACAACAGTGTAACTATTATTTATATTTCTATTTTTTATGAAAAATAAGAAAAAAGGGAGATAGAAAATAAAAAACCAAAAAAAAATAACGGAACTAACCTATGAAAATAAAGGGAAAACGGAAATAGGGAAAAAAGAAGAGAGAGAGAGAGAACGGACACGGCCAACAAACGTTAAAGAAAAAAGCTTTTCTCAGACGTTGATTGAAAAAAAAATAGAAAATTAAGTATAACTAGGGTAGTTTAGTAACTTTAATCCATTCGTTACACGATGTTATCCGTTCTGTTCTGTCGCGGGCTCGCGGCAGATGGAAAGATTGGCTCACCGCCGCCCGCACGTGTGGAATGGCGATGGTGTCACCATCGCTCGCCCCTGCCGCCGCCTGCAAGGGCTCGACAGCGTCAACTCCGCTCTTGCCGCCAGAGTTTGGTCACCGATCGCCTGGCCAGCCGGTAGTCGTCGTTGTCCGCCTGCTTGCCTGGTGCTCTGCTGATTACCTTGCGCGGGACTGCTCTATGATTGTAGCGGTGTTCTCAAACTCAGTTATGCAAAATCAGCATAGTAGCACGTCTAGCAAGAATTGATGTGAAATTGAGACTGTAATTGATCTGAGCTTAGAGTGAAATTAACTGAATAATACTAGGACTTGATATCAAATTTAGATTAGAACTGACCTACACTGAGACTGAATTTCTGGTTATTAAGTTCAGATTTTAAATTGATGTGAATCGGTTTGTTAGTAAATAATGAATGCGAAAAACTGATGTTTTTAGAACCGTGATAATCTCAATTTGACATCATATAACTGATGTCAAGTAGAGGATGACAACACGCCTTTCTTTGGGTGAATCTATTTTTCAAGAAGAAAATGACCTACAAACTATTAAGAAAGGTTTGACTGCTGCTTGTATAGTGGAATGGATGATATTCAGACATTGACCATGCATATAGAATTGCCGAAATTAAACTGAACATGCATATTCATAAATGAGCAGGACTATAATTTCGGAGAGCAGACATACATTACATATTCAGAGAGCAGCACTACCATTACATTGCATTTCAGATAGTACGACACATTGCTATTCAGAGACATGGAGAAGTTGAGAAGACATGTATTTGGCCAACATGTCAGCATCATGCCCGAGTTCTCTCTCCAGGAATCACCACAAGCTATTTTCCAGCTCGAGCTCCTGGCACGGCCGGCTTGGGCGCCTTAGATCTTCCCATGGAGGCGTGGCGCAGCAGCCATGGTAGCATGTGTGCCGACGTGCCAATTGAACTTCCTGGCGGTTTGCTCCTCCGTCCCTCTGACTGTGCTGACGTTCTAGGAGAGCGAGGGAGTTGCGGGCCGTGCACGGGGGGCGCGCGCCAGGGAGCCTCCGCGCTAGCCCCCGAGCTGCCGCCCATGCCGGTAGAACAGACGAGAGCTCACCCATGGAGATAAGAGGCAGCAGCTACGCAAAAGTATTATTCTACACTTTAAATTTATTTTGGAAATAATTATTTACTCTTATATTTTTAGTTCCGGACCCACATATTTCTGGTTCTGGCCCACAACTTAAGTTCCACCATATTGGTTCTTCTTATTTTGTAGTCATCTGGTCTACCCAAATGGATGGCTCTAGTTTTTTCCAAGCACCGTAAAATTTCTCTAAAGAAAAAGGTAGAAAAGTTCCTTTCGAGAAAGGACGTGAAAATTTTGTTTTTTTCTATTTCTATTTGAATTAAGATTCCTATTTAATTTACTCGGACCTGTTTGGATTAGAATTCGTATGGTATTAATCTTATAATCAGACTCCATATTGGTCTAGACGTGATCTATCATAACTCATATGAGTACTGATTATATATATATATATATATATATATATATATATATATATATATATATATATATATATAATAAGTTTAGACGGAGGAAACTCTCTATTGTCCGGTAGTCAGATGGAGACGAACACAAAAAAAATGGATGGACCAAAAAAATAGCTAGAAATTTTGCCTCTTTATTATTATTAGGTATAGATATAGATATAAATATAGATATAGATATATTTTCACTTTTAAAATATGATATTCTCCCATGTACTTCCAAGCATAGACATCCTTACAAGTTATGAGCCAAACTGTGTTTATTCGAAACAACAATAAAGAAGGCTAACAAATTTAAAAAGTATTATATGACGAGTGGTTCGATCCCATTTAGACTTTGACGCCAGTCCCTAACTTATTGATCTTACTTTTACTTTTGTGACTAAATAGACGACGCATCCCTCCATACTATGGTGTCTAAACTGCAGACACATAGAGATGCACTGGCAGACGAGGCTGAGCTTGTAAGAAGAGTGGCTCGGCTAGTGCGAGACTTGTAGCGGATTCCTTGAGCTCGATTGTACGAACGCCACGAGGCTTGGTCCACGTGAACCCTTGCAGAAGCCTTGCGAATAGCATCATTGTAACAGAGCTGCCCAGTGACACCCCAGGGCATCCCCTCCTACCTGCGCTGAACGAGACGAACCTAAGGTCCAGCTCAGTGAGAACCACATGCTTATTCATCATCAGATGTCGCTCTGGCTTGAACTGGAGAGGAGCATCCCAGACGTCTGAGTTCCGGCCAAGCCCCACCCGGCTCAGAAGGACATGGCTGCCCTTGGGAATCAGGTAGCCGGAGACGACGGCGTCTTCCATGGCGACGTGGGGTGGGTTGAAAGCATGGTAGGGGTGCAAGCGGAAGGCCTCACGTAGGCAGGCTTTCAGATAGTTGAGTTGAGGGATGTCGGACTCTTGGACGAGCCTGTCCTTGCCAACTACAGTGTTCAGCTCGTCCATTGCTTTGTGCATCACCTCCGGTTGATTCATCATCTCCGCGAGTGCCCACTCAACCGCGTTTGATGGATTGTCCACAGTTGCATACATTATCTCCTGAACATGTAAAACAGTTATTATTAACATAGCGAATACTGACAAAGTGAGACAAACTAGGCATAATTTTCTACCACCGTGCATGAATTTAATTGGCTATAAAAAATTTAAAGGAAATGAAACCCCTAGAAATTTACTGTCTACAAATAAGGGAAATTAAAGTTAATACTATTGGGAATGCATCATATAGTATAAGGGCATCTCAAGTTTGACCAAACTTATATGATAATATAATAACATTTATGTTGCCAACTAAGTATCATTAGATTCGTTATTAATTATATTTTCATAGTATATTTATTTGTTACCATAAATCTTTATAATTTTCTCTATAATTATTGGTTAAACTTGAGATGCTTTGACTCTCCAAGATTCTTGGAACGTCTTATAATTTGGGATGGAGGGAGTAATATGTTTCAACTTTCAAAACCTTTTATGTTTATATTTTAAATCTCAACATGCTGATTTCAAGTTGATATCCGAATGAAAATCTGAATTCAAAGTAACCAATTTGTCTTCAACTCTTCATATATGATATGTCCATATATGTATTCAGTGTCAAATTACAATAAGGATAAATAATGTTTTCCAAGTTCAATTTCAAGACCCTATAAGAAACATTTATCTAGTAGCATGTAAGCACGGTAACATGTGGTAGAAAACATTTATATGGTAATCATAAATGTTGCCAAATAAAAAGAATCTACCATAGTATCCACCATATCACACATGCATAAATCAAATCTAGAAAAAAAAAATTGTCCTAAACATTCCTTGTTTATCATACTTTACTGAATAAAAAATTAAATAAATATATATTTCACATATTACCTCATGTGAGGTAATAGATTATTGTAATTGTTCATTTGTTTGATCTAATAAGAAATAAGATGAACGGCTCACAGTTAGTTAAAGGTATCCTAACAAATATGGCCTATAGATATTAACATATCTTACCGCTGTCTGTGCTTGTATTTCGTCAAACGACAACAAGCATCGCCCTTGTGAGTCCTGAAGAGAAACTAGCACGTCAAGAAAATCTCTGGCCTCTCTCTTATCACCGCGTTTGCGAAGACCATCCCACTCATGGATCCTCTCCTGTATGATGGGATCGTGCAATCTGTTTATAATCTTCATTACGCTCTTGGCAGCCTTCTGATGGCCGTCAGGGTCGAGGCCAGCAACCATCCACGCAGCAGCTGCAGGGATGTAATCCGAGACGGAGAAGCTGTACATGTAGTTGAGCAGCGTGAAGAGAGCATCCACGTGCGCCACCTCCTCCGGACCAGGGCCGCCGCCGCCGCCATTGCCAGCACCAGCAGCAGCAACCGAGAAGTGTCGCTTGCCCAACACGAGCCTCCGTATCATGTTGCCGCAGAAATGCTGGGCTACATAGCGTACATCAACCACGCTGTTAGCTGATGTGTTGCAGTACTGGTGGTAGACGAACCTGATGAGGTGGTCGGCCTCCTCTGCTCGCTGCCGCCATAGCCGCTGCTCCATTGACGCGGACAGGATCTCCGAGGTGATCACCCGCCTCATCTTCTTCCACTGCTCTCCGTACGGAGACAGGATGGAGCCCTTGTACCCGAAGCTGAACAACTCAGTGGCGAATGTTAGGGGGCGAGACGCGAAGACCGCGTCGTTCTTTCTGAGAACTTCACGGGCTATCTCTGCGCAGGCAACTACTACGACATGCACGGCTCCAAAGCGGAGGCATAGGATGTTGGTGTTCATGTCCTTGAGAAGGCCATGAATCCATCGGAACGCCGGCCGCTTTGAAACCACGCAGTGCATGCTGCCGATGATAGGGAACCCAGCAGGCCCTGGCGGCAGCTGATGGTGTTGCTGTGTTTTCTTGTTCTTGGACGACGACGTTGCTTTGGTTCGGTAGAGGAATAACAAATAAGCTAGGGCAAGAATAAGAAAGGTGCAAAGTACTGTGAACGGAGCGACGACATGTGCATGGCTTGGTGCTAGTAGTGCCATGCTTGATGATGCGTTGGAGCTCATCATATGTTTTTGTGTTGGGAAGTACGTGGTTCTGTGTGCAGCACAGTCTGCGGTATTTGGGCAAGCAGGCAGGCTGCAAAGTTTGTGTTGATGCTTGTTGGTGAGCAACAACGTTGGAGCACAGCATATTATATAATGCTGCTTGATGAAGGCCCTCTAGTACCCTACCTGCTTGGATTGGCTCCGTGTTGCTGTCGTTAGACATTTTGATCAGTCTGATTAATTTGGAACTCCCTTAAATACATACTAATAAGAAGACACGATTATAACGTTTTAAATATTAGCGGGACATATATTATAGGGCATTTACCGGCGGCCGGCCTTCTCCAGAAACTATAAAAAATCTATAGCAGATATAAAGGAAGATATTCATTTAGCAACTTACAGAAAATAATAAGAAGTGCCAATAAATCTACACAAACATTTACTAAAGAAAATTTTATAAACACAACTAGTCAAATACATGTAATATGGTTCTAGAAGAACATGTCTCTCCATGTCTATTACATAACAATCACTAAATTAATCAACATCCTCATGGCTACAATCACATTTGTCGTATTCATCAAACCTTCGATATTCAATGCATGGTTGATTATACATATTTATTAAGTAAAGAGCATAACAAATATATATATCGATCTTGTAGTCATCTAGAAATATTTACCTCGATTCTTTTAGAATTAATATAATAGTAAAAAAAACTATATAGCATGGCTTAACCAAATAGTGGAAGCCAAAGTGTCATTAGGGGTAATAGCGGAACAATTTTGGCAATGTCGTAGCAGTAGAGACCTATGCAAAAAAAAAAAATGCTGTAGCAGGCTAGCTATTTAACAATGAGAAGAAAAGACGACCAAACCTAGCAAACTAATTAAGGCTCCCATCCATTTGTTTTCCTCTTGTTTCAAAAAGGGTAGAATTATGTGGCATCTAAGAGCACATGCAGCAAGGGGAAAGGTCTACATGAGAAAAACAAGAGAAACGAGGAAGAGAAAACTAGCAATGACATTTGGAAGTATCTCAATATACACTCTTCTAGAATGAGCCTTACCTTGCTCACTATTTGATCCTCGGCACATAATCTTGTGGACACAAGTGATTGACACGTTCTTGTACCTCGGCACATAATCTGCAAATACCACCATCACTTGTATATGTCCAGTGGAGGCTAGATGTATTAGATGATTAAACAGCCGCTCCAAGTTAACACTGAGACATTAAATTAGATTTTTGGTGACTTTTCTAGGGCATGGCAAAGTATCAGGGCTATATCTATCTATCGGGGCTTATGTCATTATTTATGGGTAAAAACTAAGAAAAACAAAAAAAGAATCCGTAAGCACCTAAGGCAAGAAATCCCATAATTCTGCATATTAGTTGAAAAAAGCTGTCACGCTTGCTGCTGCGTGAGGCCTAATCCCACCATATTATTATCTAGAACCCATATGGTCCAATACTAGAACACTATTAAGCCGTTGTTCCCCATTGTTTCCTAATAATAAGAGCAAAATCTAATATATGTTCGATGTGTTATAGCTCCCGACTATCATACACACAAGCCCTAAAATTGACTGTTTGGTGATATTGTTGTACCATACCTTTTACCAATAACTCTGGCTGTGGATGAAAATTAGTTCAAGCATGAAAAATGTTTATGCTAATGGTGTAATATGTCACAACTAGGTTTCAGTGCGCTCAAATTAGTGCAAGCCTCAGTAACTTATTGTATGTGTCCAACTTTCATTGGTGAACATATGACCAATCTTGGTGTAGTACTAGTTCACACATTAAGACAACTAGATGGGTTTCAATGACTGAAAGCTTGCATCTTGATGGGAATCAGACGCATGATAGCCAATTTGTTGAAGTGTTTGAACAATGCAGCACGGTTTTCTCCGAGATGACATATGCCATCCCCTCTGCACGATGTTTGAGGGAAGATCTGGACTAAATCTAATAGGGATGTCAAAGACGATATTAGACTGTCTCCAACAGTCGGAAGCCAAATAGAAGAGGCATTCCATCGTATGGGTCGCCCACACCAAAAAAAATCACGCACCCAAATATCCCCTTCTCCAACAGCAGAGACGTAAAAAAAGGGGGGGGGGCACGCCGCCCGCTCCTCTCGCTGCACCGGCTGCTCCCCGCCGCGCAGGATCCCCACAACGCCGGCGACTCCCGCCGCGCCGGCTTCCCGCCACGCCGGATCCCCACTACGCCGACAGCTCCCACTGCACGGCTCCCCGCCACGACGGTGGCTCCCGCCGCGCAGGATCTCCGCCACGCCGGCGTTGAGGAAGAAGAGGAGTGTTGTGCGGGATCCGGCCGGCCGTCGCCAAGTGCGGGATCCGGTCCTCGCCTGGCCGCGCCGGCGTCTCCCCGTCGCGGGCTCGCCTTGCGTCGCTGCATCGGCCGCTCCCAGTCGCGAGCCTGCCTCGCCGAACCGGCTGCGCCCCGCCGCAGTCCCGAGTGCCCCGTCCCGGCGCTTCGTGTGGAGTACGCCAGAGATTTGGGTCGAGGAGAGAGACTACGCATATTTGCGTTGTCCATGGAGTCCCACCCAAAATGGGTTTCCAGTTTGCCTCGCCTGTTGGAGGGCATTTTCTTGTGATGGAGTAGGCATTTTGTATTTGGGTAGCGTGATGGGTCGGTTGTTGGAGACAGTCTTACATGTACATATAGCTCTCTACCGTCATCATTAACAACCTTACTTGTCGTTTGCTCAAAGATGTCCCAAATCCTGAGAAAATATAATTCTGATTCTAGCCACTTTATCATGCATATAGTCTAGTTGTGACATATACAAAAATTTATATTATAAATATATGTATATGCAAGAATCATATTAGCATGCAAAACTAAGATGATGAAAATATTTCATAGTATAAATGATCTGGAAAATGCAGAACAACCCTATCTGGCGGTGGCACGAATGATAGAGATCCAGGGTGACCTAATTCAAGCATTAGAAAAAGCCCGCTATATGGTTCATCTCATACCTAAAAAAACTAAAAAAAAAACCTTCCAAATAACTAGAGAACCACAAGTATATTATAGAAACATATATAAAAAATATTGAAGGTCACGTAGAAATGATGTTATATAAATAATGTAAAAATATGTTATTATTATTCAGGTCTTTGGTATCGTTCGGTGGATCTAACCGAGATTAGAGGAAAATATTTAGTCTCTGTTTTAGTCACGGACAGAGAATAAATGTCTCTCCTGCAAAAAACTGTTGCGCTAGCCTTTGGGCAGGGTATTCTAGTCCCGGTTAATGACATTCTACCATTAGTTCCGGATTCAAATTTGGCTAAGACTAAACCTTAATACCGACAAAAATAGTTCGATAACGTGATGTGTGCGGTCATTCCAACCTTCCGTCACCAACTTGATCTCGTCTTATTTCCTGCTCGGTCGGCCGATGCGGACAGCAGCATCGATCCAGGTTATCCTTTCTTTATTCATCAGGTCATGCCGCAGCACATGAACGACGACGACGACATTTGGCCTCGCATCGCTCTCCCTCTTGTGCGCGTGGATGCGTATAGTTTAACCAAACCAACGGAGCATCGAATCAGCCCCAACTTTGGTTGCCTTCCACGTCAGCATCGCCTTGTCATACGCCAGCGTACCCGTCGACGCTCGTGCAACACATTCCACGTGCTCACGTGTCAAAAGTTACCTATATTGTATTGTATTGTACTCCCTCTATAATAAATTAAATTATAAGTCATTAATTTTCAAGGAGTTATAACCCTGTCGACGTCGAACGACACGGACATGCTAAGAGCGCACAACCAGGCCGAGGCCCAAATCCCCTCTGGCCGAGACCCAACTCTAGAAGAATAAAGCAGGGTGCACGGTTCAAGTCTTCTATGTACTCACTAGTAGAAAAATCATTTTTGCTGTCACGTCATTTTTTTTTCACAGACGGTTCACAATTTCATGACGCCAGTATAAAAAATAGGGTGGACCCAGCAAGAGAACCGTCTGTGTAAAACCATTTACACAGGCGGCTGACATTCACAGGCGGTTTATAATGTATTTACACAGGCGGCTGACATTATGAACCGCCTGTGTAAATACCTGTAGAGTTAATTTTTTTGATTTTTGTAAACGACTTCTGATGGAAAAACTTTGTACATGAAAGTTGTAGATCTCGAAAAGTTATGAAACTTTGTAGTTCACAACCTTTTCATTTGAAATCATCTTGTCATCGAAAATTACGTTTGAATGTGTCAAATTTGAAATTTAAATTTTTATAAACGACCTCGGATGAAAAAACTTGCTACATGAAAGTTGTAGGTTTCGAAAAGTTATGAAACTTTGTAGTTCACAACTTTTTCATTTGAATTCATTTAGTGGCTCAAACAATCAATTTACACTCGGTTTAGTATAGAATATGAAGAAGTACTAACGAATCAGACACAAGTGAGTCATGGGTGGAGTGGTAGAGGAGGTACCGCGCGAGGGTGAGGTCTCAGGTTCGAATCCCCGGCGGAGCGCGTTCGCGAATTTTACGCGAAAAGATGCGCGACTTGCGGAGGTTCGAATCCCCGGCGGAGCGCGTTCGCGAATTTTACGCGAAAAGATGCGCGACTTGCGGATTAATACTGCGCTTGTCCTAGAATTTAATTCTTTTTTTTCGATTTTAAAAACACGATTTTATTCTGCGGATTAATACAGGCGGCTGACAAAGTGAGCCGCCTGTGAAAACCTTATATAGAAGAATACACTGTTCAAATCATCTACTTCATGCTCCAAACACCTCCCTCCGTTTCAAATTATAAGGTGTTTTTGGTTTTTCTACATATATATATTTTTCTATTTACTTAGATAATATGTCTAGATATATAATAAAAATAATATATATAAAAATTCCTTTTTACTCCTACGTGTATTTACTCTCGTCTAGTCCATAAGCCTTACTTCTGCCTATTTTCTATATATATAGAAAAATTAATGTCTTATAATTTATAATGAATGGGTACTTTCGTACCGTACCTTATAGGACCGTCCTTAGCATGCAGCCCATGGTGGATTGTTTCAACTCCTGTTTTCATGAAGAAACCAGCCTTTTGACCACTCTCAACTAAGAGTCTAATTTTCTTTCCTTGTATATAAAATCTGATTTTAATCTCTCCATAGCTCTGAAAACCGTTTGTTTTTGCCCCTGGGTGGTTTTATTCGACATGGCACCATGCCAGTTGTGAAGGGAGTAAATTAGACTATGATTATTTTCTAAATAATATACTAATATTTTTTTGAAAAGTTATACAATTAAAAATGCTAAAATCTAGTTTAATTAATAGCATAAATTTTGTTTTAGTACAGAAAGATATGAAACCCGGTTTATATTTTTTATATATAAATTCATGCTCTATCTTACTTATATATGGTGCCTTGCTTTGAACTATTTGGCTCTCATATTGTCTATTTTTTGTGTTTATTTGCTAGTAGATGCGACCTGAACTGCCTAGAAGTTGAAGTGAATTTGATGATAATACAAGTATTATGTAACCACCTTCTCATGATTGACCCTATTAGTATGAACTAGGTGGATACCCCGCGCATTGCTGCGGGTATTCCAGAGCCACGGTAGGCCACGGGCCAACCACGGCGGCTGGGGGAGCGACCGATCTTCGGTGTAGCCTCGTTAGAGGGTCATCGTAAACCTTAGTGGTTTCGAAGCATTTCACCCGAGGTCTCACTCAACCGAACCCTCTCCTCCTAATATACCGGAGGGGCATCTCCCCTACCAGAAGTTCTGAAAGTTCTGTGTATGGATCATTCAGGCGTTTTGAAGGACCTCAGCAAATCCATGTGATATGCAGTATTGCCACGTTTTTCTCAGAAACACTAGTTTCGGGTATTCCAGAGCCACGGCGGGCCACGGGTCAACTACGGCGGTCGGGGGAGTGACCAACTTTCGGTGGAGCCTAGTTAGAGGGTCATCGTAAACTTTAGTGGTTTTGAAGCATTTCACCCCGAAGTTTCACTCAACCGAACCCTCTTCCCATAATATACCGGAGGGGCATCTCCCCTCCAAAGAGTTCTGGTAGTTCTGTGTATGGTTCCTTCAGACGTTTTAGAGGACCTCAGAAAATCCATGTAATATGCAGTTTTACCACATTTTTCTCAGAAACACTTCGGCAAAGAAGACGCACGAGAGAGTTATCGAAATATATCCATGTGGGGTCTTGTTTTGAAGAGTTTCTTACGAGGAACACCATGGTGCAATTGGATTTTAATTATGATACTTGGTTTAGGTGCTATGACTTTTTTTCTATTTCAAAATGAAATTGCTAGTGGGGAGATAAATGAGGGTTAGTGGATTGATGACATCACTTGATGTAAGATGACATCATTTTTAGGAAATACTCGAATCTGATTGAAGGGGACCCTCTGAGTGGGTCTTTGCAATATAGGAGTATAGGATGTATGATCACACTTCAATTTTGGATCATGAAAAAGTTTCGCCCTTATTTAGGGTTCTCAGATCTTTTTGAGTGTTTCTTGTTGGAGGGGATTCCCAGTGACGAGGCAAGGGCATGGTCCAAATTAAAGATCATTTCATTCAGTTTTGATTTGGTTGTCTTTTGAAGAATTCTCAACCTGCAGTTCTCACCCTTTTCCTTGTAAATCAGGTGCTGTCACAGCTTCAATTATTGTCCTAGAGCTGATCCGTGTCCAATTCGTTTTGTTTTCTTAGCTGTTCAAATCGTTCCAGTGCTTGGCTGCTCCAACTTCTTCATTTCAACAACAGAGAACGACAGTAATGTCCTGGGGCTACAGGAGCTCGGTACCATCATATCGTCAGGTTTTTATTGTGCTCGATTCAAAGCATGCAGCAGCCAGAGAAGCTACTAGAAAAGGATGATTCAGTGCTTGTGCAATATCATTTTCGTGCTATAGTGTTGTGTTTCTTATTTCCATGATTTAGTCACATTTTTCTTGCATGGTTCCTTGCATTAGGTAGATGTTTATCTCGTCATACAATTGAGAGCTCATTTATTCTGTGCTACTTTGATTGTCCTCCTGCAATTTAATTTGGTCTTTGCAACTGAACCTGTTGCTGTTCCATTCTTTCTGTACTAGTGCTTCGGCTCTTTGCTGATTTGCTTGAGCGCGTGGTAGCTAGTTTTCTTTCCAGACTTTCACTCGTGTCTCCGTCAGTAACACTTTTAATTGAGTGTGCCCTAGTTACCAGAGCTTAGCCGTGTGTTTATCTTTCTAGATGATATATACTCGGAGGCCTTCGTTTATTACGCGATGAATAAATATTGATTTAGTGAGATACTTTTCACGCTTTACTTCTTCAGTGCGCTCAAAATACCTTAACGTGTTTAGTTGGCCGGATTGGGACATATATGTCTGTTTTCGCGAACGTGCTTGTTGCACGTGTTTTATTGAGGGGTATATATATCACATTGCTCCTTGGCGGAGAATTTTTTGTCAGCTCCCAATCATCGTCCCTCTCCGGTCGTTTGTTCCAATTAATCCTTCAAGCGACAAGTCAAAAGCTAAGAAGGTAATTTCTTTTTTTTTTCAATCATACTAATATAAATCCTTCGTATCATAGTGTGAACTAGTGGACACAATTGTGTTTGAGTGACATATGCCGGAAAAGAGTAATTATGAATGAATCTTTGAACATTTCATTTCAAAGAACACCAAAGAATGACGATCTTCAAGTAAAAATCATACGACCAGAGGTGAAGGTATCATTTTTTGTTATATTCCTTTGCTATGTGCTCCCTTCGTTTTTGGAAGGAATGCAATTCTAACTACATTGTACTAAGTTAAATTGATGAAAATGAGGGTGCTTGATGTTTCATTAGGTTAAGGTAACTCTTTGATTTGGTGTCGGCTTAAATATACGATTAGGCTTCTGACCACAAAGATATGAATCATGCAACCGCAATATCATATATCCTTAGGTTATCAACCATGCACTATCATGTCGGCTACGCCATCAAGGCTAATCGTTCATGTGAGTCAAGAACCAAAGCAAGAACAAGAAAGACATAATATGAAAATATTGTTGAAATTAGATTAAGCACTTGAAGTTGGGAACTCACAGACCAATGAACACACAATTTTTTAGTCATTGTGAACACAAGGTTGACATGTACCCTTATGGTTCAATATGTGATGAGTGATTGTCAAGTCATTGTGAACACAGGCTAGGTTGACATGTACGAGTGACCGTGTTGACCAAGTTAAGACGGCGGTCAAGTGAGTCGAATAGAGACTTTATGAGACTTGGTGATCGGGCGATGGAGATAATGGTGACGCGTGTCGGTTCGTGGGGCGAGCATATGAAGTACGCTCACGCAAGCGGGTTTGGTGGTTTGGGCCATAAAACCACCGACAGATAGTCTTCAGGTTTGGACCTAAAAACCAAGATGTGGTTTTGACGGAAATTGGAGGTGGCACGTGACGTCATCGCAAGGCTCGTGTTGAGGTGAAGCTAAGTCATGAAAAGCGTGTGGGCATCGGATCATATATGTAAAACTTTATACACTAGATTTTATGTATGATAGAATTTGCGTACCTACGCGATTAGTCTAATGCATGTGTGTCGTGTACATGTGTGTGTATACGCGGTTAGTGTGTACGTTAACCGTTAACGTCTACGTGGTTAACCTGTAACGAGTGTGTGTGCATGCGTGCGTGTGTATACACGGTTAGGGTGTACGCTTAGCGTATATAAATGTCATTGTAGGTAACATATTTTATTGCCTGTAACTTTTGAATTCGGTAAGTCTTTTGATACATATAACATATTATGTCATGAACGTATACATAATCCATTAATACAAATGTATTATATTAACCAACATTACAAGTAGAGGCCATGATTTATTAACATGTACGTATAACAAACGTCAAAATTAATATAAATGCTTATTATAAGAGATCATAATTTAAGGGAATATGATTAGGGAAATTAGGAATTTAGGATGGATGATTTCCTCTCGGCATCACGGGCATGCAAGATTCCCATCCCGGTAACGGGGGCATGCGGAGGAAGTTTTTTTTTATTTTTTTCTATTTTTTAAGTTTATTAAGTAATTCAAAAAATCCGAAAAATCAACGGTTTAAATTTATTTGAGATATTACCTTCTAATAGATAAAATATGTACCTTAGCATTGCCCATTACAGAATAATCATAGACACAGAAGACAATATCTTTAAACATTACATAGTAATTCATCTGCAATATAATATATTCTGATACAATTTCTAAGGACTGATATGCATCAAAAATCATAAAAGTTTTGTATTTTAAACTCAAGGTCTAAAATAAAGCATTATATCAAGTATAAATGCAACATATATTGCACTAAGGGAAAGTGTATTGGTATTGTCTCATAAGTAGTCTTATATAGTGTCAGTGGCGGAGGCAGGAATATTTTTTAGATGCGGCAGATTTACAAAGGTTAAACATACTTCCTCCGCCACATAGAGTGTCGTTTGAAAAGCGTGTCTGTGAGGGAAACACAGATTTCTAGTGACATTTTTAATGTGACAGAGGGAGTATATACTACAACTATGAACTATGCAACGACACACTAGAAGACTATCCAAATATATATTACCATGTGAGCAGTAAATATAATAGAAATCCAAAAATAAAGCATTGTCATATAAAATACTTACCCATAGTAAAGATTTATTTGTTTATAGACTTTGCCGATGGCATCTTGAGGATAAGGTGGATCTCGGTTGGCACTAATAGATGCTCGGGTAAAAATGGTCTTCAAATTTGTATAAAAAATATGAGAGATGAAAATTTTAAAAATAATGAATAATTGTTAATTAAATTGTTCGTACGCCTATATAATTAATTAAC
The DNA here is from genome assembly GCA_022036555.1 of Microstegium vimineum. Lineage (NCBI taxonomy): Eukaryota > Viridiplantae > Streptophyta > Magnoliopsida > Poales > Poaceae > Microstegium > Microstegium vimineum. Next base: position 8,139,817 of record CM039123.1, on the reverse strand, counting down.
ATTTAATTACAATCTATCTAAAGTATAAAATATTTTTTATTATGTATTCGCTCTTCGTAAGGGGTCGTCGATCACAGACTCGCTGCCTCAACGTTGCCGATTGCCGCCTCTGCAATTAACGCGCCGCCTTTTTGGATGTGGATAGCTAATATGTTTTGGTTTTAGGAAATAGGAATCGTCGTGTTGGGCATCAGCGACGAAAGCAGGAACAACTGATGAGCCACGAAGATCGAGTACTAGTTTTCTTATGTGGACTGTGGGCACTTGAGGTAGGCCCATGAGATACTAGCCCAGCCACAAATTCCATCCGTGTAGTATGTGTACCACGTCATCAATAAACATCTTTGTATATTTCACGTATATACACATGTATACTAGTATTTTGTATACGTTTTAGGTATGGCGGAGACCAAACCTCGGCATATTGCTGCCTCTGCCACTATATAGTGCCACCTAATCATGAGACAACTTCAGAGGTAACCAGTACAATTGATTGTCTTTTAAATTGTCTCGTAAGAGTACTTAATTTTTGGATACAACAATAAAATGTTTGAGTTACACAGTACATGACAACAAATACTTGTACAATGGTATGTAAGTTATCTCATAGTACTAAATTTTAATTCATGAGGTGGTTATTTCGCAAAATAACGTCCTCTTCTCTCCCTTCTTTCTTTTCTTCACATCAACAAACAATTCTACGTGACACTACATGAGACGAACATGTACTCTTTGTGTCCCTGAATCTGAAAATTATTTCTAAATACCAGCTGTGGATTTACCCTCCCCGCCGGCGGGAACCCCCCCCCCCCCCCCCCCCCCAGGCACACAGCAGCGACACAGGAAGCAAACTTTCTGCCTTTCTGGTGCATGCGTACACCTGTCCTAGGAAGAAGATACATTAATTTATAATGGGCTGTTAATGCTTTGGGCCATGTGACATAATAACAAAACGAAGCCCAATAACCCAGTACTGCAATGGCCCATAGAAACATGGAAGACTCAGGCTATCAGGCAGGCGAGTCCGACGGCCGTCGTTTGAGTTGCAAGAATTGCGGTCGTTTTGCGTCTCTTCATCTGGCTTCTTGGCTGCGTGCACGGCTGATCGGTGACTGTGCGCACGGTATAATTAGTGTTCTTCAATTGGTATGTCCATTCCCGTCACTAGAATATGCAATTTGGTTTATTTTTAGAGTTTAAAAATATAAATTATGAGATTGTGACATAATTTATGGATAGATCGTCATTTTTTATGATACTATATCTTTTATATTTTATATGGTTGACATAGGTCATTTTTTATCTTGGATTCGCCACTGCTAAATACAAATCTAATGTAACTATTTTGTAATACAAAATTTTAATATAATTAGGTTAATTTTAGTTAAAGATTGATGACAAAGTTTGAATTTTAAATTTTTTAAAATACGTGTGCATACCTTATATTACTTGCTTAAACATATCTAAGGGTAACATTAATAATTAATGCCGAATATGGAATATTTTTTTTCGTTCACAGAAAAATTCGAAATGGCACAACCTTGCCCTTCCGGTTTCCACCGTTCCACGGGGAATCACGGTCACGGACGGTTACCTCGCTCTTCTCGGGGCAGCAGGGCGCTGCCGGCCTGGCGAGAGTGGGTGCTGCCGCTGGCCAATCCCGTGGGCCCACACCGGGCGCACGAGCACCATCGCCGCGCTATCGCGGCGTTGCCGGCCGATCGAGCGAGCTCCCACCGCGCGCGGCAGGCCGGTGCCCGCACGCCCGCCGCCGGCGACCCTGCGCGTCTTTCCGCACATCAGTCGCACGGCTACCGGACGGACGCACGGGGCCCGCGTCCAGCCAGGCGCCTGGCCCCGCCGCTGGCAGTGGCGAAGCCACGTGGAGCCATCCGAGTGCACGGGCACCAGGGTAAAATAAAAAATTAGTTAATAGGTAGTAAATTTTACATCTTGTGCATCACTCTGACTCAAACATATGAACCATCGTGACCGTGTACACTCGGATTCTTGATGTTCTAGCTTCGCCACTGGCCGCTGGTATCTATCCATGGCACCCACCGAGATCATCGGACGAGCGTGCAGGCCGCCGCTCAGCGTCTAGCCGTCGATCGTGTGCCTACACTGCCGAGTGCCGACGCTGACCAGGCAAGCATCATTTGCTGCCATGGGCATGCAGATGCACAGGAGCATGGAGCACGAGCGAGGCAGCCTGCGCGGGCACCGTCGCCGGCATGGCGTGCGCGCGGGTGCCAACGCCGGTATAGCGTCCAGGCACCGCCGCTAACCTGCCGCGCGAGGGAGTCTCTCGCCATCAGCCTGGTGGTGGGCGGGCGAGCGGCCGCCGTAGCCGGCCTGCCGTGCGAGCAACTATCGACCACGGCCAGGCGGTCGCGGTGTTGAATGATTCAGATAGCAAAGAAAACGTTGCATCGGGCATCGTCCAAATCCAATGCAAATTTTCTAACATCGTCAATTGATAAAAAAAAAAGAAACGTGATGTCTTACGGTTCTGTTACTGCCGCAGGCCTTTAATTTGTGCCTTTTTTTTTTCTTCGTGCAGAATGCCGATGAGCCTAGCATGACTGAATTCGACGTGCTTTTAACTGTTGTGAATGTCGGTGGATAAACAACGAAGAACAAAAGATTAAATCATAGCGAGACATAAGATTTAACGTGGAAAACCCCTCTAATACGAAGGGAAAAAACCACGGGCACCAGCCAGCAAACACTTCTCACTATTATCAAGAGTCGGGTTACAACACCGTGTGCGGCTTACAAGAATAATGAACGACTTAATCTCGGTGGAACCCAAGCCTCCCGACGACGGGCTTCCGCTTCGCTTCGTCAGAAGTCTGGCCTTTATCTTGGACTATGAATTTAGAACATCTTCAACAAATTCCACCTTGAGACAAATTCACCTTGTAGCATAAATCAACACCTTCATCCTGAACATAACAAAGAAAATACCACTGACGTTAAATAGCCTCTGGGGCTAATCCACTAAACCAACTAAGCTTGAGCACAACTCAAACTTAGCAACAGGAACATGTTTAGTCATCATATCAGCAGGATTATCATGAGTACTGATCTTGCATACCTTTAACTTACCACCTTCGATCACATCACGAATAAAATGATACTTGATGTCAATATATTTAGTCCTCTCATGGAACATCTGATCTTTAGTAAGATAAATAGTAATTTGACCGTCACAGAATAAATTAATGCAAGAATCAACTCCACATAGCTCAGCGTACAAACCTTTCAGTCAAATTAATTCCTTGCACGCCTCAGAAACAGCCATGTACTCTGCTTCAGTAGTAGACAAAGCAACAACAGACTGCAATATAACCCTACAACTCACAGCACAACTACCAACAGTGAATACATAACCAATGAGAGACCTTCGTCTGTCCAGAGCAGCATAATCTGAATCCTGTCAAACTTCAAACAAGAATCCGCTTCGCTCCGGCTCAAGCCTCCCGGCGACGGACCTCTGCTTTGTTTCGTCAGAAGTCCGGGATTTATCTTGTGCTATGAATTTGGAACATCTTCAACGTTAACGAGATGCGAACGCATGTCTCGCAGCAGGGCCTCTACAGAAGCTACCTTTACATTGACGACTTCATGTTTTCCCGCCAACGCAAGTTGAGAAGCAGCAGGTGATCAACATCTTGATGAAGGACGACGACCCGTCTGGGCATCCGATCCAAGTACGTATCCACTAGTAAAGAAGAGACTTTACTTGGGAATATCATGTAGTGATGACAGGACCCGTTCCCTCTTCTCCTGTATCCTCCACTTCAACTTCAGGCAGCAATGGCAGGCAGGGGAAGCAAGCTACGTGATCATCATAGCAGTCTGGAGAAGCTCGCGAGGTTTGTAACAGTTGGCCCTATACGGATGATCGATCAACAGCCTGTCGCGAGAGGAGTACAGCTACCTGTTCAAGGTGCTCGCGTTCAGAAGCGCCGACCCGACGGACCACCCACGGTTGGCCTTGCTAGGGAGGGAGCTTAGCTGGCGACACTACTGTTCCTATCCGGGGCTCGCTTGTCATCTCATCGTCCACGCCTCCGCCGTGCTTCGGAACAGCCTCATCAATTAACGTTCGTCTCTGGACGCGTGTCGATCCTGGAGCTGTTCAGAGCGATGGCACGCAAGAATCTGGCCACTTTTGGTGAGCATCCCAAGACTCTTCTCGAGAGAGATCGATGGCAGCGCGGTACGGTGGATATCACCGGGACGCGTGCTTAGCGGATTGCCTAAGATGTCATTTGGAGATATACTAGCCGGCGCCAAGATTCTGCCGGATCAGTTTCAGTTGGTGTATCTGTGCAAATTGTGCTGCGGAGATCGAAGCCTCAGCGCCCGGTGGTGTCACCAAGAAACGACGAGCGTCAGAGATCATGTATGGTACTGTAGCCATTATTTTATTTGTCAGCCAAACAGATGAATTGAGTATAGCTGGGTCATTTAGATTTCTTTGATTAACTGCTTCATATGATTTGTATGTTGTAACACCTGCACACAATTTGAAGCTCAGTTGAGTTTCTAGTAAACTTATTAGCCAACAAGCAGTGGCCTAAGTCAGCAGTTTTGTTTTTCTTTTGGTTGATTATATTCACGTTCACATCCCAGCACACCCACGGCTACTGTTTACCAATTGTCCGTGTAGCCAGCATTTCCTATTGTGTATCCGAACATGCACGTCATTTAAGTGTATAATAAGTTAGTGCATTCTTTTTTTGTCTCACGAGAACGGGTCTACCAAACTAGAGACACTGCAAATGGGCTAAGGCCTAAAGAAAAAATTCAAGTAACCATGCAAATCCTTGTGAGGTGGACCTTGAACCTGTATAGTACCAGCGGAAATCGAATTGCTCCACTGCTGGTTGAGTTAGAATGAAGGGATTGGAAGGTGCATGCATCGTACGTCGAATCATCAAACAGAACTTGCGAGTGGTGTCAAGAAATAGAACGTGAGCACCATGAATGGAAAAATAATAAACACACATGTGAGCACCACTTTGACTGTACCACATCATTTTGATTTCTAAGAAGTCTTTGGGCCCAGCCCATCTTTCAGCAATGTTGAAATTGATATAGCACATTGAAATCCCTCTCCACCATCGTAGATGTTTGTCTCATGATTAATTTCATTAACTCCAAGAAACCAGTGTATCTTGGAGCCTTCTAATCGGCTCAATCAGCTACAGAAAATTACAACCCTGCTTCAGGAAACTAAGATGTGTTGTATGCCTAAAGTCTCAGTCAAAACAAGCTTGAAGGAGAAGGACAGAACTACAGAAGCCCCATTTATAGGCCCGCAACCAACTGTGCATCACACGTGGTCCTGTTCACCTGATCGTTTTAGTGGCTGATAAACCGTTTAAGGTTGTTTTCGGCTGTTGTTCTGTAAGAGAAAAATACTGTTTCAGTGGCTAATAAACCAGCTGATAAGCCAAGCGAACAGGACGTGAACCCCACGCCTCATAGCGCAAGGCAGGGTGGCTACTAGAAGGACCTGCATGTGGTTGGGAATCTTGAGATTCTCCTAAAACAGAGCCTGCACAACGTCGGCAAACCACGCGGCATAATCCACATCTCGAAGCTCCCATATAATTCATAAAGATTAGGATATGTCCTCTAAGATATTTGTCTCCCAACCAATTGTCCTCCCAAAATCTGACTTACCTCCCACTTTACACTTTGAAAAAAACACCGCCCAAAAAATCAGCTTTGACTTTCAAAAGGCCGGCCCAAAAATGAGTAGTTGCGTTAGTGTTTTATAACTTTATTAGACAAATATTTCATTCTTAGAAGATTTTGCCACACTCCATCTTCATTTGTAAGCTTAAACAAGTATTTTCTTAGAATGTATCTATTTCGAATTTCTAGATTTTGTATGCCTAATCCACCAAAATCCTTAGGTTTACAAAGAACACTCCACCTAGTGAGATGATATTTCTTTTTGTGCTCATCACAATGCAAAAAAAAAACACGAATGATAGTAATCTAGTTTCTGAAGGATTCCTTTGGGAAAAAAAAGATAACATAAACATGGCAAAACTAGTTAGCACTGTGTTAATTAAGACTAGACTCCCTCCACTGACAGTACCTTTTCTTTCCAACTATTTAGTTTTTTCTATAACTTCTCCTCAGCGAAGGTCCAATCTTTTTTTTTTTGATAATTTCTTGGTTCATAGGTATACCTAGATACCTAAAAGGAAGACCTCTAAATTGCACCCGAACAATTGTGTATACTCTTGTTTACAATTAATTTTCAGCCCTGATAGCTATACAAGATGTTTTCTATTGATGTCATTAATATATATGATTTTCATTTATCTATAATGTACAAGTATATATTTGAATATGAATCCAATATTTGAATTTGCATTCAGATATCATTTGTCACGGAGATAAAATTATTAAATACATTTAGAATAATAATTAATTAACTTTGAAAGTGATTATGACTTAATCATAGACATAACTTCAAAGTTCTATTTAAAACCTATACAATGTATCATTGGTCATATTAATTAAATCTAATATAATTAACCATATTAAATGGATTTTTTAATTATTACTAAAAGGTAATTTAATGTAAGTTGTATACATCATTTGTAATACTGAAATTATTAGCCTTAGCCATAAGGATAACTTTTAAATAACGTTAATGGTAGATCATTCACAATATTAAATTTAATATCACTATTCATAGTTATATCTATTAGACAACTTCACTATGTATTCCATTCCTCTTATTAGCTACGGATAGTATCTTATATATATCCACACAGATTTTTCGAATATGGTCCACGTAAATAAAATATATTTAAATATTGATGCTCATTTGGGTAGCAGAGGTAGAATAATAAAGAAGAAAATGTGTCTGGATAAATCCATTTTTTGTATGCAAATTATTAGAACCAGACATGGATATATTGACATTTTTTAGCGATATATAGATATAGGAAGAAAACTATGATAACTATGAGACATCTATTTCCACAGCACTGCCAAGTTCTGCGTCAGCATCACACGAATTCGCGACCACGGCCGTGGCTGGCCTTTGTTGTTGCTGTCAACGCGCAACACGAGTAGGAGAGGAGAGTATTCATTTCTGGTGGTGTCACGCTGGCCATCTATTTTCATGGGCCTCCTTGAGATGCGTGACAGATCGATAGCCATGCCTCCTCTCCCTCTGCACTCTGGGCTGGCTGCCACTTCGCTTTCACTAGGCAGAGAAAGAGAGAGAACAAGAGTTGAAATTGAAATTATTCTCTTGCCGTGCCTCCTCGCTTTCCTTCAGTTTTCCTTTCCACCCAGAAAAAAAAAAGGAGCCATGCTCATCCATGCATTAATCATTATCGTGGGGATTGGAATTTAGCTCCAGATTGTGTATTTGCTTTTGCTTAACAAATGGACGGCTCATAATCAGTCTCTGCTTACGTCTGGCGTCGAAGCGAATCCATGGGATGGGATGGAATGTGCTGTGTCTAGGTGCATTGCCAACCAACATATTATTACCTTTGATATGATCCCCTGCAGTTTCTCAGATGCTTGGTTAATTGAGACTTTGCTGCTGTCTATCTCTCCAAATGAGTAGCTTTGGAATAAGTCTACGCGACAACTCTCCCCCTCCGCACCTCCTCCGAATACCATTCAAATAACATCTTATGTTTTTGTTTAAAGGAATGCTAAACACATCAACCGAGTGTTCTAGGGGAGATTCACAACAGTTTTTAGCACCGTTCGATTAGCGCGGGATGAAATGGAGGCCACCCGTCTCACACCCGTGCTCGTCGTCTTCTTTCTCGTCCACAACCATCATTTTGTTCCCTAGCTCCGGCACGACGGCTAGGGTTCCGACCACCCATTTTCCCAAACTCTAGCGGCTATAGAAAGGGCTGGCCGAGAGGAGGCAGGCAGGCCAGGTGAGGAGGTTAGCGGCCGGGCTGTCCAGGGCCTTGGCGGCAGTGGAGGCGGCTGGGTCATGGAGGGTCGGGGGCGTCACGGTGTCCCCATCGAGGATGGCCATGGCGAAGCTCCGATGAGGAGGGGAGGGGAAGAAGGCGGCTGTCACAAGCGCTCCAGCGAACCCTAGCGCGCCACAATGGGGCGGTGGGTGACGTCAAAAACAAGGAGCAGGGCTCAGATATGGACAACATTCGGTGCTCGATTGTGTGAGGGGAAGCGGCGGAGGAGAGACGTGGGCGAAAGGGGTATAGAGACACTCTTTTTTTAACAATGGTTTTTATTGAGGTGGTGACATTGACGGGGAAATAATTTGGGAGTGACATTTGGGGCATCTTTCATATTGCGAGTTGTACCTCTTGACATAGTGAGTATCGATCAGGGGACAGAGGTAGAGATATATGGAAATTAAGACCAAGGAGATGGCAAGAAAGAAGATATTGATGTGTGCTGCAATGTGATGTGGCACGGCACACGCGGACAATTTTGTCCATATCTGCATGTCCGTCTGGGCACTCTACTCAGTCTCACTAACAGTAACAAGTTTTATAGTCAGGATTGTAGGTTAGGGGGCATGTTATGTAAACTTATTCACAAAATAATTTTCTTCCTCGCAGCTGGTGGTTTATATGGACCCAACTTCCAAGTAATATATTCTGGCACAGGCTGTTGGTTTCGTATGCAATCAAGCGTTATCCATATTACTCGATCGTGTGCAATCCAAGTAGTACGCAATCAAGCGTTATCCATATTAGTCGATCGTGTGCAATCCAAGTAATATTAAATCAGGTATTTTATTTATTGTAGACCTTATTGAGATACACATCTATCCAAATTAATCTATATGTACATGCATGTGCTGAGGTGGATTACTATAGAAATTAACTAAAATTCAACAGTTTAAGTTTCCTTTCAATCCACATCAATATACGTGAATTTGAGGTGGATATATACACATTCAAACAAGACTATAACAAGATAAGTATTTTTTTAGAGTACACAGTACAACGCAGACACTCAACACGCACGTACATTCACCCCTACGAACACACGCACGCAAACCCTACTCCTATGAGCATCTTCGAAGGACTGAGCCGGTCAATCTTGAAGTTCATGAAGTCACCACATGTGTCTCGCTGTCGACGGGAACGTCGTCTACCACTTAATGCGTAGCGCCGAAAAATCCTGGAATAAATCCAGAATAAACTGTAAGTGTTGTCACGTAGTACCAGTACCATTATAGTATGTTGATAAGATGTGTATATACCTGCACCAGATACGCATGCCTGATCACTCATTCCTACTATTTGTTTTGCTTTTCTTTTTTTTGTTTCAAGAAACAATTGTTTATATACCACTAATAGAAAAATAATCACTTTAGTCCCAGTCGTGTTAGGTCCAAAGAATAATGTGAGCATTAGTCTTAGGTGTAAATTTCACGAGCACTGGAGGTCTTTTTGTTCCAATGAGTAAAATTCACTCCTTTAGTCTCATTTGGTGTAGGGTAGGTCTTCTTGTCTGATGAGTAAAAGTCACTTCTTTAGTCTCGGTTGATGTATGGTAGGTCTTCTACATGAGACTAAAAGTACACATGGGTGAATGCAAAAAGAGAACACCTAGGACTTAGTTACATGTGTTGTATGAAGCTACATACAAAATAAGAGACAAGAGGTCTTGAGTTTTGAATCACATGAGGTCCTTAGGATTTATTAAACAAAATAATTTTTTTAAGTTTCCAGGCGGGCTTTAGTTCCGGATCGATCAAAGTCAACCAAAAGCCAGCTTAATTACCCTGTCGTTGCTCTGTACTGCGTCTAACACTATATACCTGGTACTCTCTCAATTTTGGTAAAGGAAAGAAAGCCATTTTGGATATTGACACAGCCTCTAAATATAACTTTGACTCTAAATTTTTTGCTATAAAATATAGATAATATATGAAGAAAAATAAACTCAACCCACAGAGTAAGATAACCTTGGACATCATTGAATGAGCGTCTGAGTCAAACCTTAGGGCCTGTTTGGATTTGAGGCTTTTCAAAGGAATTTCAAAGGATTGACAATCCTGTATTTTACTGACATCACGTAGTGTTTGGAACAAAGGATTACAACTCGCCGTTCCTTTGGAAAGGTTTTCTTTACTCAACAAAACACAGGAAAATTTACATCCACTCGTATCCAAAGTTTACGCGGAAGCCCGAGGCTCTCTGGCGCGCTATCTCTTCTAGAGAGGATTCGGCAGGAGAGAGAAGCGTGTGGAGGACAGAACGAGTGGACAAGGTAGCTCGGGCTCAACTCAGAAATACATTAATGACTCTTTATTAATCTTTATAAAATCATGTCTCGTGTTTTCCGCATTATGGATTCATGTATTCCAAACAAGTGCGTGTAGAAAGATGGTGTCCATATTTTTATTTGACTCCAACCGTAGCAAGAGGGTCATAAATTTTTTTTTGCAATTAATAAGTACATATTATCATATCATTAAGCACTAACAATGACTCTTATCATTCTTAGTATCATGATTCCTGTGTTATGAATTCTTGTGTTTCAAACACCTCTTCTTAGTTATTTCCTGTGTTTTTCCTTTCCTCTGTTTTACCTCTACACACTCATCATATTCCTGTATTTTTTCCTATTCCTATGTTTTCGATTCCTGTGTTTCAAACAGACCCTTAGACTTGTGCTGGTGGGACAGACGGGGGATTTTTTTTTTTTACCAAACACGCAAAACTACGCACGTGGGAAACTACCAATTGAGCTATGAGCTCGTCTGCTAGTCAATATATACTTTTATAAAATTATATTTCAAGTTGAATCTACTTACGTTACTTTCTATTTTCAATTTCAGCTCAAAAGAATTTATTTATACAAAGTTTAAATATTTAACTTAAGACAATTTCAAAAGGATTTTTTTGGACTTTCTTAAGAAACATGGAGGGAGTATAGGTTTATTGGGATGAACTGGATTTTGAGATGATGCATGTTACGAGTAATATCTTAGACAGCGACTTTGGGAAAACAAATTGCCTCCGGCATATTTTAAGGACGATTTCTCTCATCGAACATATATCTCAACTTGCCGTAGCCGCTGCTGCAAAATGAAAAAAAGGAACACCAAGACGTTACAATGCTTGCCTCTTGGGGCTCCAATGGGGCACTGCGCGATGATTCATTGCTCCTCTATTATTCCCATCTGCGTAATATTTACTAAACAGGAAAAATATATTCAATACAAACCACCGCTTTAGTGGAAACGTAAAAAAACCTTGTCGAAAAATACACTCAGGAGTTTTTGAAAAAAAAATGAAAGGGTGACTATCGATATAGAGAACTAATGTACTTGCACACAAAAGTTGAAACCCAAACTCATTTTTTTAAAAAATATCATATAAAATAAAAAAATTCAGATGCCCTTGCACTAGAAGATAAATTCCTAGGAATTTTGTTTTGTAGTGAATATGCACATAAATGTTATCATTTTCTTATTACTTTTTCTAAATTGAGTTTGCATCTCAACTTCTATATATGAAAGACATGTATAGATCCACTATGAATGTGCATCGTTTTATATTTATTGGAAACTTGTAAATATTTTTTTTCTATAGGGTCTTTACACTCCCAATAAGCATGGGGTTTGCATATGTCGATTTCTTTGGTAGCACTATTGTCCTTCTCTTCTCTGCTCATTGTCATACTAGCTCTACCTTTAAAGTAAACTCATTTAAACTAATCATCTTCTTTATTTATTATTAACAATTACCTAAAGAACCATAATTTTACAATACCCATCTATACCATTATGAAAATAATCTAGATTAACACTTTGACTTTGCATATAACTAAGTTACTCACATCATTCATTATTAAATATATATATATATATATCATAAAAGAGCGCATAAGACTATACTTAATTACCTACTCTCTTCATAATTACAAGATGTCCCAATACCCTTTGCATACTTCTAAATTTTCCGCTTCAGCCACTATAAATACAGAAAGAAGTATACATTATGATGTGTGTCACTAGGTAGGTTGACCAAGTATATGTATGTTTGTAGAAAGCAATGAGTGTATCGATTTTCGTATGAAGCACTCATTAGCTCAGGCTAATGTTTCAATGAAATATGAGTGAACATACATATGGATGCAAAAGGAGAAGAAATTTAAATGGAGATGAACGAAAAGGCATATAAATAATTTTTTGAAGGGACGAAGGCATATAATTTGTAACTCAATTATATCATATAATTGGTAAAACAAGAAAAACACCTATATAGGGTATGTGTTAGAATATGAACAAATGAGAGATAGCGAAGATAAGAAAAATTGTTATGGGCTTCACATTTATCCATGAATTTCTAACACTACATCTATTAGGATTAGTAACCCTTGCAGGACGATAGGTTGATGGACTGTATATATGTAGCTATAATATATAGATTGACTATACAAGATGGGTGTTTCGTACATTCATCAAGAAAGGAATTTTCATAATATTTAGAACAAATCATTAAAGGTCTGTTTGGATCCCTTCATTTGAAGGAATTGAATCTACTTTAATAAATTAAGCTATTTGGCTTGAAATTTGACATTCCACCATTTTCCAAAGTTCACATTTAAGTTATCTCAAATTCATCAAATTCATAGGGTGAAAGATAGAAATTGATTCTATAGATCACCATTCCATATTTCTATTTACAACTTATAACATATTGTTCAAACTCCCTCTCCTACGATAAAAATACAACAAATAAGTATGTCTCTCGTATAGTGAACAATAATATGCAATTATAATCTATATATAATCATATTAGCTTAATTAATATGTCTCTAAATTATGATTATTAAAATGAATTCAATTCTAGAGATACAAACGGGACCTTCAAAATGTTGACTTGTAAACTGTTCGGATGCATGTCTTAAGTGTCATGTATTTTGCTGAAGGAACGAACGAACCATGTTTCTCATGGCAAGAGGCAAGAGCACGCTACCAGAAACTATATCTCTGTTTTCTTCTTAAAAAAAAGGAAATGAAAAGAAAACACCTCCAGTTTCTTCCTTGTATATGTATGTGCATACTTGTGCTGTTAGATTGTTCAAAAAAAACTTGTACTGTTAGTTAACATGTCACCGTGTGCATATTCCTTGTAAGATGCTGTCAACTGCAATGACGTGATAAGTACATATACTACATCGGTTACATACATGTGTGGCCTAATTTCTTCTCTTATGTTAACTCGACAGCCTCAATCAAATTGTAAATGCCGAGTTGCGAAGATAGCTTTGTTAACTTCTATTCCTTCTTTCCTTGAAACAGTATTCATGCATACAGCCATATACTGATAATACTCTACTGTGAACAAAAAAGTCAAATTTCGAATGTTGCCTGCACTGGGTTACTCTCTCGTCTAATGAATTTCTTGTGCTTGCCGTCGCTCTCTCATAGTTATTTTTTCTTGCCTGCCCTGCACAGGGTTACTCAATTATGGTGCGTTCCTGAACAACCGAAGCCCGAATGGACCCTGAAACGGAACACGACGATGGTGAACCAGATGCCTTTAGCGATGATGATGTCAAGAATAGAACTGGAACAGATGCCTTCAACTCTTCTCTCACATTCTTGTGGCCATTGCTTTTAGTTTGGGGCATTACGTTGCATTTGCAACTGATTGCAACTATGCAGTAATAACCATGGAAATACATCGTTGAGTTTTCATCCAATCCAACAAGTCAACTTAGTAAAAAATTACGAGTATATCTGTACTTTTTACCTGCCGTGCACCGCCGTTCCTTTTTTGTTTACATTTTCGTTATAGTATTCTTCATTCTTTCATCAGGAAGGGGGGGAAATGCGTAAACGGCAGGTTTTGTCAGATTCAGCAATGTGCATAAATGTGTATGTAAACCGCTTATTGTATATATATAGCAGAAAACGAGAGAGAAATCTATCGAGGCGACGACCTCAACGAAACGCCGCCTATAAAATCCTGCGGCGGCGCCTCTAGTTTGTTCGTTGTCACCAAGTACCCCATTCGATTGATCGATTCCCAGTTCCCACAGGCGAGACGCGAGAGTGAGGGCAGCAGAGCCATCGATCAGGCATGGCCACCACCGTGAACCCTGACCCGGAGGCGGCGCTGGGCGGCAGCGCCAACAAGGAGCCGATGAGGGGAGCAAGGTCGCTGCTTTTGCGCGCGCGCGACAACCTGGCGTTCCAGTCGGTGTGGACGGCGGAGCTGAACGGCGCGATGGGCGACCTAGGCACCTACATCCCGATCGTGCTGTCGCTGGCACTCGCCCGGCACCTGGACCTCGGCACCACCCTCGTGTTCACGGGCATCTACAACTTCGTGACGGGGCTCATCTACGGCGTGCCCATGCCCGTGCAGCCGATGAAGGCGATCGCCGCCACGGCGCTGTCCGACGCGTCGTTCGGCGTGCCCGAGATCATGGCCGCCGGCATCCTCACCGCCGCCTTCGTATTCCTCCTCGGCGCCACAAGGCTCATGCAGGCCGTGTACTGGGTCGTCCCGCTCCCCGTCGTCCGCGGCATCCAGCTCGCCCAGGGGCTCAACTTCGCCATGGCCGCCGTCAAGTACGTCCGGTACGAGCAGGATCTCGGTAGGGGTAAGTCCTTGGGCCGTCGACCATGGACCGGCCTCGACGGGCTCGTTCTGGCCATCGCCGCCATCTGCTTCATCCTCCTCGTCAACGGCGCATCCCGAGAGCAAGGCACCCATCCCGATGAAACCCAAGAAGAAGAAGAACCGGAAGAAGATACCATCGGCAGTGGCTGGCGTTCTGTGGTTCGGCGCGCGGCACCGGCGATACCGTCGGCGGTGATGGTGTTCGTCCTGGGCGTGGCGTTCGCGGTGGCGCGGCACCCGGCGGCGGTGCGGGAGCTGCGGGCGGGCCCGTCGCGGATGCGCGTGGTGCGCATCTCGCGGGAGGCGTGGAAGCAAGGGTTCATCAAGGGCGCGGTGCCGCAGATCCCGCTGTCCGTGCTCAACTCGGTGGTGGCGGTGTGCAAGCTGACGCGGGACCTGTTCCCGGAGGAGAAGGCGGCGTCAGCGACGCCGACGTCGGTGGCGGTGACGATGGGCGGGATGAACCTGGTGGGGTGCTGGTTCGGCGCCATGCCGTGCTGCCACGGGGCCGGCGGGCTGGCGGGGCAGTACAAGTTCGGCGGGCGCAGCGGCGGGTGCGTGGCGGCGCTGGGCGCGCTCAAGCTCGCGCTCGGCCTGCTCCTGGGCGGCTCCATGCTGCGGGTGCTCGTGGAGTTCCCCGTCGGGCTGCTCGGCGTGCTCCTGCTGTTCGCCGGCGTCGAGCTGGCTGTCGCCGCCAGGGACATGGCCTCCAGGGCCGAGGCGTTCGTCATGCTTCTCTGCGCCGCCGTGTCGCTCGTGGGGTCCAGCGCCGCGCTTGGGTTCCTCTGCGGCATGGTCGCTCATGGCCTGCTCATGCTCAGGGCATGGGCCATGGGTGTCAGCCTCACCTGATCATCCTACTCTGCTAATGGCTGTAGTATTTGGCAGTATAAATTGTGAGCTGTGATTGTGTGCGTGTGCATATATTCCCCAGTCACTGCTCGTTGACCGGGCAAAATGTCAACTTGATTTGATTGAGTAAATAAATAATAATGTTAGCAAAAGAACTCACTCATCAGACCATATTCGTTCACAAATGAAATGTCTAGCTGTGTACTGCATGCATCTGTTTCTTATACAACCTTCGTCTTCCGCTGCGTTGTTCGCGGAAGACGTGGACAAACAATCTAATCATAACGGACATCATGCAGAGATCTACCCATGTATACACAATAAGTTAGTTAATACAGATAGCATACACTTGTTGTTAGATGTTCGATTTTCTCCACCAGCCACGTGTCAAACATCTAAACAGGGTCTCATAGTAAAACTGGTGCACCCCGAGTCCATCCAATTTATTTCCTTGTTCGCTACTTTTACATAGCTTCACCATGAAACAATCGTCAGTTTTGCTCCGGTGTTGCATATGCGCCTGGTGTTCAGTTTAGATAGCGGCTATAGCGGCTAGACTGCTAGAGTGAACTCTCCCGCTAGGATAGGATAGGAATAGGATCATCACTCCTGCATCCTGCTCCAGCCGCTATTGCAGCTACGTGCGCTATCGCGGCGTTTAGCTTCCCCCAATCGATGTCCATGGCCCATGGGCCAAACCCAAAGCCCATCATCGACTTCCCGGTGCCTGCATGGCCGGGCCGGGCCCCATATTCCTTGGAGAGTCAAAGCCGAAACCAAAGCCCATCATCCACTTCCCAGTGCCTGCATGGCCGGGCCGGGCCTCATATTTCTTGGAGAGTTAAAACATTTTAAGTTTGACCAATAATTATAGATAAAATTATAAAGATTTATGACGTCAAATAGGTATATTGTAGAAATATAACTGATAATGAATCTAATGTTACTTAGTTAACATCATAAATGTTATTATATTATTATATAAGTTTAGTTAAATTTGAAATACTTTAACTTTTTAAGATTCTTAGAATGTCTTATAATTTGGGATGAAAGGAGTAGCTAGTAGTGTAGTCCATTTTTTGCATGTAAAAATATGCTAAAAATGGTCAGATTGCTTATCCTGATGTTTATGGGCCCATATTTCCATGGTTTTCTGAAAACCGCTAATGGCCTAAGTGGCCGATATATGGCGATATAGCGTCCATAACCTTTTAAACAAAGCCTACCCTAAATATTATAACTCATTATATTATATAAATCAGCTTATACAAACTAATTTGTTATGGAAGAAAAATAATACTCCACAACTGATTTGTACGGATTAAAACTAGCTAAATAGCACCAGCTAATAGGCTATGCACTAGTTATGGTTTATGAGCTGAATAAGAGAAATTAGGAACAAATAAAATATAAAACTACGGCGATGGATGCAGCGTGAGATAGTCCTACAGTCCTACATGATCGAGAATTCCCTTCCTGTAGCTTCGTCTGCCGACAAAAAAAAGATGAAATGGCTAAAACTAACAAAAAGGTAGTCAACAAACATGTGCCATTTTTGTCTTCAGCGTAGCGACTCGCCAATTAGCATGTTGATCACAAGGTACGGAGTATTAAGATAAGAAAATTAACTACAGTGATTTGGTGGATAAGAAGCCTTTATCAATATCCAAAATACTGCCTTCCGCCCACTGCTGGAATCAGCTATTTAAAAATTCTAGCCAAAAAATGCCATCATTCACATTCAGCTGATGTGTTCCACAATTGGGAGACGCTTCCCTTATGTCTGCAGGAAAGGTCCAGGCAGGCTTCCAGGCACCCAAGTCCAGAGCAGGCAAATCTTCTCATCACTCCAACGAACATCATGGCGTCGCCTAGGCGTACCCCAGGCGCCGCAGGACGCAACAGGGTTTTAATATGGCGTCGCCTAGGCGTCCAGGCATACCCCCATCCAGCGCCACAGACGGCGCAACGCCTCAAAAAACATGATCATAAGATCACACATGCCTGCCAGAGTAAACATAATATTCGCTTCCGTGAATTCACATCTTTATTTCTTTTACATCGTTCACAAACCATGGTACATTCTAACCGGGTTACAAAAGGAGAAGATGCTAGTCCCTGAAGTCACCATGCAACCAGACAATACAATCGCTCGCAGCCTTCAAGTTCAATCAAACATACTTTACAAGTTAAAGCCTGGTTTACTCTTTCTTTGGTGGGATGTGGTTGCCGCCAGTTGCAATTTTGAACAGATAAAATGCGGACATCACGGCACTACAAGGAAAATTTACAAAATTAGTTCCGCGGAGCTATTTTCTATTTGCAAGAGGAAAACAAGTGGGCAGTGCATGATAATCGAGTGATGCTTTCAAAGTGTTGAAGCTGACATTACCTGAGACCAGCAACGACACCAGCTGGCATAATCTTCGAAGTCTCAAGGAATCTTTGCCCCATAATGTAAGTTAAGGATAATGCACAAACTGTTTAACAAAAGTTTGCATAGTCAGTACAGAAACAAGATAGAAACAAAGAATATTGCAGGCAGGAGAAATGTATCTCAGAAATTTATTTTGCACTTAGGAGTTCATGTTTAGTTTAAAGAACACAGTGCTTTTGGCGTCTATTCTGTATAGTATACGGGAAACAACAGAATTGTTGAAAGTGCTGCCTTTCTGTGGTCTCCTAATAATTACCATGTTAAGCCCAAAATGTTTAAACACTAATAAGATATACCATAACAGCTTTGGTGGTAAGGTAGTGATGTTGCAGTTAATGGTTTAAATCCTCATCAAATCTGTCCGCAGGGTCATTATCCAATGATGTGAGTCTCTCCTCTCATGACCCTCATTCTGTAATACGCTTTAATGGAGATTCAATATACTGAAGATCTTATCCAGGATTCCATATTCATTATGATCCCACCCAATACAAAGATTTTGGAAACCCCAAATTTAAACTTTACAAGCAATTCTTCAAACTTTTCAACAGAGTGTGTTTCTTGGAACCAACCACTAAAGGGCTGTGAAAAGAGTAAAAGACGAAAGAATAGAAGAAGCCATTCCACCACTAAACTCCAAACAAATGTAAGAAATTAAGTTCTCCATCAGAATTTCCTAAACAAATAGTTAGGAACTCAAGATCAAAATGCTCACACAAATATCTTGACAAAAACCATAAATACAAATCAATAGGACTGTGAGTATAAATTATTAAATTTGTTGGCATCCATGCAAATTTAGGGGGTGTTTGGGACTGCCACAAACCCCACCGTGGAGCAGCTCCACAAAAACCTGGAGTTTGTGGAGCACCCCTTTAGGTGCTCTCACAACTCCACCATTTTTTTCTCGTACAGAGTGCGTGGAGCTAAAACCATTTGGCTAAAAAACATGGAGCGGAGCTAAAAAACGTGAAGCGGAGCAGTCTCAAATGCCCCCTTAGTGTATAGAAGTTGTGAAGTGCTGACAAGCTGTTAGTGTGCCATAACAACTGGAATGGAGAGGCCACCATAGGAGAAGGGACAGTTCACACTACACATTATAGTTGGTGTACTCATAAGACTGAAAACCAATGAAGGTGATTGAGCAGTTGAAGCTAAATGGAAATGAAATGCTACTAAATGCAAATTGAGTAAAGGCATCTAAATAAAACCACAATTTCCCCCAGTTTGGAGCACATGTTTTTTTTTCCTCCCTAATTCCTTCAGTATATGTATTGGTTCCTACATGTTCCTGAAAATTCCTGCGGGACTGCTACATTCCAAACAGTCCTAATTCCTGGGTATGTAGGAAAGGATTGGGTTGCCTGGTACTGGATTGTGTCTACTAAGACAAGAGTACATGTACACAAGATTACTACAAGCATACATGTACTGAGTATTCTGATGCCTCTCTTTCCTCCCCTATTTTGGCTAGGCATTGGCAATGCCTTGCCCCCAGCGAGCGCAACATCGCCTCAGTAAAGCCTAGGCAACGCCTTAAGAAAAAATGTTGTCTAGTACTACTACAAGAGTACATGACAGAGTGCAGACCTATTGCCTATTCGCACCACAACTAGCAAGACCATTCATCTTGATGTTTCAGAGGGTCACAAAACTAGCCATTACGAACTTTGGGTTAAAAATACCAAATGCATTAATCATCATCAACACATAACTTGGACGATTCCTCACTCTATTTACTAAGTAAATATTATTATTTTATCCCATATCTAGGACTCAACCAGGTCTAGAAATAAAGGGCTGTTTCAATCGTGCCCTGGCTGGCAGATGCCTGCCAGGCAGACCATCCTGGCACCAGGCGTGAGAAATCGGATGCCTGGGGTTGATCCTGGCGCCAGGAAGACTTTCCTAGTCCCAAACCAAACACCTGATTTGATATGCTAAAAGATGTATGATCTGATACAGGACGCATCAAAAGCAATTAATTTACCCACAAAAAAATCAAGGAATCCAATGACCATTAAGCTCGCATTGATATTGGTATAACCTACTGATATGATATCTTTTCAGACTAATGCCCTCGTCACGCCCACACATGTACCACATTGAGGCAACATGCAAGAGGCTCCGACAGTGAGCAATACAAGCCACACAACTATTTCATGTTCCATAGGTCCAACACAGCGACATTCCTAACTGGTTCGAACTTTGAACTCGGGTAAACTCGGACATAAAATGCTTCCCTATTGGCCAATTTGATATTCCCAAACACAGCAAGTACGTTAGAAACGCGGAGAATCCTGAACGCAACCAAATCAAATTACCACGCACTGCCCCTCACTGCATGACAATCAGCATCTCATAAATCCCACAATTCCAGCCCATTTCCGATGATCCAGGCTCAACCACCCGGCCCGGCTACAAATCAAAATTTTAATGTAATATGTTCCTAAATGAAATGAAAGGACAAGAGAATGAGAAGGGGGTGGCGTACGCGTCTCGAGCGCGAGGGCGACGTAGGAGTTGCGGCGCTTCTCGAAGGCCTTGAGGCTGACGAAGCCCGCGAGGAGGAGGAGCGCGCCGGCGCCGGCGCCCCCCGCCAGCGAGGCGGTGCTGCCGCGGCGGAGGTAGCCCAGCACGCCGCCGGCCAGCACGGCGAACCCGTAGGGGATGGTGAAGCAGAAGTCGTGCATCTTGGGGAGAATGGGGAGCTCTCCCAGATCTCGCGGCGAGCCTTCTCTTCCTCCCTCGTCAACCTTTCCTCTTTTGGTTTGGTTTGTTTTCTCGGACGGATCGGAGGCGAGGCGAGGCGGGAGGACAGAGAGGAGAAAGTCGTCGTCGACCAGAGCGGTTGCGGTGTGCGCGTGGCTTCCTCAGCATTTCCTGAGGCGGGTGGCCGTGGCGCAGAGACGGAGGAGGGGGTAGTCTCGTCATTTCCGGAGGGTTGGTGGCCAGAAAAGCGTGCCCGCCACTCGCTCGCTCGCTACCTAGTGGCCCAGTCCGTCACCCGCACACCGGAACCGACTTCTTCTCCCGAACCCTGTAATTCTCCGTCCCAAAAATAAACTGTAATTCTATCTGCGGAAAATTTTATAAGGAATATTATAATTTGACTAGCAAATGTGATTGTGCGTTACAACGGAACTCAATACGTGTAGAAATCGGACTTTGTACTTTGTTCGGTAAACATGTCCGTGTGTTATAACGAAACTTAATACGTGTACGAATCAGATTAGGGAAGCCGGACCAAAAAATGGAGGAGGAGATAAATTTTATCTCTTTATTATTAGGGGTGTATATATATTAAAATGTTATTGGATTTTTAAAAAAATTCTAAATCTTTGATTCAATATTGACTAAAGGGGCAGACAGACACTGCCCTATTTGCTTACATTCCTTATTATTCCATCCGTACTTAAAAAAAAGTTGTCATTTAGGATAAGGTTTTAGTCAAACATTGAGAATATAAATCATGAATAACTTTTAAATTGTTGAGTTTGAAAATGTAAAAAACATATCAATAAATTTATCTTGAAAAATACTTTTATAAAAATATACATATATTAAATTTCAATAAATATTTTTCAAAAAATAAGTGATCAAAGTTACACTTTGGAGACTGTGTCGTTTTTCAAAACGATAAGCTTTTTAAGTATGGAGGGAGTATGTGCTAGCATGCATATGCATTGAGCCTGGAATTGCTTTGTAATTCTTAATAGTTATATGTAGCAATAGGTAGATACAAATTACTACAAAACATTGCATAATTGTACTAGGGAAAGAGGGTCCAAAATTGTCACTCAACTAACTTCTACTCCCTCTTCTGCCCCTTATTAATTGTCGTTATAATAACCTTGCTGCTCAAACCTTCTTAAGTCTGACTAGGTTTATAGAAAGATAGTAGTAGTGCTTGCATCCCCAAATAAGTTTCAAATTTGAATTCAATTAACTTGCACTATAGGATTCGTGCTGATCAAACCTTCCTGAGTCTGACTTTATTAGATAAATCAGAGTAAGGGTAAGAAAAGGTATGCATAGATTGAGAAGAGCTCACGCCGTGTATAGAGATGGGGATCATTAACAAAGTGACAAAAATATTATCATTTTCAACGTTTTAATAAAAGTTGTGCAATAGAGACTATACCAAACAAACACGGTTTTATGTCTTGCTAGCTACTTCCTCCGTCCTAAAAAGAATGATGTTATAGGATGCGTGCAGATCAAACTTTTTCAATTTTGACTAAGTTTATAGAAAATATGTGTAACATTTATATCTCTAAATAAATTTGTTAAAAAACTAGACTTAAAGATCTTTCCAATGATACTAATTACTTAGCATAATTATTTATATATTTTAATACATAATTGCTGGTATTTTGAAAACGTTGACTTTTTAAAAAATGAGAATGACATCTATTTAGAGACAGATGGAGCATGACAAATTATAAATCCATTTTACTCTTATAAAAACAGAGGGATGAGTAAATCCAATTCTAATTTTTGGGAGAATTCACACCTCCAAATACTTTTAAAATCTTCTTATTGACATACAGGCCGATCCAAAACATTTTCGAATCGGTGGAGAAAAAAAAAACTTCTTCAAACCCTAAACTCGGCCAAACCCTACAGGCCGTCAGACAGACAAGCCCCCAAGCCCAACCTCTCACCTGGCGGCCCCCAGTCCCCTGCAGTCCACCCATGGCGGCGGCGAGCGAGAGCGATGCGCCTCACCGGGAGCCCGGGCAACGCCGTCCCATGTGTGGCGTCTGCACGAAGCCCCTCCGCCTCTGCCTCTGCGGCCGCCTGCGCTCCCCACCGGTGGACAACGCCGTCGGAGTCACCGTTCTGCAGCACGCGATGGAGGCCAACCACCCGCTCAACTCCACGCGCGTGGCGCGCCTCGGCCTCCGCAACCTCGCCGTCGTTCAGGTCACCGACGTCAACCACCGATCCAGCTTCATCCTCACCACGCTTGAGGCCGGCGGCGCGGCGGCGTCGTCGGGTCTTGCAGACGGTCCTGTGCCTGCTCATTTTGGAAACCATGATCGGTCTGACAGGCCTGAGGAGACGCTTGAGGCCGGCGGCGGCGTGGCGGCGTCGTCGGGTCTTGCAGGCGGTCCTGTGGCTGCTCATTTTGGAAACCATGATCGGTCTGACGGGCCTGAGGAGACCGAGTTGCAGAATGGCGGTTGCCTTGCGTTTCCTATTGATGGGATTTGTGCCAAGTCAGATGCAGAGGATTGTGCGAGCTGTGATTTTGACGAGTCCGGATTGAGTGCCTGCGGTTATTTGGGCGCTGAAGACATCAGTTTTGGTGATTCTTGTGAAAGGTTGGGTCTTGGGGACCTGAATGGTGTGATCTTCTGCAATCTTGCTGGAGAGGTTGGTTCTCTTAGTTGCTGCCACAACGATGGCGGGTGTGTCAGGTTCATCAAGAAGACGAAGAATGATGGACAGCCTGCAGCAGGTCTTGATAAGCCTAGCTCTGCAGCAAACCAGATAGAGAACTCTGTTAATGACTCAACTATAGGTGAAAGCAACCATAGAAGCGAGATGGGGTTGACGTATAAGGTAAATGGTAATTTGTCTCATTCTGTAGTAGCAAATGATTCAGACTCAGGAGAAGTTAATGGGATGGTTAATGACTGCAATGGTATGGGAAAAGAAACAGATGAAGCTAGTGCTGCTATTGGACAGGATTGGACCAGGAAAAACATGGATAAGTGCACTATTGTGTACACAGAGAAGGAACTAAGGATTGATATTGAACGTGGAGTGAAACCCAAAATCAGATGGTTATCAAGAGGCCCGCTTGGTGAAGCATCTGTCTCAAATGGCTTTCTCGTCACAAAGATACAGATGAAGAAGTGTAAACTCACTGGAGAAGTATCAGTGTTTGAGGAATTCTCAATCACCATACCGCCAAAATCTGCTTTGCTATTTCCATGCCAGCGGGCAATCAGCATTGATGCTTCAGGTTGTCAGGTACAGCATTTGATTGTTTTGGATGGCACTTGGGCAAAAGCACAGAGGATGTACCATGAGAATCCATGGTTGCAACTTCTGCCACACGTGAAGCTGGAGTCAGATAGGGTTAGCTTGTATAGTGAGGTGAGGCATGAGCCAAGGGCTGGGTGCTTGTCTACCATTGAGAGTATAGTTGTTGCCATGAAGAAACTGGGAGAAGATTCAAAGGGATTGGATGATCTCTTGGATGTTTTTGAGTCGATGATTGCTGATCAGCGACGATGCAAGGATGAGAATGTGAAGCAAAAGATGAAGTCCTAATCATGAAAAGGTCTTATCATCATGATCAGTGTCTTATCTAACTTCATGATGACCTCTGGATGCATTTTTCAGTCCAGATGACATATATACGTTACTTCATACTCAGAACTTTTTAACACCAAAACTTCGAAGTGATATGGTGTTTTCCATTTAAGCTTTATCTCATTTTCTGGATAAGGGAAGGGCAGAGCATATCATTGTCGGTTTCAGCTTCTATGATCAGACCTGATTCTTTTCTCATTATTGCTAAGCTCTCATACACAACTATTTTGTAGATTTGAACCTATGGTAGTCATTTTGAATGGGACGAGGATACATCAGATACGTGATACAGCATTGTATTGCTTCTGCTTCTATTCTGTTATTCTTCTAAAAAACTGCTTACACTAAACGATTTAGTTGACCCCCTTCACTGATCTTGGGCCAGTTATAATTTTCTTGCCTTTTCCAATGTTCCATGCCATGAAGTGTTTGGTCTTTTTATTGCCATGGGAATGCCTATTTTTCTTTCTGCTATTAAAATTTTGCACATCTCTCTGCTTCCACCACCTTTGACTAAGATCTTGCCCCTTAAAACTATCATGATGATTATGCTGCTAGAGGCCCTTGAGAATTGAGATCCTGGTTTCTAAATAGCCTCCTTGCACACTAAGGGCGTGTTCGGTTGACAGGGCAAATGTTTTGCCCCTGTCACATCGAATCTTCCGTCCCTAGTTTGGTCTATTTAAAATATACTGATTAAAAAAGTAATTCGTCAGCCGGAGGCAAATTCGCGAAACGAATCTTTTAAGTTTAATTAGCTCATGTTTTGACAATGTTGTGCTACAGTAAACATGTCAGCAGGTAAGGCTGCGTAGAAAATTCCTTTTCCCAGACTCTATGCTATGTTGGAGCTTCCGGCATTGGGTATGCCTTTTGTTTAATAATTATCATGATCAATGGAAATACTATGAAACACGAATTGCATAAAAAATGCAGGATCTGTGTATTTCTGTTTTCCTATAGATGGTGTCCGATGTATACCTTTCTTTCTTTCTTTCTTTGAGATGAAAGAAGTTAGTTTTTTTTTTTTTTTTTTTTTTTTTTTTTTTTTTTTTTTTTTTTGCAAATAACAGAAGTTAACTCTAATTTCCTCTCTATGTTTGTTGTGTTCTATTGGTCAAGTTTACGCTCTATATGTTTATAAGCCCATTCATTTATCAGATCCTCATTTCATAGCTCTTCCTGCAGTTACATTTTTTCTTGCATGGTGTTCAGTTGTTTCCCTTGATGTTATGGCATTGCAGTGCTCATCAGATAAAATCAATGAGTGTCCTGTTTTATGTCCTGAACAAGCTAACTCTGACTTGCTGCTTACTCAGGTTCAACTCCAATTTCGTTTCATTTTTACAGTTACCGTAAGAAACCACTTGCTCAGCCGCATCTGTGTTGGCCTAGCTGTTTCTCCTTCCAGTTTTTTCTGCATTTGCCGTGAGGGTCCTTTTTTTTACCTTATAAAGAAAACATGTCGGGTGTATCAGTTAGACTTGGTAGAATCATAATATTCATTTGCTGGGTTTCTTCCTCACAGGCTAGTGATTTGCATCTGTAGGAGAGCTGATTGGCTTTTAACTGCCCATGTGGCCTATTACTCAATACAGATGGTGAGATATACCACCTGTATATGTTTTTACTCCTGCTAGCACAAACTGTGTATATATTTTTTTTTAATGTTCTTTTTTGTTAATTAATAATGGGAAGCTGGTTTCAGTTTTTCCTGCGGTAACATTTTCTTAGACTGTCCGTACTGCGATTCCTCTAAATTTATTCTCTTTGTCTTAGTCATCAAGATTTTTTCCTCTACACAATTTTTTTCGGCACTCATCATTCTCTATATCTCATACTTTATACCAACTATTAACCGTGGAACTCACTTATTACTTTCTCTAAATATATTCGTATGAGATCTTGTTTTGAAGGATTTATTATAACAAATTTAATAGTGTAAACGAAATTTAATTTGGATTTTTAGTTTGAGAGTTATAATGTTTTTTGTTAGTCTAAATAAAAGTTACACGCGAACCAAGAAGTTGCAGACCGGCGACGTACATACGGTACAGGCTCAGCGAATTGCTACATATAGGGGAGGCGAATGCTTTGACGTGTTGTTCGGCGTACGCGGTGCGTCCTGTAAAAATCTACTGGAGGATCCATTCTCCGTATGCGCTGCGGACAGTCTTAAGCAGTGGAACACGCTAGTGCAGCTAAACTTCAGGTGGTCAGCACAGAGGTGTCCCTTTTTTAGTGGGGGCACTTCCTATAGTATGGATGTACGAGGTTTCTGTAACTCGACCATTCAATCTTTACATAAATGCTCTGTAATTACATTGCATGTAATATCTGAGCATGGTGGAAGCCTGGAAGGTATCTTTCATTTCGCTGGCCGTGGTAAGAGCGGTTGGAAGGTAATGAGAGGATGGCATAATAATGCCAATAAGATATATTTGGGTAAGAGATCAGCACAAATTGTATTCGCGTTATTTTTCTCGCTGAAATTAACAGGTTCACCAACAGGTCATGGACTCATGGATGATATTAATATCCATAAGTATTCAGTTTGAACAGCAAACTCTTTTCTATTCCAGTGCAATGAATTAGGTGGTAAATACCTTTTCACTCCAATCTCTAAAAAAGAAAAAAAAATCCAAAATAACGAAAAAGTCGCAGATCCCACACTTAAATTTTCCATACACGTGCATCACCAAGTCCTATCGTCGATGACATTGAACTTTTTCTTCCACTTGTTTTAATAATAACTTTAAAAATAAAATTTTCATTTCAAACACTTTGTGTGCCGTTACATACTTACATCTGGGAAGAAGTTACGTGGCTTTAAGGTGTCCGTTTGCTACAGTACAAAGTATCTCATGGCATACATAAAAGCATCTCCAAGGTAAAATAAATAGCTAAATTACATAGTTTAGTTTTTTTTTAAAATATAGAAGCCTTAAAAAAGATTATTTTTTCAATAGACTTGTTATTTCTCATCTTGTATTTATTAATTTCGCACGTCATCAACTAGCAGCATCTACCTTGGCCAGCTATTTCACAAGATGACAAGTCAGGTTCTCTTGCTATTTATATCCAGCGAGATTTTAGGGATATAATACTTGCTATTATACAAAACCAAATAGAAGATCTGTTGGAGTTCAATTTTCCCTGTAAAAATCTAAATATACAGTACAGGACAAGGATATCATGTCTCTTGGAGATGCTCTAAGGTCGTTTTGGTTGTGCCTACATTTAAACTTCTCCTTTTGGCAAAATCTGTACAGAAAAAAACACCACTATCTGTAACATTAAATTAGTTTTATATATTCCATCATAACATACAATATACTGTGGCAGTGCATTTATTTAGAACAGTAGATGTCAACATACGTACTTTTCTATGAGTTTACTAGAAGTTTAAAATTTTGACTTAATTAAGAGACCTAGTACCTATATGTATATGTTTCAGAAATAGGCAGTAACATTGAGAAATGGTGTAATTTGTTAGAAGTGTCAGAGCAACTTCAAGAGACTTATTCTTCCTGATCGAGTAGAGATTTTGGTAAACAAAAAAAAAATCTTCTAACAACTTCTCTAATTGGATTTTAAATACAATCATCTTCTATTTTGGATTTATCACTAGCCAAAAGTGAGAAAATTGCATATTTTGGACCAAACAACGCGTTTCGTAAAAATAGGACTTCAAATGTCGACTTCATAAAAATAACCCTCAAAACTTTGGCATCTTGATTTCCATAACATTATGCACATTTCTTATTTTCTTAAATCTAAATACATGTATTTGGAGACTTCAATTGACATTTGTACGTTGGTCTCTCATGCAGATGAGATCAAAACATAGAAGGGTACATAGAAGCGTGTAGATGGGGCAAAACGGCTAGTTTGGCTTGGGCTGCTATATATATGTTTTGGCCGGCCCTTGGGGCCATCTCGAGCACTTCCCATTCATTCTCACTCTTTGTGCTTGCTTGAGATAGCTCTCAACTCACCTCTCTTGATCAAATTACTCATTTCATGAGAATTTGAGTGAATCAAGTGCTTTGATCATTGTATTGTATCTTAGTGGCACTTGGTCATCGTCGTCACCGCGAGTTTTCTTGTTATTCTTGATGTTTGCCAACACCTAGACGGCTTGGAGTGAGAATTTGAGTGAACCAAGTGCTTTGATCATTGTATTGTATCTTAGTGGCACTTGGTCATCGTCGTCACCGCGAGTTTTCTTGTTATTCTTGATGTTTGCCAACACCTAGACGGCTTGGAGTGGTGGTGGAGCTTCGGTGCGAGTTGGTTATTGTTCACGGCCGACTTCGACAATTGTGAGAGGGCTTGTACCCACCTCGGCAGCGTGCCAAAGGGTAACTCTAATAAATTGCTCGTGTCATTGAGTTACCCTCATTTGTTGCTTGATTCTTGTGGCGCTCGTGTTGTGGGCTAGGCTTGTGATTGCCTATTAGCCATAGAATCACCAAGTTAGTGGTCGACACAATGGGGACTAGCTTCGTGGCAACCAAGTGAACCTCGGGAGAAAAATCTTGTGTCAACTTGTCTCCCGGCTTCTCATTTGGTATTCATTGTGATTGGCTTTACATATACATATCTTCATCACAAGGCTTTGGTATAATTATTCCTACCTATCTTTTATTTACTTTCATACATACCTTGTGTAGTTAGTTCTCTTGTTAGCTAGTCTACTTGTTTAGTTTAGTTTGCTAGCTTAGTTTGAGTATCTTAGTGTTTTTGCTATTTTTTTAGATACTCAAACATCTAGAATTGTTGGGATATGTGGCTTGGAACCCTCAGTAGAGCTAGAGCAAAAAGCTTCGCTTAGTTGTATTCTAACCTTTGCTCTAGTGGTTTGTAGATTTTTTTAATAGGCTATTCACCCCCCCCCCCCTCTAGCCATCTAGGACCTTTCACTCGACAGTTACGCAAAAAGATTCACGATTTATATTGGTTCCGACCCTCGACTTGGTCAAGTAATAATCTTACGTTCATTCGGCATTAGCCTATTTGCGTTGTATTGCTTAGAGTGTTGAGTACACGTATGTGCGTCATCTTTTGCCTCTTATATACAGCTTGCTACTAGCCACTTCTAACTTGTTTCTTCAGGAGATACCCTCAGCAACCCTTTTATAGTTCATGAGCTGATGAGGGTTATTTGAACCCTACTCGGATACAAGGTTAGAGTCCTAAGTTATGCTTTGCGTCGTGCCTTTGCTTATGGGCCTTGTTGCCAAGGCCCACTCCTCTATAGCATGGCCTATGGGGAGCCCGTAGGGTTCCCCATCGACAAGCCCCCGAGCATATAACGATTGAGCTTTAAGGGTCGGATTGTTGTAGACTTGATACGTGTTCTTTCTGAAGTGAAATCTTGAGATGGTCTTCTGTATCTCCTCTTTCGGCTGATGTGTACCTATGGTAGAAAAGTGCACTAAAAGAGTGTAGCCCTCAAGCCTCTTGCTATTTGGTACAAAAATCTGGAGGGTCAAGAATTTGAAAATGTGTTATTCTGTGGAGGGTACTTACAGCCCCCGAGCCGTCTCCGGGTTCTTTTCTGTGGAAAGGGAGTCGACGGAAGGGTCTTGATTTGAGTTCATTTGGTCTTTGTAATTTTGTTTGTCACGGGTAAGTTCTGTATACCCACGGGTGGAAAGAAACTTATTTTTTACTGTAGTCATGTTTTTACTGTAGTCCTTCTACTCAATCAATGTAGTCATTTTTGCAATCTTTTTTTCTGTGTAGACTTGGTGTATGTGCACCTATTGTTGCTCTATAAATATTGATGGTATGATCCTTATATGTCCTTACTTCTGCTTGTAGCATTGCTTGTGCTTTCTTATAATCATGCATAATGTAGTTTGCGAGCTAGACGAGCCCCTAGACTTTTTTCCTTTCTTTCATCCTTCTTCTTGGTGAATGGTGTAGGTCTTGTGATAGAGATTAATATAGTTCTTGTTTTATTTAGAAGATTAAGCATGAAAGTGTTGTCACTTTGAGATTTTAGCACATCTATATATATCTTACCTTTTTTATGTTAGATATAGTTTGATAATAAAAACGGAAATATCATATTTCACACCGACCGTAACATCACAGCGGAAAAAAATTTGGGGAGCTGAGCACCTAAAAGGTTCGACTTCTTTCTCATACCGGTCGCCGCTGCTGCCATACCCCATCGACACTAGCACCGCCGCTGGCATCTCCGCACTCCACCTTTTTATTCCTTCATTCGCTCTTGCCTACTATTGTTGCCTCTCCCCGCAGTCCTTCATGTAAAAGGGTTGAAGTTGGACTCGATCTGCATCTACTACGTGGCTGATCTTCTATGTAACGTACATCGATGTGTGTCTACCACTACTGCGTGGCCGGTGGCCCCTCTCGTGTTGCATCTACGCGTTAATCTTCGACCCTTGCCAAGCATGGTAGCGACGGCGTCCGTTCAATCTGCTACGAACTTCTCCGCCTCCCACTATGGCAGCGGAGTTCCCAAGATCCACGTGGAGGAAGAAGCATTCCCAAAAGGGCAAGCTCAGATTCAAGTTGCTCTTGCCCCATGAAAGCCCAGAACACCAAAGCCACCACTAGACACTAGGAAAGCGGCATCGGTCCACAAGTCAAGGAAGAAGAAAAGACAGAAGTCGTCGTCGAAAACCCCGTGCATCGTAGGCTCGACATGGAAGAGTGAAAGGTTCTAATATGGCTAGAAGGGGTTGAGTAGCCTAATAAAATTTTTTACAAATACACTTAACAAAAGTTATTAGTATAATATAAGTCTAAATACGAGTTTTGCGATAACACTACCTAAAGTTGCAAGCTACCTATCCACAAGTCTAGTATTGATTAACTAAGACACTCAAGAGTATACTAACAATCTAGATAGATAGTAAAACTAAGATAAGTTAGATATGAACAAGTAGACAAGAGATAAAGATAATGCTCCTACTTGCAAAATAATACACTAAGTAAATGCAAGAGAGAGAGAGAGTAGGAGGGTTATACCGACATGAAGAGAGATAACCAATGAATCAAGACACAAATGAAATCCTCTGCAAATAGATTGACACAATGATTTTTTTTACCAAGGTTCACTTGCTTGTCGGCAAACTATTCCTCGTTGTAGCGATACACTCACTTGACGATTCACGTGTTAATAGGCTTGGCATGCCTAACCCACAACCGGGTACCGCACAATCAACAGATGGGGATCCACAAGCTACGAGCAATCCACTAGAGATGCCTTTCGTGAATCTCTCACGGGGAAGGCTCAAGAACCTCTCACGATCACTTGATCGGAGCCGAAGACAACCACCTTTCTTCACTCAACGATCCTCGCTGCACCAAGCCATCTAGGAGTCAACAAAAATCCAAAAATAACAAGAAACTCTACAGCGACAACGAACACCAAGTGCCACTAAGATGCAATCTCACTAGCAAATGCACTTGGATCACTCAATCTCACTTAGAATGATCAATCTATAATAGAGACGAGTGGGAGAGGTTTGCTATAGCTCAAACTAGTATGTCAATGATGAAAATGAGCAAGAGAGAGCTAGAGCGGACCAATAACTATTTATAGAACCTCCCAAAAAGTTCTAGTCGTTACCTCTCAAACCGCACGTCTGGACAATCGTCGAGACAAAACGCTCGGGGCGTCCGAACTATAGCGTACTGTCTGAACCCGTCGGGCGAGTTACCGCTCGATGACACGTGTTCCTATCATTTTGAAATCGACCGTTGACGCACTCGTTGTACACGTCCAGACACAACTTCCGGACAACTCAAGTCAAACCAACCGGACTAAAACTCAATCGTCCGGTTCAATCCAGAGAGTTTCCAAAACATCAAAACACATCCGGACTAATTCACACTCATTCTCATACATTCGTAGGAACATAGAGAGTTTCAGAGAGGTCCAAATCACTCCAAGCACTCTTGGACTAAAGCTCCCTGTCCAGAGAAGACAAAGACACAAAGACCCCCTTAGGGTTTGCATCCGGACGCTTGCACATTAGTCTGGACGACTTGCTCCCTTCTGTCCGGAGCTCATAAAATAACAAGAAATAATATCTTTCTTCACCCCTTGTTCCCATGTGCTAACACTAAGTGTTCCATCACTTGTGCATGTGTGTTAGCATTTTCAAGGGATTTAGTTAGCTCACTAGGTCCTAATGCAAATGCATGTATGATCTCACCTAGTGACATTTGATAACCATAATCACATATAAATTTTCCCTTCTTGATAGTACAACTATCTATCCTAAATGTGATCACACTCTCTATAGTGTCTTGATCACCAAACCAAAAATGACTCCCATGTTATACCTTTATCTTGAGCCCATTTTCGTTTTCTCTTTCTTCTTTGTCAAATTGAAGCTCTTTTGATTCATCACATGTGATCTACACCATCATCACCTTGATCACTTTGGCTTCATCACTTGACTTGTACCAACCTATCTCATAATCATACTTAGAGACAAATAGGTTAGCACAATTAAGGTTTCTTCAATTACTCAAAACCAAACACGGGCTTTCACGGAGGAGGCCACTGGTGATGGAGGCGGCGTCGATGGAAACCCCATGCTGGTGCATCGTAGGCTTGACCTAGACGCCGCCGCTGCTAAGATCGGCAGTGGCACACCGTTGTGCTGCTTCAGTAGGGCCACGCTCATGGCTCACCTTAGGCGATGATGACAACGTCAATAAGAAGAAGCCATCCCGTACGCCAGCGTCGATGCCAAAGACCGACCAGCTACATTCCTACAACCGAGCAGTCGAGCACAACTGATGGAGAACCTAAGGTCCCTCGCCAAGCAGCATGTCGTTGTCGATGCCTCAACGGCAGATGATGGGCAGCTGCTCGACGTCACCATGGCAATAAGGAGAAGAAGACAGGAAGGGCAAGGGTGCCAAAACTTTCCTTGGTGCCTTATGACCGCCGCTGCAAGCTGGCCGCCCCATCGCCATGCCGCTCGCCGTCCGTAACGAGTCAGCTGGGACGGAGGTGGTGTAAGTGCCGGAGTGGAGGTACGAGTTCGTGGTGCTCCCCGACGCCAAAATGCTGCGAGAGCTGGTGCACATCACCCCGCCATAGAGGCGGTGTACAACCAGCTGCTATGCTCGGATGAGACGTGCTTGGGTGACGACCACGACAGTGTCCCGGAAGATCCTGAGCTGGAAGAGGAGCGCCGGTGTCTG
Organism: Microstegium vimineum; assembly: GCA_022036555.1. Classification (NCBI taxonomy): domain Eukaryota; kingdom Viridiplantae; phylum Streptophyta; class Magnoliopsida; order Poales; family Poaceae; genus Microstegium; species Microstegium vimineum. The sequence continues at coordinate 8,106,352 of CM039123.1, read as the reverse complement.
CTGGTCTTGGTGGACAAATTCATGGGGCCTGTGCGCGCAATCATCGGTACGGTAACATTTATTCATTCATTCATGTCGTGCATTATTCATGTATTTTTTATTTGATGAGTTATACATATAATTTCGTGTATGGATGCACATGTATACAGGTGAAAGGGGATTTTGTAATTGGAAAGGATCTGTACTTACTAACGTGGTCGGCACGTTCCTAACACAAAATGTCATGGATGTTCTCTCAAGGTATGTAGTCTGAACTCATGTGCATTAATTTTTAATACATTTTCAAAATGGATCGTTTGGACGACCCTGCAATAACTAGCATTTTGTATTTTTCAGCAATGCTTTTATGAACATAGCTGCGAGGTTCTCTTTTGACAAGGATGGAAGCAATGCTGCCCAAAGTACAAATGCAACTTTGATAACATATGAGTGTGATTTATTAGGAGTGTCGTCTAAGCAGCATGATGATATGGACATATACGAGCTCCTTACATCGCTTAGAACAGGAGAAAAAATAAATTGGAAATTGGACAAAAAGCGTGTAAAGAACATGTTGCTGAAAAGGTTCAAATATTCGACGACGGCTCACAAAATTTCACAAGACATCAAATCTTTCTTAAGAAAAAGATACATCTTATTCGAATATTTGCTTGAGGAAGCCTACAAAAATGGGTATAGGAAGAAGAAAACAAGGGAAACAATTGATTGGGAAGCTCTACTGTATGCATCGTTCAGTGAAATTGAAGAATGCATCAAGGACCATGGAACTCAAACCCAGATGACATTCAGAATACTGGTACATAGTCCCGACTATACCATCTAAAATTACAATGCATGTTCTTCTCTTTTTATGACACCTAATATTTTTTTATCTACCACCTTTGTTTTGAATGCTTGTATTTCTAATATGTAGACCAAAATTTCTAACTAGATAATCATTTTACAAAATAAACTATGGAAATGAGGCATTTCAATCTACAGATTTTATATTTGATTTTGTTTTAAAGGCATAACAATTGTTAGTTAAAATGACAATTTCTTGATTCTTTGTCATTAATTTCACAACTCTGTTGCAGTGTCCTTATGAAAGCATAATCCTTTCCTTTTACGAAGTATTACTCTTTCCTTACATTTTATTTTGTTTGTTGTAATAACGTTGAAACTAATTTTCTAGTCGATTAAATGAACATAAAGTGTATTATTTGACCTTGTATACTTCCTACAACTATTGCTCATTTGGATCAAGAGAGACCAAGGAAACATGAACCTCGAGTGGCTTAGATACATCCCCGTGCAAAGGCAAAGTAAGGTAAATATACTTGTATACTCGCATTAATGTTTCGTATGCTTATACAAAATATGTGACCCTTTAAGGGACTTTAGCAAAGTAATACACATGCATTTATATACTCATTTTAGTACTTATAAGCTGACATAAAATGTGACTCTTTAAGGTAATTTAAAGAGTAGTAACCATAAAATAAATGTTTTAATGAACTGATAGTATACATTTATACTTTATTGCAAATAAAACAATCTAAGCAAAGAATGAATAAGTATTCATATTTTGTTTTTGTCCATTCAGGGAGTACCTACAAAGTATAATAGGGATTTGATATAAAAAGCATTGCCTGCATTCGTCTCCTATTGCTGAGACAAAGAGGATTTCCGGCAAGCTATCCCTTAAAAATTGAAATTGACATTGCTATAGGAGAGTGCATTTGGAGCTAACAAAATTATGACAAATTCTTCTTATTTTAGGTTGATGTAAATGTAGCTCGCCTAGTGACAAGGCTAGGATGGGTCGCACTTCAACCTTTAGGCGATTCTATAGAGTTCCATATGGTGCACAAGTAAGATCATATTTTCATTTTTTTTTGCCATGCGTATTTACATACTCGAACTTTAATATTTCTCATCAGCATATTTTGTCCATTTAAAGAAATACTATCATGGCTCAAATTCAAAAGCGTCTTGAGCCCTTATTATACAAGACTCCTTCACACAAAGTGTATGTTTTCTAGTTTAAACTGTTAATTTAGCTACTTCCTTAGAATTTTGTCAATGAAATAGTATAATATCATATCATATAATATAACATGATGACAAATATAGGTATGAATTACATTGTCAGTTGATAACACTTGGAAAGGTACGTAAATTGATTTGTTTTTGAAAGGTATATAAATGGATTTGTTCCTTTTGTTTTCTTGGTACTAATGATGTAGTTTATTTGCTATGATAGTCAATATGCACCCAAAACCGACCGAATTGTGGTGCCTACCGATTTACTGAAGATTGCAAGTACTACAAAATTTTCTATGAAAGGTTAGCTTCAATATACATAATCTATTTAATACATCATTGGTAATATATTGTTACATTTATGATTGTTATATAGCTTGAGAATATAAACATATAAAGGTTTTAACTAGCCAAACTAAATGTAAATTTTTCTAGTCATGCTACTTATTCATAAAGTTACAATATTTTAGTTTGTCTTTTCATAAATGTTCATTAAGTACACTATGTTTTAATGAAGAAAATAATGCAACGTGATGTTCTTAATAGCGCCAGGCACACCTTTCTGAAGTATGAAATAGGGAAAACAAACATGGGTGAAAGAATACATGATGTTGTAATGGTCATACGAAGTCATGAACACATGTATCACTGCCAAATTGAAATGGGAAAAAGTACAAAAAGTTATAGCACTGAGCCTATTATTGAGATGCCACCAACTCCACCACATGAATATCTAGAACGATCAAGTGAGAAAAAGTATGAACAAGAGTATCAAGAAGAGTATGAACAAGAGTATCACAATATTGTTGATATAGAAGATATTGTTTCATCTTATGATGTAGAGCTTGATTTTCGGACATTGAAACCTACTGAACATGCAACAAGGCTACAACATGGAATGGATATGATTTTGATCCATCCACGTGACAACCCAATCCCAATTCTACGAATAGAGTACCTTGGGTATGGCAAGATTTCTCTTTTAACTAAGTCAATATAAGACCTCAAAATCTGCACATCTATTTTCTAATATGTCACATTTGTATTTTATAGATACATAATCCTAGATGGGCATGAAATCTTAGACAAGGTTAGTAGTTGTTAGCTTCATTCTTCCATTCTTTATTTATATTTATATTTTTTAATAAGGCATATTACTATTTACGGAGGTAACAAACTCATAATGATTGATTGTTTGGACTACTAGTTTGAACCAAGGGTTCATGGTGATTGCAACCCATACCTCCTTATAATTCGTGGTCACGATAACTACAATGTCAATGCTACAATTCTGGTGAGTTGGTGTGCTTTAATTTCGTGTACCACTTATAACCATATGCTTTGGAAAATATTACAAGAATGATGCAAGATTTCTCTTGGGAAACTCTAATTTCAAGATCTATGAATAGTTAGAAACTACTTTGTTTCATATAATAGATACCTTGTCGGACCGCAAACAAAGAAATATTCCCATTGGCTAGTACATACTTTCAAATAAATGAGGTACACTATTTTTCATCCTTGTTCTTCTAATAAAGTCACTACTCTCTATATATATCTTCTTACATACATAAAACTAAATTGTTTGATGTTGACTAACTACATGTAGCATTCAATTTTTTAGGTTTTTGCAGATCATTCATCTACCAGTTTACCTATACAAATAAAAAGGAATATTTTGTGGAACTTCAAAACGTGTAGGGTGTACTTTGGCACATCATTAACTATTGTCGCCAGAGGTATATTATCACTTCTAACACACACACAAACACATGCGATGAAAAGTTGTTCAATTAAAGCACTAATTGCATTGCATCATTTACTCAGGTCAAACGCAAGAAGGAATCCAACGTTTATTCCATTTAGGCATATGGTTATGTTTTGTTTCTTCTATGTGAACAAAACAATTAAAAGATGATAGAAAGTTATTGCTTGTATAGGATTGTAAATAGGTAATGCAATATGGAACTCTGCACTATTAATTTAGTTTTAAAGATAAAATCTTTATAAATATTGACAATAAATGCTATTAGTTAGCATATTTTTCTATCCCTTCTCTTAGGGTCCATTAACCATATATATGTTCATTTGGTGTTTCTCATAAGATTATAACTTTGCTAGATGGAGAAAAGTTATTTTGTTTTTATTCACAAGCAGTTATGTTTGGATTTGTGCAGGGTACATATGTTGTAGACAATTTGACCGTAGTATCAGACATGCAACAACATTATTTGCTGCACTTTATATCACTAATATAGATGAAGTGCAGAAAGAAGCTGGCAAGAAAAGGTATATGTCTGATTCAAGCCCGAATTCAGTGGAAGTGTTATGGACGACGTTAGGGTTGAGAGATGAATTGAGGGAGCGACGATGGATGCTGTGCTACAGTACCCGTGGCGCTATAGTACCCGCGGGTACTGTTCACAGCAGGGCGGCGACTAGGGTTTGGGGGTCGTTGGGAACGCCGACCGCGAGGCTCCGCCCACGACCGACAAAAGGGAAGGGGTTTCCTTCTAATCTCTTGCTTGATTTAAATTGATACATCTGCTCTCATTATATAGAGAGGATTTACTTGGCCCCTAAGCAAACGACTAATTACCCCTAATGGGCTAAGGATCAATACGCCCTTGACTCTCCTAACACTACACCCCCTGGACATGCAGCTCATCCTCGGGCTGCGACCTAACAACGACTCGACATAGCACAAACCTAACACCTAAAAATAAGTCTTTTACATCTCGGCTTATTTTATTTTTCTCAACCTGAATTGGACTCCGACTCTTTATTTTGGACTCCTGAAGATAAAGCGGACATCCTTCGCGTGCTGGAGCGACACGTGTGCAGCCACCTGGATCCCAAGGACGCCATTTGGACGAAAGGCCACCAGGAATTGGTCGCAACAACGACCAGCGGAGGCGTCCTCGTGGTGGTCGGTGACGAAAAACAACGACGCTAGGCAAAGCGCTCTTGCCGATGTCGAGATGGACGAGGAGGGAAGCGTCTGCCAAACAGCCGCCGACGCAGAGGTGGAGTTCGCCGCCCGCGGAAAAAACAGCATGCTCGCGCTTGAAGACGGCAACGGATCGGCGTGGTTGCTGGCCGTTCGACCATGCGAGGTCGTGCTCCCCTGTGCTGAGGTCGACCGATGCGGCGGGTTGCTGTGCTACAGTACACATGGCGCTACAGTACCCGCGGGTACTGTTCATAGCAGGGCGGCAGGTAGGGTTTGGGGGTCACTGGGAACGCCGGCCGCGGGGCTCCGCCCACGGCTGGCAAGAGGGAAGGTGTTTCCTTCTAATCTCTTGCTCGATTTAGATTGATACATCTCCTCTCATTATATAGAGAGGATTTACTTGACCCCTAAGCAAGCGACTAATTAACCCTAATAGGCTAAGGCACAATAGGCCCTTGACTCTCCTAACAGGAAGGCAATGACAAAGATATATAGAGCCCAATGCACTTAGATGATGTCACTAGTGATGAAGGAGCAATTGAAAAACTATAGATGGATGGCCAGAGACAAAGTTGTACACATTAAGAAGTAGGGATCTGAGTCGAGGAGTAACGAATGGAGCTTGTAGTATCCAGGAGAGTGGTTACTACTCTTGAACAGATTTCACATCTGAAAAATAGCAACATGAATAAAGATAATAATCTTCAACGGTGAATAAAACGTCCAACGATGGCGCTAGCCACGTGTTACCACCGCTACAGTTTTTAGCATTCCAGCAACATTGTTCATTCTTTAAATATTTTTACATCACTGTTCATTGCTTTTAGGCCCTGCGCTTTTTACTGTTTACACAAATTAATATGCACCGTGCCTTCCCGTCTTAGCACAACTCTAATGTGCCTTCCCAGCGCCCCTGCAGTAGCTGACGTGACTCTTCTTTTCAATTTTTATTTTTTATTTATATTTTTCTCTTTTTCATTTTTTCTATTTGTTCATACTTTTTTCTTTTCCTCTCTAAATCCGCAGCCGCCACGGCCATAACTCTAATGTGCTTTACGAGGTTTGAACACTCTATTTTCTATCCATCTAATTTGACCCGTGTTACTCTTTCCTAGATTAGAGATAATGTGTTAATCTAGCTGACGTGACTCTTCTTTTCAATTTTTATTTTTTATTTATATTTTTCTCTTTTTCATTTTTTCTATTTGTTCATACTTTTTCCTTTTCCTCTCTAAGTCCGCAACAGCCACGACCACAACTCTAATGTGCCTTACGAGGTTTGAACACTCTATTTTCTATCCATCTAATTTGACACGTGTTACTCTTTCCTAGACTACAGATAATGTGTTAATCTCTTCATGCATGCATGTAAATTGCAGCCATGATATGTTCGTAGGCACACTGGTTGCCTGCTCTACACGGCACCGGATCCTATAGGAAGAATTGAAGTTTGTCATATTATATTTTATTAAACTATATTTTGCTTTTCTGTTTACAAATAAATTTTGTATTTAGTTGGTATAAATTGATTATTTATAAATAATAATAGTCTAATTATTCAGACATTTATCTAATCTTTTTATTTTTTGTATGTTTATTTTGTCCCCCTTTGAAATCTTCAGCTTTGTTTTTATAGGAATAATCTTGCTTTTTTGCTTTGTTTATTTAATATTTATCTATTGCTTTTACAAATTTTATTTGATTCATTTGATCAAATAATCGAGTGCTTATGGTTATAAAATCGTGTGTTTATGGTCGCTATAACACCATTTATGATAGTATATGATATTGGATATTGAATATTGGTGCCTCACCCAATAACCGAGTGTCTGAGGCTCAATAAACATTATCGACTGCTACATAGACACACCCCAAAAAATGTTTGTGCTTAACCCAATAGCCAAGTGTCAGAGAGTCAAGAAACACAATGAACTGTTATATAGACAGTGGCGAATCTAGCTGAAAATTTCATTGGGGTCATCGGTGTCAATTTCATTATATGATATAGGTTTTCTTAAGTTTAAACAATAATTTACTAAGGATTTTACAAATTTCGTCAGGGTCGGCTGATCCCGACAACCAGCCCTGGATTCGCCCTAGACATATCCAAAAAAAAAAGGTTGTTCATATGATATTTTAAATAAAATAACTCTTATCATTGTTTATAAAGTTAATTGTTCATTATTTTTCTATTTTTTTCTTTCTCTTTTTTTTTTGAGTTTTTTATCCTTTCAGAAACCGGCGGGTGACAGCGCGCCAGTTTGTGCTAGTACAAACTAAATTAGTATTGTAAAGGTGTGCTTATATTGTCTTATTTATCTCCAATGTTTAAGGTTTCTTCACCCTATTCTGTGGCGCTTTCCTCTGCCTAATCTATCATCCAAAAACAAGGAGGCGTAGCTTGATCTAGCCTGACGACATTAGCATTGGTATGACAGCAGAGTGCCAACGTCAACTGTCTGGAGCAGGAAACATAATCTGAAAAGAAGAGGCAGAACAGCCATTTCAGAGCGGCCGCTCGATCGCTCTCAAGTTCCTATTCCACAGCAAGCAGCAACCCATCACAATCCACACGCATACTCCACCGCATGAAATGCAAACCTTGTCTTCCTCTCCATTGTATCTCAGGAGAGAGGCTCCGGTTACAGGGACGGAAGCTGCTGCAGATTGCGGACGATGGTGGCGTCAGGGGAGAGCTGCGGCATCACGAGATGCGACCGTTGGGAACAAATTAGGGATTGTTTGGTACAACTCACTGTTAGAATTTGTTTTTGGCTAAGACCCAAATAACGATTTCAAATAAATCTCAAAGGCTCACTCACACATACATGGTATGGTGGGGGACTTTAGTCCCACATTGCCTATTTAGAATGAGTGAGACCTCTTTAAAGAGGTGAACTCATTTATTCTAGTTGAGCAATGGATGAGGAGAGGAAAGTAAGAAACACTCGCTTGCCGGGCGGGGCCAATGGGCGTCCAAGCACGATATGCGCGTGAATGGTCCGGCAATTTCCCGTCTCGATCTTGTAGGTGCGCAGCTTTCTTTTAGCAGCTTTCTTTTACTACTCTAAATACTACCGTCTTGATCTTGTAGGTGCGCAGCTTTCTTTTACTACTCTAAATTTTTGTATGCGTTGGCCAATTTTGACAAGCAATTAATCTCGTATTATGGTAATTGTACTAATGGCAGATCAATTATCATAATGTTGTGATTAAGCGGCTAATTGATTTCCTTAGTCGTGTATAAATAAAGGGCGAGACGTCTCCCTCAGTACGAGATTCATCTCTTCCTGTCCACTACGTTGTGCTGCCTCCGTTCTTCCCCATCCCGTCGCCGACGTGCCATCGGCGCCGAGAGAGCGGGCTCCGAAGTCGGCGCCTCCTCGCGTCCCTGCACGGGGTAGGAGACGTATCAGGTTTTTGGGAAGCGCCGTCGCGACTGCTCGCTGGACGTCTTCTTCCCTCTATGCCGCCGACGTCGTCTTCTTCCATCAACGCCGCCGATCCGCACCGCCGTCTACGCCGTCGAAACCCCGTTGTAACAATGTCCCCTCTTTCTTCCTTCTTCACTCTTCTCTTCACTTTGTTACTAGCACTTGTCTCAGATCGTAGCGCTAGTAGCAGCTCGTATTTTCATGGTACACGTTGTTGTTCCTTTTATTATTGTCGGAATTAATTTATGCATCGCTAAATTGCAATTATTTCCAACACTCACCTATGAAACTGTTGTGAGTTAATTTTTTTTTTGCCAAATGACTCTTTTTAAAACAACTTCATCTATGAAACTGTTTTTCTTTTCTTCTCACAAAGATATGAAGATGTATGAAGCTGAAAATAGTAGCTTATCACAGCTCTCTCTCCCTCTCTCTCATATTCATGTATAAAGTTATTGGTGAAGCTGTTTTGCCAAACATTTTTTTTTCAAAATAGCTCAGCTTTACCTAGAGAGTTGCTTATGAAGGTATCTTTTTTTAAAAAATAACTTCACTAGTGAAGCAGAGCTATACCAAACAGGCCCTTAGTAATTAAAGTTATTAGCACGGAAACGTCCTAGGTCTACTAGCCAGATGTAGAGTATACAACAGTAGTAAAATCCTTTCTGTGTGCGTCCTGTCACAGTGTCACGAGAAGCAACGAAGCTGGATGCTGGTGCACGCACACATTCACTCATCACTGCTGATGGAATTGAAATGGCAGGCAGACTTAGAATGGAAAAACATTTTGTTCACTGATAAGATAAACAATGTGTTCTCTGATAGAAAAAAAAAACTATGCATATGCTATAATCTGCACTTCGTTGTATTTGTGTATATTATGGTACTAAGCATCTCAGCCTGCTTCGACCATATGCATCATGCTTTGTTGCTACATTGCACTTCATATCCCTACTGGTTAGTGAACTGTGCAAGAGTTAAATGACTTGAAGAAATATTGAGCTGAATAACCAACCTTTTTGTTCTGAAATATAATGGTAATACATAATTGTGGCTTTGCTAATTGAGTTGAATTTTGCTTACCAACTTCCATACAAAGACGACTTACGGTCATCCTTTTGTGTCTGGCTTGATGCTTTTAGTTAATCCCTATTTGTAAACTCTAAACTCTACTCCTCTTTTATTTAAATGAAAAAAATTCTTACTATGGGGAACTCCCCCACAGTCTTTTGCGTCAAAAAAAAAACTTCCATACAAAGACACATAGCCTCTCTTTTTTGTATTTTTGGTGAAATATATGTGCTCTGTTGTAAAACTCAGTTTATTTTGGTTGTTTGTTTACAGAAAAAATATTTTGGCGGCAAATGAGATTCCATGCAATGCAAGAGAGATGATCTAGAGCTGAATACAGTGAGATGAATAGACAAACTAGGGAATCTTTCTTTTTTCGTCCAACATCTACATTGATTCATTTCCATGTTGAGGACTAACTTAATTTACCTTTTAAGTAGATTTTTGCTATATGAAAACGTTTCTAGGAATATAATCTATTGGCACAGAATAAACTTTGATGACTGCAGCTTGCCAACAAAGGATAATATATAAAAGGAAATATGACAACAGCAGTGTGGGCCTCCATGGGAAATGTTAAGATCTTGGCAAAGCTGGAAGAATGAAGAAAGCAGAACAAGGATGAGGGCATGAGGTGATCAGCTCTTGGAACCTGTTACAGGGTTACAACTCCAAGAATGGGAAGGAAAAGAAAGATGGCGATCCATTGAAGAAGTTCGTCCAAAAACACGCATCTAGCATTAGCAAGCAAGTAGATTTGCTACAGCAGCGTGTCACCAAATTAAGGCTCTGTTTGGATGCATCAATTAAACTTTAGCTAGCTAAATTTAGCTGTCATGCATTCAAACAGGTTAGCTAAAACTCTAGCTAAAGTTTAGCTGGTTTTAGCTACTTCAACATAGCTAAAGCTAGCTGAAGTTTAACTGAGTCTATTAGCTGGTACATCCAAACACCTAGCTAAAGTTTAGCTATAAGATTTTTTAGCTAGCTAAAATTTAACTCTGAAATTTTAGCTAACTAGACTTTAGTTGTGTGCTTCCAAATAGGCCCTAAAACACGGGTATTAGTAGTAGTAGCCAGCAACGTATGCTAACCAATCAGGGTAGAGAGATTGACTAATCAGAGGAGTACTCCGCAGACCGTACATACCAGAGGTGTCAAAAGCCTGCAGGGGCATGAGATTCCTGTCACTGGAACCATCTGATGAGAAAAATAAAAACCAAACGGAGTGTCTATCTTCAGTTCAGTAGAGATATGATTCCAGAAATGGTGGAGGCCACCATGACCAAGATTGAGAAGACAGGTAGAGGATAATTGAACCCTGCAACTGCAGGTAGTAACACTTCTATGTACGGTACGGGCCTGCATATTTGAAATCCAATGCAAAAGAAAGATAAAGTGTAAACCATCACTCCTTTTGAGTTCACGCCTTAATCACGAAGACATTGATCATTTATCGCTTCAGGTATTAATATGAATTTGGCACTACCCTTTCCATTTTACATGGAAATAAATAAAGTGATGGTATGATAACTGGAGGGGAAAAAAATAGCCACCATCAGTTGGTAGTGGTAGTTCAGAACAGATGAACTCTGAATTTCTGATGATCCCAGTTCTGTATTGGCCAGCTACATATATCTAACAGGTAGTAGCATCAGAAGAGAGGGGGAAAACAAAAGCAAAAATAAATAAGAATAAATAAATAAAATCTCACCATGGCCCTACAGTCTGATGAATGGGAAAAAGATTATGATAGCCCTGATAAAGAAAACACAAAAAAACAAGGGGTGTACGTGCGAAAAAGCCTTATACCCTATCCCGTTGGCTTCCTCGCAGTCACGGTTCCGCACTTCTTCATCTTCTTCCCTGGCGTTCTGATTCTGTTCGCCAGCGCCTTCAGTTCAGCTCATTTACCTCGACCCGCCGCCTTCTTCTTGGCATCTCCCAAGACCCCTTCTTCAGTTCAGCTTCCATCATCTTCTTCTGCCATGGTGTCGCACCTGATGAGACCACATTCACCACCTTGATGCAAGGCTTTATTGAGGAGGGAAGCATCGAAGCAGCTCTGAGGGTGAAAGCCAAGATGATGGAAGCTGGATGCTCACCGACAGGGGTAACTGTTAATGTCCTGATCAATGGCTACTGCAAGATGGGAAGAGTGGAGGATGTGCTTGGCTACATACAGCAAGAGATTGCTGATGGATTTGAACCTGATCAGGTCACATATAATACGTTTGTTCACGGGCTGTGCCAGAACGGACATGTCAGCCATGCCTTGAAAGTCATGGATCTGATGCTTCCGGAGGGCCATGACCCTGATGTTTTCACCTACAATACTGTTATCAACTGCCTTAGTAAAAACGGAGAGCTTGATGAGGCTAAAGGAATTGTAAATCAGATGGTGGATAGGGGTTGTTTGCCTGACACCACGACATTCAACACTCTCATTGTTGCTCTGTCCTCGCAGAATCGTCTTGAGGAAGCATTGGACCTTGCGCGTGAGCTAACTGTGAAGGGGCTCTCTCCGGATGTCTATACTTTCAATATTTTGATCAATGCCCTTTGCAAGGTAGGAGATCCTCATCTTGGCATTCGGTTGTTTGAGGAGATGAAGAGCAGTGGATGCGCCCCTGATGAAGTTACATACAACATTTTGATTGATCACCTTTGCTCAATGGGGAAGCTTGGGAATGCTTTGGATTTGTTGAAAGAGATGGAATCCAATGGTTGCCCTCGGAGTACAGTGACATATAACACAATAATTGATGCGTTATGCAAGAAAACAAGAATTGAAGAAGCTGAGGAGGTTTTTTATCAAATGGATGCACAGGGTATTTCAAGGAGTGCTGTCACATTTAATACACTTATTGATGGATTGTGCAAGGCCAAGAGGATTGATGACGCAACAGAACTTATTGAACAAATGGTGAAGGAAGGATTACAACCTAATAATATCACTTATAACTCTATTCTAACACATTATTGCAAGCAGGGGAACATCAAGAAAGCAGCTGATATTTTAGAAACTATGACAGCAAATGGATTTGAAATTGATGTTGTCACATATGGAACACTCATTAACGGTCTATGCAAGGCTGGTAGGACTCAGGTTGCTTTGAAGCTTCTAAGAGGCATGCGAATTAAAGGGATTAGGTCTACTCCAAAAACTTACAACCCTGTGATACAGTCTTTGTTTAGACAGAATAATTTAAGAGACGCCCTCAATCTTTTCAGGGAGATGACTGAGGTGGGTGAGCCTCCTGATGCCCTCACATATAAGATTATTTTCCGTAGTCTCTGTCGTGGTGGAGGGCCTATCAAAGAAGCTTTTGATTTCTTGGTGGAGATGGTGAACAAGGGTTTCATGCCTGAGTTTTCATCCTTCCGTATGCTAGCTGAAGGTCTATTGAATCTGGGCATGGATGATTACCTTATTAGTGCTATTGAACTAATTATAGACAAGGCTAAATTCAGAGAATCTGATGTTTCTGCGATAAGAGGATATCTCAAGATCCGCAAATATTATGATGCATTAGCAACTTTTGGTCGTCTCCTAGAGATAAACAACCCTCAGTGGACGTATCGTTGATACAGCATGCCTGAGAATGTATCATGTAAATGCAATGATAAGATTTCTGGTTGCTAGATTGGCTTAACCTTTTGCAGCAGTGGACAGTGGTGTAATAGATGTCTATCTCATTGCTCTGTAGGACTGAAGTCAGCAGAATATGGGATGCTCTCTTGCTTCTGGAGAGCTGCTTACCTTCATGTCCACCGTGAATCCTCTTTTGAGGCTCCTGTATTTCTTGGGTAACTAGCTAATGATCACAATATTTTGATGCTCTTTCAAATGATGCTACATTTATCATCTTTTCTTTTAATAATTAGGGAGTCTTTTGAGGTTTTTTATTTTTTTGCATCCAGAAATTTTAGGGTCAACAGATTTTAGCTATCTTACAATGTGTTCTTCATAATTCATAAACTTTTGTGAGTGACTTCATATTAAGCGTTTTAAGGTGGTTGATAAGAGACTACCTTACATCCTAGTAGGTTCCTCACAAAAAAAGGTCTACTAGGTAGAATGATACTGGTGGTCGCATACTCACATATATACTTATATATTCAATGAGGGCATGATAAAGGTAGATTATCAGTATAGAGCATTTTGTGAGGTACTGAGGTGAGAGGTTCAACTGAGTATATTTTCTGATTCCTTGTCCTTCTCACATTACATGGACTGCATGTCTAGTGTCTATGACCAGTTTCAGTGTCATGTGTATAAAAATAGCTGCTTTTTATGGTGATGGTTAGCTGAAGTAAATGTTGCTGCAGGTTCTCGCAGAACTGCACTACTGCAGGTTCTGCTAACTGTGATAGTTATCTGTTATTCATTTTCTAATGCCTTAATATTGAGTTTTGTACTGACGTGTTGCACAATGCTAATGTATATTTATAATTCTTGGTGGCATCCAAATCCAATTGATATGATGTTTGTGGTTCTGTGGCACTGTGCCTTCTATATGATACCGCTGTTCCTTTATGATGGCTGGCTGACATAGAAGTTTGTTTGCGCTTTGGTTTATCCAGAAGCAAAGAAGACTTGTCATTCTGCTGCCCATAGTAGTTACTAGTTCACTACCTGGGAATTACATTGTGTGACCTTTGCATACTCTACTCTGTTTTTATTGTGTTCAGTGTCTCAGTGGAGGACTGAGTAGAGGCCATCTTACTCTCAGTCTTGATTTTTCTTGGCTAGATTGAAAAGAAAAACTGCTCTCCAATGAGTGAACAACTCATCTAGACTCCCCATCTTTCCATACTTGATAAAATTGATCCAATAGTATAGTATGGAAATATGTGCACATATCGTAAAAAAATTTAGGAGCGACATTTTAGAAAACACAACAGATATGTTTCCAGCATTAGCCACTTAGAAAACTCACTGATTTACCAATTGTTTTTTTTTTGAACTATTGGAGACGCTCTTACCTAAGATCTAATGGGCTATCAACTTGAAAGGTTTTCACAAAGTACACTCTGAAGTCTGAATCATTTCTAAATTTCATGACTGTTCCCATCTACCATTGTGTTGTTTGCTTTCTTAGAACATTTTTCAGCTAGTTATGTTTGTGTTTGCATATAAATGGGAGTAACTTAAGATTCCCATGCCTGTACCTAATTAATACACAATGGTATAATCTAAAGTTATGTCTTTATATGCCACTAGATTTTTCTGAGACTTGGACAAAGTTAAGTTAAGTTTGATTTGAAAAAAACTAAAGTGCTATAATCTAGTGGCATATCCAGGATTTAAAACCTATGGGGCCAAACTTGTAAATTTTAAGTCAAATAACACAAGCATTACACAATTGGCATATATAATTGCCAATAATATGTAGGGGTTTAATGTATTTTGGCAAAACCTGTGGGGGCCAGACAGCCTCAGGGCTGATACATCAATGCTCCACTGCTATAATTTGGAATGGAGAGAGTTCCCATTGTTGAGAATTGATTAGTCCAGTTCTCGTAGCATGCCTACATGTGTGTTCTATCTTCAATACTATTCAGATTTTTTTAGTTATATCACCAGTTCATAAGCTTAAATCATGCTTCGATGTGATGGCAGGTGGCATTTTCATCATTTGATCCTGATCTATCTCTTGAGATTTTGTATCATCCAGTTTTGGATTTCTTCTACTACATGGTAAGTACCATGAAATGTATTCTTACACACTTATTTTCGTTTGGAGTATTTTTTCTTTTTGATGCAGTATTTTCCTTTCCAGTTGACAGAGATACTGCCCTCTGCCCTTGTACTATTCGTCCTGCGGAAACTTCCTCCCAAGCGTGTATCAGCGCAATACCACTCTATCAGCGCAATACCACTCTATTCGTTAGAAGATCTTGGCATCTTATGCTGAGAAATCCTGAAAGACCAAATTTTCCTAGATTTTATGTTTGTCACAGAGCAAACTGTGATATTTGAGCATGGCTTAGAGATGTATTTTGTCATCTGAGCGCCATGGCCATATTGCTAAAGGCCCAATTTTTTTTGGGACATTATGTATACTAATGTCCCTGTATTGTCTAACAGTGAGAACAGTTTGAGTTTATTACTTTTTTTTTTACCAATTTATCTATTGGCTGAAACGGAAGGTTTTGATAATAGTTTACTTAGGTTATATGCTCTGTTTGTTAGAATTTGATGGCATCGCTATTCTCTTTATGACAACCGGCACTTTTGACACCTGAAATATTACCTTAGGGCCTGTGTTGGATCATGTTAAAATTCGCTGAGGTTCCGTTTGGACCCTCAACTAATGTTTTTACTAACCATTACTCCCTCCATTCCAAATTGTACTGAATTAATGTTTTTACTAGCATTTACTCTCTCCATCCCAAATTATAAGATGTTTTGTTTTTTCTAGATAGCTTTTGTTAAAACATAGTAAAAAAGATAATTTGCGAGAAGAAAAGACAATCGTCCATAAAATCTATCATCTCTTTTGAAGGTGATAGATTGCACCCGTTCCGAAGATGATTTTTTTTTAGAAGGAACATGTATTCATCTTAGTGTCTTACACCGGCCCTATTACAGACAGGACTCTAAAGAAAAAGAAAATTACATAGAAGTTTACAACTCCTGTTCATCTTCCTCGAAGTATTCAGAGATTCATCTGTCACCGCCATCGAAGCCGCGTACCAATCATCGTCAGGCACCAAAGCCAAACTCCACAGGGTGGAGGCCACAGAGGAGGACTTACTTCTGGACGAATCAGCCGACGTTGCCTCCCAGGCGCATCGGCCAACTCCTGTACCCACGACGCATCCTTCGATTCCATCGCCGGCAACCCGAGCAGTGCTCAGGTTTTCACCAAAGAACATATTCCTCGAGATTAACAGGATCAACAGCATCATCACCTGACAAAGACAATGATGTGTTGGCCCTCGACTCCAAGAGAGGTCTCCCCAGTCTCTTCGTTGACGTCGGAGTAGATCGCCATCGGAGAACGGAAGAAACTGGAAGAAATTATTCCTCTGCGCCGCCGCCGCTTCCGCATTGCCGGCGTCGCCAGGAAAACCAAGCCGCAAAGGAGCCACGCTCCTCCGGCCAAAACCTAACTCCGCCGTCGAACATCGACGGCGAGCAAACCCTAGACCTAGGACTCGACTAAGACCCTATGCAGATATAGAAAAACTGTAAAACGAGGCAGACCTATGCTCCGCGTCACCCCACCGGCAGCCTCGGAACGGGGGCCGCAGGCGGCGGCGGCTCCTCTCGGTGGTGGCGGCGGCGGCGGCACCCCTAACCCTGAGCGGTGCCTCCCGTTCCGATGATGATTGTGCAGTTTGTTCCCGCCTCTCCCCAATTCCAGTGCATCAATGACGACTCCACCATTACCCTTGAGCGATGCATTGCTTTGTTCGTCATGCAGGTGGCGCTGAACCCTGTCGTTTCTCTCAAATCGGTTTTAGATTGGAATTGGACATTGGCATGAGTGACGCATGCTTAAGGCAGCGATTTATTAGGCTATACCTTGATTCATGCACAGGCCTGTGTGATGTACTACACCACATCCACCACCACCTGTGGCATCAGCAACGTACGGCGCCAAAATACACGCAAATCCCCTATAACGGAACCGCAAGCCAAAATACACGCAAATCCCCTATAACCGAACTGCAAGCCAAAATACACGCAAATCCCTTCGACAGATATCGTATCATGGTAGTACGTTACTTATTTTGTTAAATTGGTGGGGAGCCCAACACCTAAAAGCAAGGGTCGCAGCTTTCTGATACCCGGCCGCCGCCGCCGCCGCCGCCGCCGCGCCGTACCCACCTCTTCCTTCGCTCCGTCGCCTCCCCCGTCTCCCCGCAGTCGTCATGTAAAATACAGGAAAGCCCTGGGTGCTGGACTGCTGGGTGCGGATGTGACACGGGCCGGAAACCATCGAAACGAGGCACGAGATCGCCACGCACGGTACTAGCTTGTATTAAGAAGAATTCCATCTGCCGCCTTTACAAGCTAGGTACGTACATAGCCCTACCCGTTTCTCTTCTTGTGTTGCATCTGCATCTGCTAGCTACTAACGTCTTCGACCTTTGCAAAACAGGAAAGCGATGACGTCCGCTCAATCTCCAAGGGCTTCAACCCCTCCCAACATGGCAGCAGAGGCATCAACCCCTCCCATCCCAAGATCCACTTGGAGGAAGAAGCCTTCTCAAAAGGGCAAGCTCAGATTCAAGCTTCTTGCCCCACGGAAGACCCCACGGAAGACTAGTAGCAGGAAAGCCGCGTCAGTCCACAAGCCGAGGAAGAAGAAGAAGGAGGCCGAAGCAGCCGTCGAAAACCCTGTGTTGCTGGTGCGTCGTAGGCTGGACATGGAGGAGGAGGTCGTTCGTGATGGCGACGGCGACGGCGGGAACCCCGTGCTGGTGCGCCGTAGGCTCGACATGGATGACGCCGCCGCCGCCGCCAAGATCAGCTGCGGCACACCAATCCGCTGCTTCAGCAGGGCCATGCTCATGGACAACCTGAGATCCCTCGCCAAGCTCACCTTGGTCGACGACGACGACGACGACGTCAAGAAGAAGAAGCCACCTCGCACGCCAATACCAGCGTCGACGCCGAAGACCGACCAGCTACGTTCCTACAGCCGAGCACAACTAATGGAGAACCTGAGGTCCCTCGCCAAGCAGCCGCAAGTCCTTGTCGACACCTCAACGGCAAATGATGGGCATCAGCTGCTGCTGGGCGCCACCACCAATGCTGCAAAGAAGGAGAAGAAGACAGTAAGGGTGCCGAAACTTGCCATGGTGCGTTACGACAGCCGCCGCCGCAACAAGCGGACCGCCGACGAAGATGGCCCCATCGCCATGGCGCTCGCCGTCCGTAACGAGTCAGCTGGGACAGAGGTGGTGTACGTGCCGGAGTGGAGGTACGAGTCCGTGGTGCTCCCCGACGCCAAGACGCTGCGAGAGCTTGTGCACATCAGCCCCGCCATTGAGGCGGCGTACAACCAGCTGCTGCTGTCGGATGAGACGTGCTTGGGTGACGACCTTGATAGTGTCCCGGAGAGCCCTGAGCTGGAAGAAGAGCGCCAGCGTCTGCTCGTCTTGGTGGACAAATTCATGGGTCCTGTGCGTGAAATCATCGGTACGGTAACATTCTTTCATTCATTCATGTTGTGCATTATTATTTATGTGTTTTTTATTTGATGAGTTACATATAATTAATTTCGTGTATGGATGCACATGTATATATACAGGTGAAAGAGAATTTTGTAATTGGAAAGGATCCGTACTTATGAACGTGGTCGGCACGTTCCTAACACAAAATGTCACGGACGTTCTCTCAAGGTATGTTGTCTGAACTCATGTGCAAATTTTTAATACAGTTTCAAAATAGATCGTTTGAACGACCCTACAATAACTAGCATTTTGGATTTTTCAGCAATACTTTTATAAACTTAGTTGCGAGGTTCTCCTTTGACAAGGATGGAAGCAATGCTGCCCAAAGTACAAATGCAACTTTGATAACAGATGGGTGTGATTTAGTAGGAGTGTCGTCTGAGCAGCATGATGATACAGACATAAACGAGCTCCTTACATCGCTTAGAATGGGAGAAAAAATAAATTGGGAATCAGACGAAAAGCGTATAAAGGACGTGTTGCTGAAAAGGTTCGAATCTCAGACGACGGCCGACAAAATTTTACGAGACGTTGAATCTTTCTTAATAAAAGATACATCTCGTTGGAAATATTTGCTTGAGGTAGCCTACAAAAATGGGTATAGGAAGGAGGAAACAAAAGAAACAATTGATTGGGAAGCTCTACTGCATGCATCGTTCAGTGAAATTGAAGAATGCATCAAGGACCGTGGAACTCAAACCCAGTTGACATTCAGAATACTGGTACATACTCGCAACTATACTGTTTAAAATTACAGATGCATGTCCTTCTCTTTTTATGACATCTAAAATGGAGATATTTCAATCTAGACATTTTATATTTGATTTTGTTTTAAAGGCATATAACAATTATTAGTTAAAATGTCAATTTCTTGATTCTTCGTTATTAATTTCACAACTCTGTTGCAGTGTCCTTATGAAAGCATAATCTTTCATTTCACACTTTATTTTGTTTGTTGTAACAATGTTGAAACTAATTATCTAGTTGATTAAATGAACATAAAGTGTATTATCTAACCTTGTATACTTCCTATAGCTTTTACTCATTCGGCTCAAGAGAGACCAAGGAAGCATGGACCTCGAGTGGCTTAGATACATCCCCCGTGCAAGAGCAAAGTAAGATAGATATATCTATATACTCGTATTAGTGCTTTGCAAACTTACACAAAATATGTGACTCTCTAAGGGACTTTAGCAAAGTAATGCACATACATTTATATACTCATATTAGTACTTGTAAGCTGACATAAAATGTGACTCTTTAAAAGACTAAAGAGTAGTGACTACAAAATTATTTATTTCAATGAATTGATAGTATACATTTATAATTCATTGCAAATAAAAAAAAGTAAGCAAAGAAACAATAAGTATTCACATTTTGTTTTTGTCTATTCAGGGAGTACCTACAAAGTATAATAGGGATTGGATATAAAAGCATTGCCTGCATCTGTCTCCTATCGCTAAGACACAGAGGATTTCCGGTAAGCTATCGTTTCCAAATTGAAATTGACATTATCATAAGAAATTGCATTTGGAACTAATAAAATTATGACAAATTCTTCTTATTTTAGGTTGATGTAAATGTATCTCGCCTAGTTACAAGGCTAGGATGGGTCGAACTTCAACCTTTAGGTGATTCTATAGAGTTCCATATGGTGCACAAGTAAGATGATATTTTAGATTTTGTCGTGTGCATTTACATACTCGATCTTCAATACTTCTCATCAACATCTTTTGTCTATTTAAAGAAATCCTATCATGGCTCAAATTCAGAAGCGTCTTGAGCCCTTATTATGCAAGACTCCTTCAGACAAAGTGTAAGTTTTCTAGTTTGAACCGTTAATTTAGTTGCTTCTTTATAATTTTGTCAATGGAATAGTATAATATAATATAATATAACATGATGACAAATATAGGTATGAATTGCATTGTCAACTGATAACACTTGGAAAGGTATGTAAATTGATTTGTTTTTGAAAGGTATGTAAATGGATTTATTCCTTTTGTTTTCTTGGTATTGATGATGTGGTTTATTTGCTATGATAGTCAATATGCACCCAAAACCGACCGAATTGTGGTGCCTGCCCATTTACTAAAGATTGCAAGTACTATAAAAGTCTTTGTGAACGGTTAGCTTCAATATACCCGGCCTATTTAATACCTCATTTGTAATATATTGTTGCATTTATGCTTTTTCTTTAGCTTGAGAAGCTAAACATATATATATATATATATATATATATATAAAAACTAAATGTGAATTTTTTTCTACTTATTCATTAAACTACAACATTTTAGTTTGTCTTTTCATAAATGTTCATTAAATACACTTTATTCTAATGAAGAAAATAATGCAATGTGATGTTTCTTAATAGCGCCAGGCACACCCTTCTAAGGGATGAAAGAGGGAAAACAAATATGGATGACATAATACATGATGTTACAATGGTCAAACCAAGTCGTGAACACACGAATCAGTGCCAAATTGAAATGGGAAAAAGTACAGAAAGGTATAGCACCGAGCCTATTATTGAGATACCACCAACTCCACAACATGCATACTCAGAATCATCAAGTGAGGAAGAGTATGAACAAGAGTATCAGGAACAATACGAACACGAGTATCACAATATTGTTGATATAGAAGATATTGTTCCATCTTATGATGTAGAGCTTGATTTTCGGAAAATGGAACCTACTGAACATGCAACAACAAGGCTATCACATGGAACAGATATGATTTTGATCCATCCACGTGACAACCCAATCCCAATTCAAAGGAAATACAAGCTACGAACAGAGTACCTTGGGTATGGCATGTTTTCTATTTTAATTTAGTCAATATAAAACCTCAAAATATGCACATATGTTTTCTAATATGTCACTTTTGTATTTTATAGGTACATAATCCCAGATGGGCATGAAATCTTAGACGAGGTTAGTAGTTGTTAGCTTCATTCTTCCATTCTTTATTTATATCTAATTTTGTAATGCACATTACTACTTATGGAAGTAACAGACTCATAATGATTGATTGCTTGAACTACTAGTTTGAACCAAGGGTTCATGGTGATTGCAACCCATACCTCCTCATAATTCGTGGCCACGATGACTATAATGTCAATGCTACAATTTTGGTGAGTTGGTGTGTTTTAATTTCATCTACCACTTATAACCATATGCTTTTGAAAATATTACAAGAATGATGCAAGATTTCTCTTGGGGAACTCCAATTTCAAGATCTATGAATAATTAGAAACTACTTTATTTCATATAATAGATACCTTGTCGGACTGCAAACCGAGAAATATTCCCATTGGATGGTACCTACTTTCAAATAAATGAGGTACACTATTTTCCATCCTTGTTCTTCTAAGAAAGCCACTACTCTATATATGGTACCTACTTTCAAATAAATGAGGTACACTATTTTCCATCCTTGTTCTTCTAAGAAAGCCACTACTCTATATATATATATATATATATATATATATATATATATATGTCTTCTTACATACATAAAACTAAATTGTTTGATGTTGACTAACTAAATGTAGCATTCATTTTTTTTAGGTTTTAGCAGATCGAAAATCTACCCATTCACCGATACAAATAAAAAGGGATATTTTGTGGAACTTCGGAAGGTGTAGGGTTTACTTTGGCACATCATTATCTTCTATCGCTAGAGGTATATTATCACTTTTAAAAAATATATATATGTGATGAAAAGTTGTTCAATAAAAGCACTAATTGCATTGCATCATTTACTCAGGTCAAACGCAAGAAGGAATCCAACATTTATATCGTTCAGGTATATGGTTATGTTTTGTTTTGTTTCTTCTATGTACAAAACAATTAATAGATGATACAAAGTTATTGTAAATAGGTAATGTTGTATGGAACTCCTCACTTTAATTTAGTTCTAAAGATAAAATCTTGAAAAATACTAACAATAAATGCTATTAGTTAGCATATTTTTCTACCCCTTCTCTTAGGGTTCATTAACCATATATATGTTCATTTGGTACTTTATAAGATAAGATCATGACTTTTTAGATGAAGAGAAGTCATTTTGTTTTCCTTCACAATCAGTTATGTTTGGATTTATGCAGGGTACATATGTTGTAGACAATTTGACCGTAATAGCAGGCGTGCAACAACATTATCTGCTGCACTTTATAGCACTAATAAAGATGAAGTGCAGAAAGAAGACAGCAAGAAAAGGCACATGCCTGATTCAAGCCCGTCTTCAATGGAAGACAATGACAAAGATATATAGAGCTGATGGCCTCATCCTTGTTCTGCTTTCTTGGATTTGTTCTTCCAGCTTTGACATGGATTCGTTCTTCCATTATACTTCGCCAGTCGAGCAGGCATAGAGAGAGGAGAAGCAAAGATGTAAACTCGGGCAGCCGTGAAGGAAAAGAAAACGAGAGCTCAGAGAGTCGGAGTGGATTTTTTATGTGAAACGATCATCTGGCTACAGGATTCCGGATCGGAGGAAAGGAATAAGTAATTCCTTTGTTTTAAACGCTTGTTCATATTTTCTTTCCTCCATTTTTATTCCTTTCCTATTTATTTTTTATTTGAGGGGAATTCTGATTCCTATTCGATTTCGTAGTTTTCTTTTGAATTTTCTCGAATCCAAATGGGGCGTAATCATGTTTGTGTCTGCCCGTTCCATCCCCAGCCTAGCAATCACGGGCCGCTATACACCCGTATGGGCCCCGTTCAGATATCTGTGTAGTAATATAATTACTGTATCTTCCATTATATACACTGTAGCCTTTACTGAATCACCGGCTCATTACTGTAATATAATTCCTATACTAGTACATCGTAGAACAATTACTGTATCTTCCGATACACTGAAACATCATCTTCAGTCCACTACAACACCATCGAATACAGAAATTTCACTTGCTACAAACATCCGTAGTGGTACAACAAGAGCACTTCAGCACACCCCTTCAATCAACCAGTCTACAATATACAGGCAGGCAGGCAGCACAGCGCATTAACATTTAGGTGTAAGATTATCAAGTAGCACGCATATATACACAGTAAGTACATCGCAGGCCCTTTTAGACTAAGCTATACTACTAAGTAGCATCAAGGAGACATTAGAATCTTCCTCAACTCACGGCTGCCTTCCAGGATGCACCCTGAACCAGCAAGAGAGTTGATCCACACGTCATCAGTTCTCACTGGCTCTTCGTCGTCATTCCTGTGCCAGGTCCAGTGGGCATGGTGGAGTTCATGATCTTTAGCTCGCCATGCCCAAAGCTCGCTTCCCTGAAGACCGACCAAGCTGGCTTTGGATTACGATACCTGAAGACACCAAGAAGCAATTAAGCATATCTGTAATCATGCTGAAGTTACCAAGCTTTGGAGGCAATATACAGTGGTGGTTAAGTGGTACCTGTGGGCCAAGCCTTCCCGGTTCCCACCATCCCCAATAGTTATGTGAACAGCACCACAAGGATCAAGTCTGCCATTGTAGACTCGCTCCTGCAGGAAGAGCGAAATAACCATATATAACTTTCATTCAGATCGAGTGATCGACTAAATGGTTACTGGCTCAAATTTGAACACTACTGCAGACTGCAGTTCGGGGATATATAGGGAGTCATACCGCACGTTCATAAGCATGGACATGACCTGCTATTACCATATCCACATGAGCAGCATACAGCAAAGTCTCCATTGAAGCCATCATACTGTCACCTTCACCTTGATGAGCCCAATTGCTATTGTACCATGGTACGTGCAACAACACAATGAGCCAGGGTGTCCTCTTTCTATCAACCTTGGCAAGATCAGCCTGAAAAGAAGAGAAGTTAATATACCCAAAAAAAAAATCATATCTACTATCAGCAAGAATAGCTGAGAGGTTTGAAGTTAAAGACATCCTTTTTAAGTTGAGACAAATAAAATATACAGTGACCATAGATAAAATAACTAGTAATTGAAATTCAAGATGAGCGATACATTAGGTATTGACTTCGAATCATTAGTCTTCCTTACTCTTCTTAGTAATGTAATGTTAGCAAAAACATGGTGATATGGCTAGGAATCTGGGCTCTTTACTGGTGAAATGGAAGGGGATTACAGAGTCTAGATAATTGGAATAGCAGCAACAGAGCCAGTTCACCCTCCCTGGGAGGCTCTGAACTAGAATACTCTGCTCCTCCTTGACTCTAATCCCAGCCGCACTAGTGGTTATATTGCCCACATGCAGCTCAGCACTTCCTACTATTATTAGTTAATTGACCATGCACTAGCACTAGAGGCAGCCGCACACCCACATGATCGGCTGAGGACACAGCTAGCCGATCCAATTGACCAGGCTCTAGCCACTAGAGGCAGCCACACCCTTCTTCTTCCTAATATAGTGCTGCCCAACGAATGAGTCCCCAACACAGGATTCTTTCCAGCACAGACAATCCCTTCTCACTCCAAACAATTGTAATGCGATCTGATATGGATATTATCATTACAAAGTTTCATACCTTTAGCCAAGCATATTGATCTGAGCTATCATCATAATCTGTGTATGAACCTAGCATTATGATGTGTGCACCTGCAACTTCAAAAGAGTAGTACAGATTTGATCTAGATCCACTCTCTTCATAAGGCATTTTCCATCGTGCATTATAAGATTGAAATCCTGACTTAAAAAATGGAATGTGCTCCTTCTCATGGTTGCCTTCTGTCACCATCCAAGGCCGGTTGCTAGCAAGTGGCTCCACCAATGTGCCAAAGGAATCCCACAAATGTTGCATATAATCAGCATAAGAGAGATCACCAGGGAGTAAAAGCATATCATGCTCACACTGCTTAATGTGATTCAGGGTTGATGTTGTCCAACTAGTCTGGCCAAGATCACCAACAATAGCCAATGACAACGGAAATTGGGAGGGCGGGGTCTTAAATTGGTATTCTGGACCTTGCCCACCACATCGATAGTAATAAATAGTGTTGTCTTCAAGAGGTCCGATGACAACATGATGAATTTTTCCTGAGCTATACAATAAGTAACTGTAGGATGTGCTTTCTCCTTGAGATTTCACTGTGTATGTACCTTCTTTGGTTCCATAGTCCACCACAGATGGGACAGAGTTATCATCGGTAACCCATGTTATTCGCATGTGCTTTTCTCCAGCTAGTGAAATGTGCACCTGAAAAACGCACAATTACATGCGTGGTTCAAGAGCAAATATTGTCAACAATAAAAGGAAGTACAAAGACTAGTAAAGGACAAAGCAAGTACTCATGAATTGCGCAAAGGATCTGCTGCAAAGAAATATAGCTTCGGAGAACAGATAAATTAATGCAGTCAATTACTTATTTATATCTCAAATTATGACCCTCTTGTTTATCATGGACATAGAGAAGCTAGGACATCCATCAAGAAAAAAAAAACAAATAAGAAGGCCTAAGCCATCCATATGATTACCCATGAATACGAACACTACTAGTTATTTTTATGTGACAATAATTAAATTTTCCATCAACTAACCTCATGAAAAATAAACATTCCCTCAACTCCATAATACAAGGTCAAACTATACTTCTCCCAGGTTTATAATGGTGGCATTTTAGGTGACTACTA
Source organism: Microstegium vimineum (assembly GCA_022036555.1). NCBI lineage: Eukaryota > Viridiplantae > Streptophyta > Magnoliopsida > Poales > Poaceae > Microstegium > Microstegium vimineum. Next base: position 8,080,060 of record CM039123.1, on the reverse strand, counting down.
TGCTCTTATCATATGTAGAACTAATAACCTGCTCCTGTAATTAGGGAATCATTTATTAAATGTGCCCTTGAATTTAGTAGAAATCTAATGAAATGGATGGAGGTGCCATTGAATTCAACTGGTCATGCCAAGTTCCAACTTTTTTATATCATAGCTAGGGACTGGAAAACTACCTTATGTTTCACACTAAGATGCTGAAAGATCTACAGTGGACATTAACATCTTCAACATTTAGGCACCAAGTCACATGTAATGCAATTAACATTTGGGTGTAAAGCCATAAAATCCAACAGAAAGCCCTCGTCAGAGTTGTGGCTGAGTGGAGCATGGTCATACAAATGAAAAAAGGTAGAAGCTGGAAACAAAAATAGTCGTCCAGAATCATGATTCAACTATTTAGGGGTGGCTTTTATAGGATTCATGAGCTTGTGGTCCCATATTTATTATCTGTCAATGTTCCTACAAAGTATGAACAGCCGACACGGAACTATAAAGGATAAGAAAGAAGAAAAATGTTGCAGGACTAGTAAACTCTATGGTCATAGGAGCAGCTAAGACGGACTGTAAAGGATAAGAAAGAAGAAAAAACGTTGCAGGACTAGTAAACCCTATGATCATAACTGTGTGTCGCTAACATGTTACCAAATACCAAGTGGAACTAATATAGAATGCACATGAGTAGTGAAGTGCCCAAGCGTGCACTGATAGTGATATATAGAGTTTCTGCATTATCACACTGGAAAGTTGAACTTTAAATACCTTCAGGCTTCATAGGTTATTAGTTCAGCCTAGATCTATTATTCTGAGCCCAGCCCAAAAGCTCGTATCCTCCTACAGGGAAATTCATGTGCATGCTGTCCTGTCCAGCTTATCAGTGCTTGGGCATCTTAGAAGCAACAATTAGTGATATCTCCCTTACAGCACTAAAAGCATGGTAAAATCAACCAGGAATGAAGCTGATTTTGATTAGTTACTATCGCGACTGAGTACACCATGCTATTCATGACTAGTTTGGGTTGGAGTTGGCAGTTGGCATGACCTCACTCATCCAAGACTAGTCAGAGACGACTCTAGGGGAGTGAATATTCGGCCGATCGAATTGGACGAAGGGGGCTATTTCTCAACACAGATACCGATGTGGAACCATTGGATACACAGTAAATCAGCTCAAGCCCTTGAATTAACATGCTATTAGGTGTAGTTAGTAAGGGGAATATGCTGACAGACTTGAACCAAACCACAAAAAAGATGTTGATAGATAGCCATAAACCGCATCAAATCCGACTACTTCGATCCAGCCAAGCTTCACCAGATAGATAAAGAAATCCCCCACCTCAGGATTCAGTCCAAGGTATCAAATCGAAATCGGTATATGGCACGAGAGTTCACCTGCTGCGGATCGGAGTCGGAGGATTCCTTCTTGCTCCAAGGAAAGAGGCTAAGGAGTGACTTGCGGTGCCACCGCGCCGACGGCGGACGGACGTAGTCCTCCCCCACCACCGGAGACCCGGTTGCCGCGTCGGCGGAGGAGGATACGGCGAGCAGCAGTATCAGGAGGAGGAGGAGGAGGAGGGGAGCGGAGGCGGCGCGGCCATGGCAGGAGGGGAGAGTAGACACTCCTCTTCCTCGTGCGGTATCCTTGTACGGCAGAGGCAGACTACCAACCACCTTCAATGTCAGGTCGTTTCTGGTGGAGCACAAGTCCGGCCTCCGTGTCAACGAACGCGCCGTTTTTAGTATTCCTTTTTTTCTTTTCGACGACCCAATGAACTCACCAATCTTATCTCCTCGTTTTTTTAAAAAAAAAATCCTTTCAGAAAAAACATCTGCTCAAAATCTACACTACAGAGCAACTCAAGACCACCACGCTGAACGAACAATTAAAAGATAACTGTACTGGGAAAGAAAGAAAAGTAAAAACACGCTAGAAGCAACATTTGCTCACAAAGCATCACGCACCAACATTCATTTGCTAGATGAGATGAGACGAGCATCGTTTCACAACCACACCCCCACTTTGCCTTTTCGGCTGCGCCCTGCGCACCATTTCACAACCAGAGTGACACTTTCATGATTGCATTGCAGAGGAAAAGTGACGGAATCACCACCGGCCGACAGCCGAGTAAACACAAACAGACATACAAACAAAGTTATAATATACTACTAATCCGTAGGTTACATCACTCGATGATGATGCGCTTAAATTAAACAGGCGCACATCTTGACCAAAGTCGACAGGGTTCCAAGATGTTCAAACTTTGTCAGCGTTCTATCTGTCAAAATATGCATCGCGCCTTGTTAACTCCGCATCCTACGTCCTGCCTGTGCAGACCTACCTGCAGAAACTACGAAACAAACTACGAGAATACAGAAAATGGGAACCAAAGGCACCTCCTACATCGTGTTTCACTTTGCTCGACAACTTCTGGGGATACTTTTCTTAAGGACTTCCCTACCCACATACATATTTAGGTAGCCCTGCAAGACAGAGTGAGTGTTACATTAACGAATTAACCGCGGTACTACACACATGATTGCAGTATAGAATACTTATAATGTACCAAGGATTGGCAATCTACCTTAACAAGGGTTCTTAATATTTTCAGCTTCGTCCGACAAAATCCTTGGGATGTCTATCTCTGTCGAATGAGCCCACACGTCTGCCACTTTATCCACAGCCTTCTTCACTACAATTTTGTGGACTTCTCGCGATAGCAGCCCGTTTTCCCACAGAGGTTTTACAAAGCCTTTGACAAATTCGCACAAGGCGCACTTGAGCGCATTCATTGAGGTGCTACTTTCTTCGACCGCGCTTAGCTGCGGAGGACCAGTATTTGACTCCGAGATCTGCAACTGAGTTGCTGCATCACAGGTACCGTCTTTGCTGCAAACTTCTCTGGTGATTTGGTTTGTCGCCTCAGCCTGATTACCCTGTTTTCCCTCTACTTGCTTAAACTGTTCTCCCTTTGAGGTGGGTCCAGTTAATGAAGCTGAAAGACTCATAGAGATGCTCTGAGGAGGTTTGGAAATCTCTGCAGTTACCTGGCAAACCGGTTCCTTAGGTGACGCCGCAAAATCTTCATCGCTGGTCATACTAGGCGAGCAATTTAAGTCTGGTATTGAAGGACGTAGGATCCGATCATCTTGTTTAGCAGCGCCAGAATGTATCGTATCAGAAGCACAATCCTCTGTTGTTATCCATTGATTTGATGCGATCTCAACCCTACAGGCTTGAGGCTGACAATCCTCCTTTCTAGCTTTCACGTTCAGCTCATCTTCAGTCTCTGCCAACAGGGAACATTCTTGCTTCTTCCTTAAAACATTATCATACGTGGTTTCCTGTTGGTTGTCTCTACAATCATTTCCATCTAAACAATTTTCAAAATCTATGCAGTAACTTTCACTAGACCGATTGATGGACTTCTTTTGGCACATGTTTGCAGTTCCTCTAGGCAGCATTGACCCATCAAATGAAGTACTTGCAATCTCATGATCTGGAGTCTTTAGTGCATTTACCTTCGAAGTGCCATGCATTGAGCAACTAGCACCAGTCTCTTTGTCCAGCAATATTGGGTCAGCATACAAACCAGTAGATTGTTCAGCCAGTTTGGCATCATGACCTCCTGCTTTCTTTCACATTTTACACTTGGTTTCTCTTCCCTTCCTGCATCCGAATCAGCATTATTTTTCTCCTGTTGAGATATATTCTGATGTGCACTATTATCACAGTGCGAAACAGCTGCTTGATCCACCTTATAAGTGTCAGAACAACCATTCAAACTACTATGCACCTTGGCATCTGAATGATCAGTTGATACCTGCCTCCTGTCAACAACTTTTTCCTTTTCTTTAGGTTGTGCAATTTCAAGAGGATTTGCTTCTGGCAGAGGCTTGAGAATACACTTCGCTCCTTTCTCAGCTGTTGAGTTTTGAGGCCTTTTGTTGCATTTACTGTTACTAGGGAAGTTGATGGTCTGCTTTAACTTTTTGTTAGCTCTTCCTTCACCACACTTTTTTAGTTCATAAGATGATTTTGCACTACTAAATTGGTCCGAACAATCTGAAGCAGTGTCATCTTTATAATCACTTTCTGAGCTAGAAGACACAGCAGGTCCTCCACTCCTCACTCTTCTTCCAGTTGACATCTTGCTTCTTTGTGCAGTCTGCTGTTGGTTAGCTTTCATGAAGCTATCAGCCTTAGCAGCACTATCCTTTCTTAGTTGTCTTTCTCTCCACAGGATTAAACAATCTCGGCGAAGTGCCTCAGACTGAGAGACATTATCTAATATTTTCAGTTTTATATTCCTCTCTGTGTCGGTGACAGGAACATGCTGCAGTATACCTCTTTCAGTGCAACCATCAACATCGTTGTCAGATTCTAGATCCATATCCTTACTTCCTTCACTCAAATTTGGTGCGTGTGATGAAGCAATAGTTTTGCTGCACTTGGGACTTAGCATGTTTTTCCCATCACACTTTGTTGAGCCACTAGAAGCAGGAGCTGTAGCATTCTTCTTTGTGTTGAAGTTCCCTTTTGCTCCATCTTGACACACTAACTTGGTTATTTCAACATTTCCCTCCCGACTATCATTTCTCATCTTGTCAGACTCAGCCTGTTGTCGTTGATCCTGCTTAATGGGTCGGCAGAGCCTTTTAGATTTATCCTTATTAGCGGCATTCTTCCTAGCTTTCTTTACATTCAAATGATCTGCATTCCTTTTCCTGCTACTATTTCTATCATATTTACCAGCACAAGCACCATTGTAAGTGTTTCCAAGGAAATCTTGTTTTCTAAATTTCCTTTTTACAACCTTGCCAATATAAGCATTTCTGAAATTTCGACTGCTATCAAAGCATTCATGAAAATCTTCATTGGGAGAAAGCTCAAGTTGCTCATGGTGGATGGGGTGAAATCCATTAACTGGTCTCTTGGGGTGAGCTTTTGCTACTTCATCCCTTTGACATGATTGACCAAGTGAGGGTGAACAGGAATATGGTTACTTGAAGATTGATAATTGTGCAAGTAAGACCGATGTCTTGCTGCATCTATCTCAGAAAAAAAGCCATCCAGGAATTGAGTTGGTAGATATCCGTCATCATGATACTCTCTGTTCTGACTGCCACTCCCCTGGTTAGCAGAATAATTCTTCCTACAACCTCCTGCTGGATGTATATGTCTGTCAGGTCCTTTTGCACAATGAGGAACATGATCGAAGGAAGGGCTTTTCTTTCTCCTAGATTAAGAAACAAACTATTTCAATGGCCAGGGCTAAATAGTATGAAAAGTTGTTGGAAATGCATAGCGACAGATATTTAAGGCCAGAACAAGAGATTACCGGTAAGACCTGATGGGACCAACGTTCAGGTGAAATGCTGCGCCTGGCCCATTCCGATGAATGGTTGTGGCAAGCATGATATTTATCGTGGCATCCACCATAAGAACAGAAAGATAGATGGCGTTCACCTACTCCATCTCCAGGGCCATAAATCTTAGAATGTCCATGCCCATGTGATGGCCCCAACCTGCATGCCAAAGCATCGAAGTTCCACAAAACTGAAATATTTGGTACAAACAAGTAATAATGAGCTAGCAAACTTGGAAATAGGTGCACACGACGTACCTCTTTACACCATACGTAGCGAAGTTACAATATCTATTGCTCACAACTTCTCCAGTTCTGTGCAAATCTTTACCACCTTTAGGTTCAGTCATAGAATCTTCTACCCTGTTTTCACATTATAATATCAAATAATTCCAACAGCAGGAGATAAATTTGAATCTATAAAACTAACAGCAAAATCAGCATAGCATGGAATCTGAAATTTACTTCATGTCTTGATGTGTTGATGAAGAGAATAACCTGCCAGGCATATCCAGAGGCACGTGTAGAGTTGCAACATGATCAGATTGCTCCTTTGTTGCTTGCTCCCTTTGATGAAGGATTAAGTTTTTCCACTCATACTTCTCGGAACGCGAATAACTTTGTGATGCTTGTCCCAAAATTTCTCCATGTACTGATGACAACAATATCCTTTTTGAACCCATTTGTTATCCAGCTGCACTGGAATTAAGAGGGCACTGACATGAAAGCTCAAATATCATAGATGAGACTGAGAAGCTGGTTCGAATCCTTATTCTTCATACTTGCTTCCTAGCAACAATACCCATAGATAATCATTGGATAAATCTTACAGCATGGCCCTTAACAAGCAATTTAGCAGATGAATTACCAGTTTCTACCAAGGATCACTTTAGTTCATACTTCATACTCCCTAAATCATCCTTCAAATATATTGGCAAGGGAGAGAATAATTGTGTCGTGTTTACTCAAATGCAGAAACATAAGAGATAGATTGGTGATGGAAAATGAGAGGACAGTCCATGCGGCATGGAAACCTTATATTTTGAAGGAAAAGCAATATGGCCAAAACAGAAACTATACCTTATATTTTAGAACAGCTGGAGTTTGATGTAAGAAAACAAATAAATGCAAAAGTTGACATGTACGCATATGTAACTTTTGTTTCCGGTTGCCTAATATGCACTGACAATAATAATATATGCATGTCCTGCAATCATGTGTGCTACTTTAGTAATAATTAAAAGACATCTGAATCTATATGATTGTACGCCAACTACCATGCTTATCCTTTCGCCCTTTCGGTTTCAAACTTCAAATCAACAAGAAAAGATTTTAAAACTTTAAGCAGTGCCATCAAAGTCATCATCAACATATGCTACAATTTTAGGTCAATAATCAAACTTTGTTATATGTAGGAACAAGATAAATCACAAATAAACCTTATTGAAAGTTTTTTTTTTCTTAAAAGAAAAACTCTGGTAGCTTTAGCCCCACATGTAATATATAGTTGTTTCTCATAGCATATGCATATGATGAGTTTCAGTGTGAAAATTTATTTGGTAACATGTAATTTAAAGCACTCTTCACATTGCTTAGAGATCATTTTTGTGCTAATTTGTGAGTCATTTATATTTTTAAAAGAATTGAATTGAATACTAACATCATTTTTGGATCATAAATAAATAAGTGCAACAGCATGATTTTGGGGTTAAAATTCTTGAGTTTGGAGTTAGAATTTTATTAATTTCATGTGTTCCACTTGGTAAATATTTGATACATATGGACCTGGTATTTTAAAAAGCATATGGAGTACTACTTTCCCATCTAAGAAAAAATGGCATCCACAAATATGCGCACAATAATACCGCAAACAAGCCAAAAGCATCTTCCTCCAAATATAGAACTGTAAAACAAAATGTGACACTACCAAATTGAGTCTCTAATCTTTCCTTATACATTTGACAACGAAAGAAAGTGTTGCATCAGTAGTTGCCATCCAGCGCCCCAGCCCTTTGGTCTCCCCAGGTAGAGACAAGGGGGCCCCAAAAATCAAAATAGTTATTTGAGCAACAAAAAGGACACTCCTGGGCTTGGCGACCACCGACCAAACAGCACTGCATTGCATTGCATCCCGCATAACGCCAAACCTTTCAATCTTTGTCTTGTAAAACAAACATGAACTTGGCAATTGATCCTGCCCAATTTATGAGTGAAGGCAATGAGCCCGGCAGGTGGAGGGAAACGGCCATACTAGATGCGAATAGACTGAAGTAATGGTGGTATGGAGCAGAACTAGGAGCAGTCCATGCATGGAACAATGGAGAGGAGCAATACCTGCCGGTGTGGATGTGTGTGGAGTTCGCCCTGGCCTCAGGTCGTCCGCTTCACAGATTAATCTGAGATCCATAGAACATCGCACGATGATCAGATAGGCGAGATGGAATGTTCACGTGACACCAATCAACCTCCACACAAAGAACTCGGAGAGTCAAACAAACATGAGGACCAAAACCCCAGAGGTAGTAATCGATAGTGCAAATAAATGCACATTAAAAGAGAGAAATCAAGTAGTAGTAAAATGCAAGGACGGCGATTTTTTTTATATATACGGAGAATAAAAAAGGAAGCGAAAAAAGAAACTCAATTTAAAAGCGCAATAAATAAAAGGTACTCCTAGAAATAAGGCAAAAGATTCGAACCTTCATTATACAAGAATAAATGCTATCGCTCTCAAAATCTTTGAAAGATGATGCAAAAATAGGTTTCAAGAACTGGTGCGAACGGAGCATAGTAGGGTAGAAAGCCAAGATCCCGCCTTGGAGGCAATCCGCAGTTCCGCACTGGGTGGTTACTAGTAAACCCTAAACTAAACACTCGCGCCGTAACCGCCAGCGATTGCACCGCGAGATAAGTTAAGAGAGGAGAAGGCAACCGTGCAGGACGAACGAACAGGCCGATCGCAAGTCGGGGGAAGGGAGAGGAGTTTACCGACGTCAATGCGATACGGAACTGAAGGCTCGACGTCGACGGCCTCCAATGGGGGTACGACTAGGAGTCGCGACGCGTGGGCGGCGGGAGGGTGAGGGAGCGCAGCGCAGTGAGATGATGAAAGGCGGAAAAGGAGAGGAAAAAAGGTGGAGCACGGGAGGAGGCGGCGATTTTGACTGCTGGTGTTGGTATACAGTACTACTCCGTCCGTAACAAAAGATGGACGACGTGGGGCTCTTGTCTTGTCGAGAGAGATTGGATTAGCCAGACGCACGTCGGAACATCTTTGTTCATAACCTGTTAGGAGAAGGATAAGCTCACATTAGCATTGAACCCGTCTCTGATCTCCGATATTGGCGCAAGTACCTACGGCCACAAAAACCACTTTTTTCTTTATAATAACGACGACATCGATCCAACGTGTCGCTAAGGACGTCCACGACCTAAACTCATTCTATACTTATATAAGTTAGAATAACATATGTATAGTCAGTGAGGGTCAAGTAATGAAGATGATGATTGACAATAAAAATTTAATAATAATTTAGAATTAATACTATAATAATTTAAAGAAGAATTAAGGCTTACACTAAATATAGTGACTTGTAATGAAGATGATAATTGACAATGAAAATTTAATAATAATTTAAAATTAATACTATATAATAATTTAAAGGAGAATTGAGGTTCACGTTTAAGTATAGTGACGTTAATGAATTAGATGTGTAAGTCACACTAGCGATGGTACGGAATCGTCCTATCTTATGTGTGATCCTGATTTATGACTCGTATTCATATAACGTCTAGCGATGATATTAAAAATCGATTCCAAGACATATTAGAACATAATCAATGCATGACACGATCTTAATTTGAATAAATCTTCAAGTCACGAATCATCTAGATATATAAATGTGTAAGTATGCTCCGTCATAACACATAAATATATTTGCTAAATAAAAATAAAAAGGAAATAAGAGCACGTCCAGCAAGCTCCGCAGCAACATGCTCCGACATAGGACATGACCATGCGGTTGGCACGGCGCCGCAGCACCATGGCCCCGTCGCAAAGCGCCTGCAAAACTTTAAAATCCACGTCTCCCGGTAACTTGGCTGGAGCTTTGATTATCCAGCACCCACAATATCTGTCTTTGCACCACCATCGTGTAAGAATCGAAGGGCCGTACTAAGGGCGTGTTTGATGCTCTGCATCCGGCAGGCCTGGCGGCTGGCCTGGCTATGGCCAGCCAGAGTCTGGTCTGAATGGTACATGTAACCGTGTTTAGTTGCACGTAGGAGCAGAGATAGGTCAAGTCGAGAACATGTTTGGTTTGCTTGTACACAAGTGTTTCGTGACACTGCACAGCGGGCCAGCGCACTCCGTTGCGCTCCACCGAGCCAGGCTGCGAAAAAACGCTCCCCCCTGTCGTTTCTCTAGAGCCTAGCTCAGGGTGCTTTAGATCCCGTACAGCACAGGTTCCAAGACGGGGCCAGGTGCATCAAACATGGTAGGTTGCACCCGGAGAGCGTGAGCCACCCTGTTGGCCTGCTACCAAACACGCCCTAAGGGCCCGTTTAGTGACACTCTCGCTGGCTTCGGCTCTTTCACTGTGTGGGTACTGTGTCGGAGTCCCGGCAGGGCACCTCAAACGCAGCTCCTCCACCTCGTGTCTAGAGCAAAGCGGAGCCGGAGCCGTTTTTTTCATCTCTACACTGATCCACATGGTTGCACATCATCACTGAGGAGCCGGAGCCGAAGCCGCGGAGAGCTCAACCAAACAGGGTCTAAATTAGGGCTATAAAGAATCTTCGTGACAAATCTTTACCCCATCATTTTGTGTTGCTTGCGTACAGTATACAGGACTGAACAAATTTACATTAATACGAAGCCATCACACTAAACATTTCTTAGCAAACGGTCACATTAAAATATTTGTTTAGTTCACCCCTAAATTCCAAAACTATACAAGATTCCTCATCACATTAAATCTTTAAGCGTATGTATGGAGTATTAAACATAAGTAAAAATATAATTAATTATACAGTTTGTCTGTAAATTACGAGACGAATCTTTTGAACCTAGTTACGTCATAGTTGGACAATAATTACTAAATAAAACCGAAAATGCTACAGTACCCAAATTCCAAAAGTTTTTGGAACTAAACAGGTTATGAAGTTAAGCTCTAGGAGTATCACTACTACAGAAATGAACATTAGTGCCGATTCGTAACCCCCAATCACTGTCGGATTTTGAACCGGCATAACCAAATAGGCAGTGATGAGGGGGGCACATCACTGTCGGTTCGTTACGAACCGGCACTGATGGATGTCTAGAAGAAATCGCGTTTTTAAAATAGAAAAAAAAAATTTAAATTGGGGGGCAAGCCAACTAGTAATCGTCGGTCCGTCTCTCCGTCGCAAGTCGCGCATTTGTTTCGCGTAAAATCGCGAACTACGCTCCGGTGGATTCAAACCCGCAACCTCAGCCTCGCGCGATCCCTCCTCTACCACTCCACTCATGACTCACTTATGTCTAAATTCGATTTTAGTTCACCTTATTCTATACTAAACCGAGTGTAAATTAATTGTTTGAGCCACTAAATGAATTCAAATGAAAAAGTTGTAAAGTACAAAGTTTCATAACTTTTCGAGATCTACAACTTTCATATAGCAAGTTTTTCCATCCGAGGTCGTTTACAAAATTTTGAATTTTAAATTGACAAATTCGAACGTATTTTTCGATGACAAGATGATTTCAAATGAAAAAGTTGGTAACTACAAAGTTTTATAACTTTTTGAGATCTACAACTTTTATGTAGAAAATTTTTCCATCCGAGGTTATTTACAATAATAAAAAAAATTAAATGTATAAGTATATCAAGTCACGAACCGATAGTGAAGGTCCTCGTCGCTGTCGGTTCTTGGCTTGAACCAGCAGTGAAAGTATCCAGGTTATCCCTGCCGGTTCCAGCCACGAACCAGCAGTGATGAGGAGTTTCACTACCGGTTCGTGGTTGGAACCGGCAGTGAAGCGGCTTCACTGCCGGGTTGGGGTTGAACCGGTAGTGATGAAGACCTTTACTCCCGGTTCGGGTTCGGGTTCAACCCAACCCACCCGACAGCATCACTATCGCTCAAATAAAATTGACAGTGATAGGCTTAACCCTCTGTAGTTGGCATGGGCGTGCTGCATCCATTCCATGGCTTTGACCATCAGTGACTATGAGCGCGGACGCGGTGGGCCGGTGGCGTGGTACGGTGGTGATGTCAGACAGAGGCAGCTGCAGCAGCAGTCCTGGTTTCGCGTCGGGTCAGGATCCTGGTGGGTCCCGAGACATGAAAGAAAATCTTTTGCTTGCTCTCGCGACTGCTGCGCGTGGTTTTGCGGCCGCCATGGTCAGCGGCATTCACAGCAGGAGCAGGGCGGTGGACATGCATGAGGTAGGGACTAGGAAGTAGGGAGACGCGTAGAGAGGCGAGGACGTGAGGTAGGCAAGCGCGGACGCTGGCCTCCTGCGGTCCTGCCTCTTCTCCTAGTGTTGGGAACCAGGATACGCCGGTACCTTGCTGGATTGGTTTGGGTCGATTCTCTCTGGTTTAGGCCGCGTTTGAATTAAAGGATTCTGAACGAAATTCTGGATAAAAGAATTCACACGAACAAAAGTTGAGTTTCTTTTTAAATTAAAGAGGAAATGAAACGTGACAGTACAAAACTTATTCCCTCAGTATTTAAATAACTGTCGTTCCTAAACAACCATCTGGCTAGTTGGTCAGTGTAGTTGTAAAGGTTTAGAGGGTGTTTGGTTTCCGTCTCCTAAATTTTAATGGACTAAGATATTTTAATATATAAATAACTATCGTTTCTAAACAGCCATCTGACTCATCTGACTAGTTAGTCAGTGAAGCTGTGAAGACTTAGGGGTGCTTGATTCCCACCTCCTAAACTTTAGTGGACTAAAATATTTTAATCATCTTTTAGTACCTCTCAAGTGACTAGTGAAACTAAAGTGTTTTAATCACCTTTTAGTCAGTTTGTTAGACACTTTGGTCCCTAAAGTGACTAAAGCACTAAACTTTAGGAGGTGGAAAACATCCCTTAGAGCAAGACTAATAATACAACCAAGTGTTGGTTGTATAGATGCTTGTAGGCCACCTCTTAACTCACTCATATAATGGTTTCATCTTTCCAATCAATACATGACTCACTTGTCTATCTTATTGATTATTGTGTCTAAGCTGGTTGTAAGCTTACAGTCCACTTCTTCTCTCTCTCCTTCCCTATCTCCTCCACCTTAGCATTTAGTCAGCTTACAGCCCATTACTATACTCGCTCTTAGTAGCTCATCTGTGGGGTATATTCGCGGCGACAAGAGAACACGCTATCCCGTTTGTCTCACATTCAAAACATAGCCTGCCGTTTTGTCTCACGGTCAAAGCACAACCTAAGGGCACTTGCAATGCAGACTTTATGATAGTTTTTATAAATATTAATTGTACTGTCACATAGGCAATTTGGTGACGGCACAAGTGATTTAATGAGAAGAGAGGCTAAAAATATAAGAAAAATCAAGTCTAACTAAAAAAACCAGGTCTTCACGGTTATTGATGGACGAGAAACTACTATAAGAACACTCACAATGCAAATCTCTATAGTAGTTTCTATAGATATTAATTGCACTACCACGTAGGCAATATGATGATGTGACAAGTGATTTAATGAGAAGAGAGAGTAGAAATCTAAGAAGTCAAGTCTAACTAAGAAACCAGGTCTTCACGGTTATCGGTTAACAAGAAACTACTATAATTGCATTGTGAGAGCAAACATAGTTTCTATGGCTACCTACGTCATATGCTATAGAAAATTTTGCATTGGGAACGGTACAATGTCTCAGGCTATAGAAACCACTAATAGTTTCTTACATTATAAGTGCTCGAACCGCATTGAGAGAGCAAACATAGTTTCTATCGTTACCTATGTCATATGCTATAGAAAATATTGCATTGAGAGGAATAGTTTCTTGGTGCAATGCATTAGACTATAGAAACTACTAATACTTTCTTGCATTGTGAATGTCCTAAGTGCAGTCCTAATGGAGAGTTTCTATACGTAGTTTCCAAGAGAAAATAGAGCAATTAATGGTTAGTAGAATTGTCTCTTGCAACAATCCATGATTTCTACAACAATGTTAAACAAAAGATAAATTAAATGTAACACAAAAACATAGTAGATTAACTATGGCCAAAAGCCACGTCACGTAGTACTCTATAACCAAAATTTTAGTCGGCAAAAATATTAGATACACCCATTTCAGTTTCACAAGAAATAAATAATACTAGATATTGCACAACAACAACAAATATTGTAGTTTGCAATTTTCAGTTTTGAGAGATGCAGTGGGAAACAAATAAATATTTTAGTTTTCAATTTCACGAGAGGGAGAGACGAGCGTGAAGATTGGGAGGCGGCGACGGTAATAGCGCGAGGGGAACGAGGGAAGGAGCGAGTGGGAAATCGGATGCCAGAACCAGGATTGGAGGAACGAGTGGGAAATCGGAGGACGGAGCAAGAGGCGAGCGCGCGTGGATGCGGCAGGGCGAGCACGCGGAAGCGGGAGGAAAAGCGCGTGAGCTCCTCGGCGGCGGCTGCGATGGCGCACCGGATCCACGGGGAAGCCGCTAAACTCTACTCGAGTCTCCCCAATGGGGTTTGCCTCGTTTCTAGCGTTGACCCGGTATCTTGAGAGCACTCACAATGCAGACTCTATTATAAGAGTTTAAGTTTATTTATTACACTCTTATTTATAGTATTTTGTTGATGTAGTATTATATTTATTGAAAGAGGGGAGAAAAAATAAGACTCTGAGTCTTATTTAGACTCTAAGTTTATAATATCTTTAAGGTAATAAATACGCTTAGACTCTATGATAGAGTCTGCATTGTGAATGCCCTGAAGAAGAAACTGTTTTCTTCGTTTCGTGGCGAATGGGTCTGTGGTTTGGGACGCTACCCACCAGACTTCAAACCCTGGTGTCGTACTATTTCTTTCAATCTCTTAGCGTGTGTACATGTGATGTGAGCGTGGAGTGTGTGGATTGTGTGCGTCCAAGTTGTATCGGATAAAAAAAAGACATAGAAAATATGATAAATATCCTATTGAGACTGCCCTGCTATATTTAGAGTCGATCTACGTATTTAGAGAGAATAGCAGTGTTTTCTATTTCGGTTCTCTGTTTTTTAAAAATGATCAATTTATTTTTCAACTCCGGGTAATATAACAAAACTAGTACTCCCTCCGTATATATACTTTTTTTTTGTTTCTGCCAAGTAACAGTCCAAGGTAGCGGTTATTAATTGGAGACACTCTACCCCTTCATCAGATGGACAGAGACCATGTGGAGTGCGGATAGTAGACAGACAGCAGTAGTGTGTGCCTCGCCCTCGCGGTCGCGGTAGTAGTCTGTGCTGCATGCTGCTCCTTTTTGTTCTCCGGGAACTGAAAGGTTTCTGCCTGTGCGGCTCTGTGCCCGGCCAGGCCAGGCCAGGGAAAGGCTGGCTGTGCCTGTCATGAGCTAGGCTAGGCCTATACCTAAGCGCGCATGGATACGGTCTATGGAATGGATCCACGGCCTTTTTTTATATAAACCATATCTGTATTAGTAGATAAGGAAAACGTACACCAACATAACTGTAACGATCTCAATTTTTCACGAAGAAAAAATCCACAGATGCGAAATATAATACGATAGTCTTCGAAGATCATCCCATCGTATTATCAAATTACAGTCGATAACATCAACATACGTCGAGTTCTGAATTAAAAGAGTAGAATAGAGGGTCTATTTTAATTATTACATCGCCACACTAGCGAAATCACACTAACACGCAGCATCCAGAACAACGAAGGGAAGCGTAGATCCCCAGCATCTCCAACTCGAACGCAACACGAAACCTTACTCCTCCGGGTCGACATCCTCGTACCCGTCCTCCGACTCGTCCCCTGAGTCCAAAATCTTTCTGTACGATTTGTACTGGCCACTGGCTCCCACCTTATTTTTTACTTTTGCTATATGAAAAGTGGTATGCAAAAAGGGTAGAAAAGAGAAGCTATATCTGGCTGTGGTTTTTCCTATGCAAGTTCATTATTAAGTAGTATAATATAGTATGAGTTGTTTTCTCAAGTTTTAACACATTCCCCACACATTCATCCCATCCACACACATCTCACCACACACACACTCACACTCTCTGGACGACAAGGACAACTCCCTCTCATCCTTGTCTCAGCGACTCACAACCGGATCCTGGATAGACCAGGGGAGAGAAGAAAGGACTCATCTCACTACTCAAGAGAAGCGTAGATCAAGGGAATGTCCATAACCGGGGACACGACTATACGTATAGATCGATCAACTCTGCAGAGCGTGTACACCTGTACCCACAAGATCACCATCATCGACCGTGGCCGCGGTCTAGGCTGATAACAGGCTATCTCCTGATCTGGAACGACACCATCCTGCTACTCAGCCCTGGGGCTCTCCGGCGCACCGACAAACTGAGACTGGGAGACGCAGCACCTGGCCACCGTGGTACTGCGCATCTAGGATGGTACGGGTCTCAACATCGGCACCATCCACCCTTATCACCTAACAACCTGGCAATAATGGCATCGCCCAAACCGATCGACATCCGCACCCCGCCCATACAGGGATGAGTGGTGTGCAAGAAGATTCCCAAGGTTCCGGTCCACTTGATAAACAGTTCCTAGGTAGGATCAGACAAGTCATCTCCTCAATCGGGGTACTCCCCCGTACCATCACAGCACCTCTATCTCGGGCTAGCCCCGGGATCTCCTCAAAACACATGTACCCACCACAGGTACCTCACGTGGGGATGCCTAGGTCGCACCCCCGGCAAGACTCGTCCCACAGACTCGTCGTAGGGCCTGCCTGATCAACTCAACCCTCACCACACACTCAAAACACACGCCAAGATCTCCCCAGTTGTTTATCATCATTTTAATGGCACACGGTGCCTAGCCACTCACAAACAAGTCCTCTACTCAGCGCAGTTCGGAACGAGCTCGGGCACGCGCGCGGACCCGGGGGCGCTCGGCGCCGCCTCCTCTTCTTCTAAACCCGATGGCGGCCAGGCTCGCGCGCGGTGGCGGGGCTCTGCGGCTGCGGCTGCGGTGCACACCAAGCGGGACAACGGCGTCGCGGCGGGGAGCGCGGCTAGAGGCTTGGCGTGCTCCGAGCTGGGCAGCGGGCGGCTAGGCGTGGCCGTGGCCGTGGCAGGACGCGCGCAACATGAGGGGAACGGCGGCGGCGCTCGTGGCGCACGACCTCGCTGCCGGGGCGAGCGTGGAGGGCTCGGGCCGTAGCCCTCTAGCGGCCGCGGGTGGGTGTCCTAGGCTGCTAAAGGCGCAGCTGTGCGGTGGCGTCTGTGGCGAGAACCGCGGGGTGCTGGTGCAATGAGAACGCCGCCTTGGCGTGGCGGGGTCTGGCCACGGCGAGAGCGCGGCGTGCGACATGGTGGCAGGTGCGGAGCTCGGCCGCGCCAGCGAAGCGAACGCGGCGAGCTCGGCCCAAGGGTGCCAGGCGGCTGCGAGTGTGTGTTTGGGGCGCCATGGGGTCGGCGGAGGCCTTAGTGGAGATGGTAGAAGCTCTAGGTGACAGGTGTGGTCGGAACGTGACCTTGCCAGGACGAGTTCCGGCCATGGCGAGAGCGACGGCCTTGGTCAGGGAGCGAGGCAGTGTTCTCACTGTTGGTGGCGGCGAGGACAGGCCGGGGTGCAGTGGCGAGGCGTGGCCGTGACAAGGTGGTGCAGTGTCGTGCCGTGCAGAGCCGCAACATCGGTGTAGTCGACGGTGCGGTCCTCTCCAGCGAGCACGGACGACGTCACGGCGTGGCGGCTCCCCTGCAGCGACTTGCTCTCGTTGCTCCTTCTCCCTCCTGCCTCCTGCGTTGCTGTGCGGGTGTGGCCACTGGTGGCGGCTGTGGCTTAGGGGGAGGCGTGGCGCGTGCGGGCTCTGGCCTCTTTATAGGACCAGCGCGATCATGGCGAGCGGCGGGTGGCAACGGACGGCCGAGAAGCTCGGGTTTTGAAATGGAGGGCAGATAGGGCGCTAGGGCTATGGTTTTCGGGTGCGGGGGTAGTGCGGTGCGTCCCGGTGTGCGGCGCCGGTCAGAGGGGCACTGCCGGCCTGCCGCGGCGCCAGGAGCTGCCGGCGAGCATCACCCTCTGCCACGGCTTGGCTTGGAGCGGGGTGAGCGCGAGGGCTGGGGTGGACGGCAAGCACGTGCTATGGCGCGTCTGAGGCCGTCCGTCTGCGCGCGGGCTTGGTCGGGTGCGGTGCGAAGCGGCAATGGCGCCTTTTCCCCTGCTCCCTCCCGTGCCCAGCCGAGAAGGGCAAGGAGGACAAAGGAGGGGGATGACAGGCGGGCTCCCCGGTCCCACCTGGCAGCGACACTAAGAGGGAGAGGCGCGTGCGGAACAACTACAGTGCTCGCGCTGCTGCGAGCGGCGGGCCGGCGCGCGCGCAGTCGTGGGGGCGGAGCACCACTGGGCCCGAAGCCAAGCTTGGCTGGTTGTGGGTTGAGGGGAGAGGCGCCGAGCCGGGCCTCGGTCTGCTGGGCCGGTGGGGTGTTGGGCTGCGCGCGAAGGGAAATGGGTGCTGCAGTTGCTGGGCCGAGGCCGAGCTGGGCCACTGGCTTTCGGTTGGGCTAGTGGGATGGTCTGTCGGCTTGGGCTGGTTAGCCCCCAAGCCAACCCTTTCTCCCTTTTCCCTTTTTCTCCCTCTTTCTTTTAAGCACTAGGCAAGGTTTTATTTAGAGTTAATTATCCACACAAAAATCCAAGAGAAGCAAAACAAGGTTAAGCTTAAATATGCTATGCAAACTATGACTAGCACTAATAGGATCTACTTGTGCAACTAACAAGAGGGTTTCCTATTATGCAAACACCATCATGGTTAACTTAAAGAAAAAGTTTTAAAAAGTTGTGATTTTTGTGTGTTTTGAAAACCCGGGTTGTTACAATAGCCCAGTACAGATAAGGGATTACAGGATACAACAGTCCCAACCAACTTGCACAAAGGCCCCTAAAGAAAACAGAAATGGCAACAAGATCCTTAGAAGTTGTGCACACCGTCTGCAATGGAGGACTCCATCGCCGGCCATCACCGGCGTCAAAATCACCCAAGGTCGCCCAGATCTGGAGAAGCCTCATCGCTGAAAAGCTTTGAAACGAGCCGCTGTGGACACCCGTGGACGGGTTGAAGTCACCGTTGAAAGAACATCGACCGGGGATGCACCCCGAGCTTCTCCGACCATGGATCAGAGCTCGTCGTCGACTATCGCCGAGGGAAACTGTTGACGGTCCTTAAGTACCAAAATTAACCGTCAACTAAACAAGGATAAGGATCGAAATGAAACCAACAACTAGAAATAAGGTTTAAACTAATAGAATTTCACGAGTTTTGGTGAATGTCTGTTTCTGCAGGGGGATATCAGGAAATATGGAGGAAAGGCCCACATGTCATGTTTACATAGAGATAATTATCATTCGAACGAAAAAGAATGATCTAGAAGGGTCAAGAAGGTGCGGAAAGAAGCGAGAGGCCGAGCGGGCCCAGGGGTAGGGCGCCCGCCCTACCCCTTGGGGCGGCCGCCCTAGGGTTGAGCTCAATAGGCTCTGCCCTGTGGGACCACCTCTCCACCGCCATTGAGATTGCATCTAAGCCCTCCATCAAGGTCGGTTTGATCCAACGGCCGACGTTCATTTGAGGAGGCTATATAAGGAAGGCACCCTAACCCTAAGGAGGAGAGCCTCTCTGACCTAATTCATTATTCATCATCCATCTCAAGAGGAGAAGCCCCTGATCAAGCCCTAGAGCCACCACATCAACTAGATCTCTAGTTTGGCATAGCTATATAGGATTAGAACTAGAAGGAGTCAATCTTCGATTGGTAATTCTCTATCTAGTTCTTCATTATTTTTCATTTGTTCTTCGATATTATGAATATGACTTTGCTCTACTTCATTATATTGTCTATGACTTTATTCGTTTATGTTCTTAGTTATATTGTTTTTAGTTTATTATGATTATATACTTGACATAGTTAGATCTGAATCATATGCATGTTTAGGATCGTATAGCGCTTATCCACCAGTACTATGGGTAAATGATAGATATTGTGTAGGTGTGGTGCCTAGACCGTATTTATCTGCGATTATACCCTACATTCCGGATCGTGAGGTAGTTCGCGGGAGTGACAGTCCTGTTGAGTCCTTTGTAGTCCTCCTCCCGTTTGTAGGGCAGGCAGAGCAGTTCTATTACGGGGAAATGATTGCTATGTTCTTCACTTCCTTAGTAATACTCACTATACATGAATATCTCTTTTCTCGCCATGATTGTCAAGTGTAATTGCACTAATCATAGTATACTAGACTGTATAGTTAAGAATAACTTAGAAAATATCTTTGTAGTTCATCCTAATTTCATACTAATGACTTGCTAGAATATATGTTGAGGTGTTTATCATTATCTTATGTGGCTATATTTATGCTGATCAGTATTTATCTTTTGTCACTATTCATTCATTATCTATATCTTATGTGACACTTATCTTGTACTGAGTGAGATAGATGAAAACTCTCCATTACACATGCAGTGATACTCATTGATCATTAATACTCATTCCTCATTTATTCCTTAGTATCCATTTTTAGTGGTAAAAATAAAATAACGATACCTGGAATACTCTTGGTTCAAATGCTACTTCGGTATTATCTGTGCGCTTGCAGAAACACATTTCTATTTATATTCACTTAGAGCAATTGCATATTTTAATACCGCATCTCTCTGCCATGCTGGGGATGACAACTTGGTTTAAGTGGCATGAGAGGTGGTTAACCCTTTTTGGCGCCGTTATCAGAAATAGAAATTATTCTACTTTTGGTAATGACGTTAAAAAGCATCAACAGAAACTGGAACTCGATCCACTCTCCGTCTTACCGCAACACCCGAAGCTATCACTACATCCTTGACGAAACGCGCCGCTAGTATTGCCGCCTTCCCGTTCCCGAGACGACGAAATACCAGCCAGCGCAGACTCCTGTACAGGAGCCGGCGAAGCCGGACTCCACCTCCACGCACTCGCCAATGGCGCCGGAGAAGAACACCACCAAGACAGGGAAGAGCACGAGAGGACCTTATTCCTTGACGCCGCCTCGACCACGTCGCCAGAAACCTAACCCTAGAACAACTAGGACCCTCACCACCGACCGGCAAGGGATCAGCGGTCTCCACCGCCTCGCGACGCCCCAAGGGCCATCGAAGACGAGGAAGACCGCCGGCCCCGCCGGCGGAGACCGGTGCGCTTGCTTCCGCCTCGCTCGACTGTAGCAGAACGAGAGGGTTGGAGAGATGGGTGCGTGGAGTGAAGGGCAAAAAAAACAATGGATCCACGACCTTGGCTCGCTAGACCGGACATTACTCGCTCCGTCCAACAAAAAAAACGACTACAGTCTAGTAGTGTTGTTGGCTTTGTTCAAATTTAGCTTATGACAAAGACCGTTAAACGTGTGCATACAGAGACAAAAACACTGTTTCGATGACTGATAATCTGGCTGATAAGCCATGTGAACAGGGCGATGATTTGTATTCATAAAGCATTCTCTCTTGTGCGCATGACATTGACACGGCCATCTCCACGGCTGCGGCTGGGGCCGAGTCCGCCGAGACCCTGGCCGGCTATCAGGAAGGAGCCCGAGCACACAGGCCACGACTTCCGGAGCAGACGGCGCAGGTCCAGCCGTCCAGGGAGTAGCTACCTCCTATTCGCTTGGCTTATTATCAGCCGGCTTAGCACGACCCGGCGAACTTGACGGGCGCCGAGGCCATGGCGGTGGCGGCGGTGCGGTGCCTGCAGGGGGGATCGCGGGGACGATTGAGAGGTACGTGTCTGGTGGAGGTCGGCATGCAAAAATGACGCGCGTGTGGTCATTTTGCAAGCAGCTGTCAGCATGGAGGAAGCATCAGGCAGCAGCTCCCGCGGCCGCGATTCTAGTTCGTTTCCGACTCGAATAAAATCTCCTCAGTCGGATTCCCGGCCAGAAGGGCCAGTTCGTGCCGGACTCGAACAAACAATCTTCTCTCAGTCGAATTCCCGGCCAGCAGGCCAGTTCGTGCCCGACTCGAACAAGCAAATCTCCTCACGGTCGGATTCGCGTTCGTGGCGACGATGGATATAAAGCCCGGTGCCCCGTCACCCCTGTCCCATACTCATTCCCATCCACCATTAGCGAGAGCCATCAACACCATTTCCTCCTCACCGCCTGTTCGCAAGCACCCTAGTTCCCTGCAGCCAGCCGGCCGATTCAAACGCGCTCCGCCGCAGCCCGTGGCCGGTGATGGCGCTCCGGCGGTGGAAGCCGTTCTTCCCGGCGTTCGAAGCCATCGACGCCGCCATCGAGGCCGCCACCAAGTGCTGCTCCCGGGACAAGTTCCGGCAAGTGAGGAACGAGCTCGTGGTGATGCTGTGCGACGCCGCGGACGACGACGACGACGACGGCGGCGGCGTTCGAGCGGAGGGGCTGTGCCGGCTGGGCGATGCACGAGGCGCTTCTGACGCTGCGGGCGGTCCCGGTCCCGGTGACGCCGGCCATGCTGGCGGCCACCACCGACGTCGCCAAGGCCGTCGACGGCCTGCGGAGGCACGATGCCGGGATGGTGCGAGCCCAAGCTGGCGGCGTCTTGGCCGACTGGAGGGGGTCCATCCAAGCCCAAGGCGCCGCCTTGAACACGATCCTGCAGATGTTGCCTGAGCCCGAGGTAGTCACCGGATGCAGCCGCGAGAACAGGCAAGCCAACAAGATCCCGGACCTGGAGTGCCCCAAGACCAAGAAGATGTCTCAATCGAGTTTCCATTGCTGGCGGCGATCGTGCCAGCAGGAACGACAAGGCAGGGGATGCAAAGCGTAAGCACCCAGGAGGAGGAGCAGCAGCAGGAGGCTACGACCGAGGAGGGGAAGCTGATGACGTGAAGCGGCGACGCAAGGTCCCGGAGATGGAGCAGGACAGGAAGAGATCGAGGGACGAGAGGCGCTTCTCGACGTCGACGCGTCATAGGAGGGGTTAAGTTTAATTAGAGCTGTGTGAAAATTGTGCCGCTCCCTCATCAGTGAAAACAAATATAATTTGCCTTGTTAAATTTCCCAGGGCTTTCTTTTACTGTAAATCTACTGAATGTGGGCTCTTGGTCTCATTTGATATAAGTAATAATAGATTTGGTTAAAAAAACTCAGTATGATCAATCAACACGATAAAATAACCACAGCTCAAACTCCATACTCACAAACTCATAACATTCTGACCATAACTTGGAATGCACAATTTATTCGAGTGACTGTCTTTTATTCTCATTTTGCTAGTCAAGCACAAGGCCGGATTTGAACCATTAGGTGGCCATCCAAAACACTAGGCAAAGCTGAACAAAATGGTACGTTCAGGGTCAGCCCTGGAGATCTCAATGCTTCTGAAGCATGTCCCTGAACCTGAACCAATAGGCCGACGCCTTCGGATGCCGTTCGAGCGTGTTGAAGTCAACGTAGACGATGCCAAACTTGGACGAGTATCCTGACAACCACTCGAAGTTGTCAAGGAGAGACCAGGCGAAGTAGCCAGCCACGTTTGCACCCTGATCTATGGGTTTTTTCAGCTCGGAGATGTAGCTTCTATAGAACCGCACCATTGTGGCATCGCGTAGGTACTGATCACGGCTCAAGTTCCCAGGCTGATCCATTCCTGGTAACATATAAAAAAAAGTTTTGAGATATGATTCCCTTGGTATGCAACATGTTCATGTGAATCGTGGAATAAGAGATATGGAATTCTATTGAGTACCATTCTCGAAATCAACTTACTGGAGATTACGCCTACGGATGGTCGACTCTTCACCACCCCTGGAAGAAGTGCTCTCTAGAGAAAAGACAATTAAAACCTAATAACCAAGTTATAATAGCATCTGCAATGCTCTAAAAAGATGGAAGGTGCCTACAGGTAATTTTCTTGCAAATTTTGCGAGGGAAGTTGAAATTTTTTTTTTTTTAGATAATGGATATTTCATACCCGGCTTCATCTACCGAAGTAGAATCAGGTCAACCAATACAGAGTTCGAGTCTTAAATCTTACACATGCAAATGAGTTGTAAAGCACAAACACTAAATGGCTAAAGACAAAGAAATAAAGTTATAACTAGACTAGACCAATCCGAATATGTGATAACCATCCATTCGACGCAAAGAACTCCATGGTGGAACTTTCAAGATGCCGACTAGCTTGAACCAAGATGTCTTGCTGGTCGTCAAGTGACTGTAACCTGGCCCATTGGCGAAGCCAATGCGTTCCCCTGAATAGAACCTGCAAGAAAGATTTTGGTCTGTATTTATCAAAAACCACTCCATTTCTAGTTAGTCAAATAGCCCAGAATAGAGCTGCTGCTGCCATTAGGAGCAATAAGTTGTGTTTGGAACCACCCAATTTTGACCAATGGTTAAACATATCAATCATATTGCTAAGTTTTGTTATGCCAAACACTATATGTATTACGCGCCACAAGAATTTCGCATATGAACAATTAAAAAACAGATGTTGAATAGACTCTGGTAAATGACAAAAGCAACACTTTTTGTCACCATTCCAATTACATCTAGCTAGATTGTCTTTAGTCAAAATCACTCTTTTTTTAGATACCACAAAAATACTTTGATCTTCATAGGTAACTTAGCACGCCAAATCTCTTGGGACGCTCTTACACCATTGCTAACCAACGCAGCATACATAGTTCTTACAGAAAATTGCCCCGACGAATGTAGCGACCAAACAAAAGTATCCTTACCTTCATGTAAGCTCACATTGCATAACGAAGAAACAATTTTGTGCCAATCCCTCAGGTTGTTACCCACTAACGATCTACGAAATGAAATATTTAGTGGAACTGAACTGAGTATAGAAGCCAGAGTCTTGTTTTCTCCTAACAAAACTTCAAGGGCTGATTTCCCATCCAAGTATCTTCCCAAAATCGAGTCTGGGTGTCATCTATCAACTTGAATGAACCATACCCCATGAATAAGTCTTTCACATTCATTAGGCATTTCCAGAAATGTGATTCTGTTTGCTTTTTTGAGCAGCCACCTATAGTTTTATCTTTGATATATTTGTTTCTCAATAGCTCTTGCCACATCCCTTGTTCATTGCAAAGTTTAAAAAACCATTTGCTCAATAGACATTTGTTTTGTATGTCCAGATTTTGTACTAAAGCAGCAATAACTTCAATGGTGCTTCTGAATTTAAATGAGTACATAAAAACTATGAGAAGAACATATAAATAGGTCCTTACAAATTAAAATGAATTCTTAATCATTCGCATTGCATTGGTGACACTCTAGAAGCCTGTACCACTCAGAC
The DNA here is from genome assembly GCA_022036555.1 of Microstegium vimineum. Classification (NCBI taxonomy): domain Eukaryota; kingdom Viridiplantae; phylum Streptophyta; class Magnoliopsida; order Poales; family Poaceae; genus Microstegium; species Microstegium vimineum. The sequence continues at coordinate 8,055,240 of CM039123.1, read as the reverse complement.
AGATCATCACTTGGATCAATATCATCAAAGTTCAGGCAAAGTCACATACCTCCTCTTGAGCAGCTTGTCTAATGTTATCTTTTGCTTGTAAGTTAGCATTCCTCAAGCTAATACGAAGCCTGCAAAAACGTTCAAGATTTATTAAAAAAAGTAGGCTAAGAAGGAGAACAAAAGTAAACAAACTCCAAGACTATCTTACTTCTTGTATTGTTCATCCCATGACTTCAAGTTTGCTTGGCCAGACTGCACTTGATCAAAAGTGGAAGCTGCTGTGCTAGAAGATCAAGACGAAACTGAAGTGACTTGAGCAGCTGCAGAGCATCCTGTGCAGAACCATTCAACCTTGGAAGAGAATTTGCTTCCTCTGTTCCTTTCTCTGCTTTCCCACATGACCCGACTGCAGTAATGTTCTTCTCAAGCTGTGAAACTGCTTGGCTCCATTCTTTCTTCAGATTTTCAATAGCTTGGGTGACTTTGTCCATCCTAATACCTTAATGGATCAAAATCAGCAGATTTACCAAGCTGGCATGTGAAGAAAGACAACTGACAACTTGTAACATAAATAGAATTTAGTTTTGATACATGGATAAGTGAGCACTCCTAAAAAACTAAGTTCCTTAGTAAGAAAACATCCTCATGGTAGAGGATTACTATTCCTTAGCCGTACATAAATGAATAGCCATGATATGTGGAGAACATGGCAGGTGCAAAACATTTATATTCCTTCCAATGAAATAAGTCATTATAATCCAACTAGCACCATCCCAAGCCCCAAATATGCCCTGATGAGCAAAAAAAACCATCATAGCCTACAAATACAAAACACCCGTGTCTTACTCCCACTCCCCGAACTCTTCTTTATATTGGCTATATGGTTTTCTTTGATTAATATTGCTACGAGGCAGGGCTTTATTCAAAAAAAAAAAAACACAAACAGTGCTCGCTATGGAGAAACCAAACAGTAACCTTAGTAGGATTAACCTAGCCTTTTCGGCTGTGGCTGATAAGCTATTTAGTTAAAAGAGAAAAACATTGTACCGCCGATAAGCCGACCTCATAAGTTCAAACAATATCAACGGAGATGCGAAAACGCCATATTGAAAGCCACCAAGAAACCTCATTGAATAAGGTATAATAAAATCATGTTGTTTTTTGTTTGTTGAGTCTATGTCAAAATTAATTAAACTGTCAAATGTGATACATATTCAAGAAAGACCAAATAGACAATAGTCACTATCGTGCCCCATGAAGGCACACGCAGAGCACGAGATTGTACCGTACCAATATAAGAGCATCTCCACCGGTCCCCCAATTCTCACATCTGGGATGGCAAGCAACGCGTGCTCGTCGTACTTGAGCTTATGACCATGGAGGAGCTCCTCCTCATGGCCATAGTGGCCATACTACTTAACCTCGGAATCGGGCTCGGGCATGTTCCTGAGCCCAGTCAGGTGCGACTGGTCCACGCCTCAAGCATTAGAGCAGCGAGGCACGGGCACGAGGAGACCAGCCGCAACACGGCGCGGTTCTCGCCCGTGACGCCCGTGAAGTGCAGCCAGGCCCGTCTTAGAGGTAGGGCCAGGAGGTGCGACGGCCGGGGCCCATGCCACCAGAGGGCCCCTAATTATGTACATATAGTATATCTGTATATGTATGTATAGTATAGTATAGTATATGTATTTGGTCCCTTAACACCATATATGCCTTGGTATTCTTCGATCAGCCCAGACGTCAAGCTCCAGTCCACGACTCTGAGTCTTTGCGCGTGCCTACCAACTATGGCTCTTCGTATTCGTGTTCTTTCGACATCTTATTTCAATTCCAGAGCCAAATACATTTTGACTTGCAACTTCAATTTCCTTTTTTTCTTTCGAGCCAATCCATATAGGCATCAAGAGTAGTTACGTTATTTTTCAATATTATTTTACAGTTCTTTTAATTATTTGTTGGACTATCATATCGTTGTCTTTTATGATCTATAAACATATGCTACATGTTAGCTTCTTTCATATAAAAAAATTTATTGGAATTTCTTTCTTGTCCAAGGGCAACGATTGCAGTCGGTTTACGTAGAATATAAGTTGGATAGCTGTTCTTCATATCCTTTTTCGGTGTACTTGTATTTGGATATGTTTTTTTATTAATTAATACAGGTATACTTTAAAAAAAATGACTTTTTAAATTATTGAGACGGCCCTGAGTGCAGCGTGTCCAGGGACGGCAGCGCGACAGCAGCAATTGGAGTCATCATCGCAGCGACCGGTGGTTCACGGCAGAGAGAGTAACAGCAGGCGCAGACGGGCTGATCACAACAGAGGCGCAGGTTGAGGTGGACCTCGTCGCCAACCTGCTGGACGGCGTACCACAGCCACATGTCCAGCAGCCCGGCGTTCAGCCGGGGGCTAAACTCGCCGAACCCGACATGGAGCACGCCCGCCGCGCCGCCGCGACCAAGGAGCGTGACGCTGACGCGGTTGACGAAGGTCGCGACGCGGTCCTGGACGTCGCAGTTGCGGCATGGGCCGTACCACCCGGGGCTGTAGCATCCGTAGTCGTCGGCGACTCGTCGTCATCAGAGTCCGGCTCCAACTGGACGAAGTAGACGGTGTGCACGTGGGCGAAGACGTGGTGCCACCGCCATGAGAGCGCGGTGGCCCGCGTCGCCTCGTCGGCGGGCAGGAACAACAGGACGCGGCCCAGCGTTGCGCCCCCGAGTTTGCTCAGCCTGTCGCTGCGGCCTGGAGTCGGAGTCTATCGCCGCGCTAAGCGCGGAATGTGTCGCTGCGGAACAGAAGAGATCGAGTTGTGGCCGCTTTATTTGTTTGACGGACGGAGTCGTACCCGTACCCGTAAGTGGCAGAGGGCGGCGGAGTGGCGGGCCAGCGCTCATCCCTAGTATCTAGCTAGGGGCAGTTTGGTCTTTTTAGGTGCCAGGGAAAGGTGAATGATTAAAGAAAAAGGAAAAAAAGAGATAAAATAGTGAAAATCCCTTGAATCAAACCAATTCGTAGTCCTATTGTCAAATTTCGAAAGGCAAATAAATTGAATGTCAAATATTACGAGGTAGACGAATTCGATGTCAAATATTAAAATTTCTCTAGACAGACATTGGGAGTGAGATATTTGAGAACCTTAAGAAAAGATTTGAGCTCCTCCAAAAACTAGTTTTAGGGTTTGTGATGATGGATGCTGAGGCATGTTTCTCTTGAGGCAACCATGGGTAGAATTTGCTCTTTGAACTTTATTTATACGAATCTTAGGTTGTATTTGGTTTGAGGACCGGAGGAGATGAAATGGTTTTATTCATGTTTTTAAGGACGAGATAGTTTTCAATCTATTGTTTTATTGAAATGATGGAATTGTCTAGTTTGGTTGAGGTTATTAAAGGTGAGATAAGGACCCATGACAGTGAGCCTAGCTTATCGGCGTCCTTATCTTCTTCTCCTTCATCTCTTTGCATGAACCCATCGAGAAAAATATTGCTACCACGCGGAGCCTTGATGCTCCCACCACTACATCTTGGAGGTGTAAGAACCATTCTTCAAGAGGATCTATGTCTAGGCATCATTGTAATTTGACCCATATAATATCTGAGTTCAGGAACAAGAGAAGTGAAAGTCAAGTAGGCGAAATCCTCGTACGTGCTAGGAAAAAATATAAATGGGTGCCAAACATGCCATGGAAGTGGAGGAAACTCCTAGTTCTAGTGTTGCCATGGCATAGGACCCATATGAATAATGAAACTTTGATTGTGCATAATTATCCCAATTCTTAGAGGAAAGATGTACGCCATGAATAGTTTGCTTGATCATGGTGTGGTGTAGATGACGCTGGTGGTGAAGGTTGTTGTCACCCTTTAGAGGAGAAGCCTAAGAGTCTGGGAGGTTATGGAGCTAGAAGAGTAGCGCACACTCTAGCAAGATTGCATTGTTCCTTCTTAGCAGCTTGGCTTAGATGGTGATGAAGAGGAAGCACAAACCCATCAAGGGTGAAGACCATTGTAATGGCCAGTGTAGTGTCAGAATAAAAATGACAAAGCATGAGCCATGTTGAGTGGTTGTCCTGTCAAAACATGTGGATCGAGTCGTTGCTCCCAAGCATGAAACCGGTGATGGAGCAGTATGATAGCGAGCATGCACCAATACAGAGTGTGTAATATGCTTTGGTCGTCAATGTACCACAACTGCACCTAGTCCACCAAGGTTGTTTGTCTAATCATGAGGTTGTTCACCTATATTGAGCCACTTAGAGCACCTGTAGTGTGCTAAAAATCGAGGCTACAATACTCTCTGGTAATTGAGCATCACTTTCCCCGCTATACATAACGAGGATTGGTCTAAACAATGAGACATCAAAGGATGTACAAGCTTCAATACTCACTTAGATGATTGAATAAAATACTAGTATTCTCAAGTAAAATGGTCGCTATTGGAAACAAGAGGGGAAGGGTTGTTGGCTTGCAGTGGTTATTTTTAAATCATGAGTGGGTTTTACGCCTTCCAAGTATTGATGCAAACACATTGCTACAAAAATCTAGGTCCTAACATCATTTAAATGTGGTGTATAAGATGCCAAATAGGACTAGAGATACACAGCATGGGAGAGAGAAGATGAGAAGATGGAGTGGAGATTAGGTTAAATTTTGGAGGTATAGGCACCAAGCTTCAAAGAGGATATATGTCTAGGCATCATGATGTTCTGACCCAGAATGTGTGAATCCGGATACAAGAGAAGAATATGTGGGTGATGTCCTTGTTCGTATTTAGGCAAAGACATAACAAGGGAGTACCAAACTCGCCATGATGGTGGAGAAGCTCTTAGTTTTGGTGTTTCCATGGCGCAAGACCCTGAAAAACACTTGAACTTTGATTGGAGCATATGACTGTCCCAATTTCTAGAGAGAAGCACGCCGCAACCGGTTTGCTTGAGCACGATGTAGATGGCGATGGTGCCGAAGGGTGTCATCGTCCCATAGAGAAGAGGCTAGAGAGGGATAGCAAGCACTTGACGAGATCTTGCCTTGTTCTTGCTCGTCTACTTGGCTCAGACAATGGTGGAGAGGTAGCATGAGCCAATCATGGAAGAAGGCCACTATAACCTAATGTCTTGGTTGATGCACTGTGAGAACAAAACTGGTCTGACACAAGTAAGATTATCCGACTTTTGGCCGTTTGCCATGACAAAACGTAGTGTGAAGTCATTATTGACAAATGACAAGCACGAGCCACACACGGTGCGATATGTTGATAACATGATGTAGAGCATGCATCCATAAAGAAAGAATGTGTGACACATTTTGATCGTGCCATGATGGACCAGTAGCGCACCCAGTTCGCCTAGAGGTTGATGCGTTTAGTGATGGGCTTGTTTACTTGCCTTGAGCAGGAGGAGGGGGGCGGGAAAAGTTGTGGACTTTGGACGCCGATCAAGGATTCAGGAATAGGAAGAGAGGGACATTGCTTTTTGCCGAGAAGGCCAAGCAAAGCAAGGCCCAACCAACCAAAAGAAAGAAATCCACTATCTCCTTGGCTGCTTGCTACCTCCACTCTCCACCGCATCCTCGTCCTCGCCGTCGCTCCCCCGCATTTCGCTGGCGAGCCAGCATAACCAATCGCCAATGCTCACCTCGTTGCTCCCACCGCCCACCGTCCCGCTCTCCAAACCCTCCGCGTCGGCGTCGTCGCCCAAGACCGCCAAACCCAGGCTCGCCGCGCTCTCCGCCTCTGCCTCCGCCCCCGCCCTCGCCCCCGCCGCGACATCCGACGATGCGCCCGGCGGCGGCGGCGGCGTCCGTCTCTCCGCGCTCATCCGCAACCTCTGCGCCGCGGGGCGCACCGCGGAGGCAGCGCGGGCGCTGTCGGCCGCGGCGGCGGGCGGCGGCGCGGGCATCGTGGCCTACAACGCCATGGTGTCCGGGTACTGCCGCGCGGGCCAGCTGGCGTCCGCGCGGCGCCTCGCGGCGGCGGCCCCCGTCCCGCCCAACGCCTACACCTACTTCCCCGTGGTCCGCGCGCTCTGCGCGCGGGGCCGGATCGCGGACGCGCTCGCGGTGCTCGACGAGATGCCGCGCCGCGGCTGCGCCCCGATCCCGCCCATGTACCACGTCATCCTCGAGGCCGCCTGCAGGGGCGGCGGCGGCTTCCGGAGCGCCGTCAGGGTGCTCCACGACCTCCACGCCAGGGCTGCGCCCCCCTCGACGTCGGCAACTGCAACCTCGTCCTCAACGCCGTCTGCGACCAAGGCTCCGTCGACGAGGCCCTCCACCTGCTGCGTGACCTGCTGCCGTCCTTCGGCTGCGACCCCGACGTGGTGAGCTACAACGCCGTGCTCAAGGGCCTCTGCATGGCCAGGCGCTGGGCCCGTGTCCAGGACCTCATGGACGAGATGGTCACCGTCGGCTGCCCGCCCAACATCGTCACCTTCAACACCCTCATCGGCTACTTGTGTCGGAACGGCTTGTTCGAGCGGGTGCATCAGGTCCTCGCGCAGATGCCGGACCATGGGTGCACGCCGGACATCAGGATGTATGCCACTATCCTCGATGGCATCTGCAAGGAAGGCCATCTCGAGGTTGCGCTTGAGATTTTGGATAGGATGCCTTCCTATGGGCTCAACCCCAATGTGGTTTGCTACAATACGGTGCTCAAGGGCTTGTGCAGTGCCGAGCGGTGGGAGGAAGCCGAGGAGTTGCTCGCTGAGATGTTTGACAAGGACTGCCCACTTGATGATGTCACCTTCAACATACTTGTCGATTTCTTCTGCCAAAATGGGCTGGTGTACCGGGTGATCGAACTACTCGAGCAGATGCTGGATCATGGATGCATACCGGATGTCATCACATACACTACAGTGATCAACGGCTTCTGCAAAGAAGGGCTTATCGATGAAGCTGTCATGTTGTTGAAAAGTATGGCCGCCTGTGGATGCAAGCCGAATACCGTAAGCTATACCATTGTGCTCAAGGGTTTGTGCACCACGGAACGATGGGTGGATGCTGAGGACCTGATGTCTCAAATGATTCAGCAAGGCTGCCCTCCAAGTCCTGTCACATTCAATACACTCATCAACTTCTTGTGTAAAAAGGGATTGGTTGAGCAGGCCATTGAACTTCTTAAGCAGATGCTAGTGAATGGATGCAGTCCTGACCTGATTAGCTACAGCACAGTGATTGATGGGCTTGGCAAGGCTGGCAAGACGGACGAAGCACTGGAGCTGTTAAATGTGATGGTCAACAAAGGGATGAGCCCAAACACAATCATTTATTCCTCAATAGCTTCTGCTCTCTCCAGAGAAGGTAGAATTAACAGGGTAATTCAGATGTTTGATGACATCCAGGATACCACAGTAACGTCCGATGCAGTGCTCTACAATGCAGTTATTTCTTCGCTTTGCAAAAGAGGGGAAACTGATCGCGCTATTGAATTTTTGGCATATATGGTGTCCAGTGGATGCATGCCCAATGAATCGACCTACACTATACTTATTCGAGGCTTAGCAAGTGAGGGATTTGTAAAGGAGGCACAAGAGATGTTGATCGAGTTGTGCTCCAAAGGTGCTCTAAGAAAGCACTTGATGAAGCATTTTGGTATTGTATGAAGTATAAACTGATAGTTACTGTTTGCAAGTGCTGATTTTATCAGGATTAGTTTCTAATTAACCTGAAGGTGTCATCCACATTATTTTGCTCCTCTACCCAACCCGTGGTGATTAGGTATGATGTATCACGCTGTTTAAATACAGACTTTGATAGATGGACACACAAAGTCAGGCTGAAAGACCGTTTCATATTCCTAATTAGTGGCAGTACCTTTTATGGGGAGTTTTTGAAGATATCTAGAATACAAAGACACTAGAAGATTTAGTCTGACATCAAAATTGATGAGAGTAGTTTTTCAGTTATTTCAGTAGCTGATGAACATAGTACACAGAATTTCTGTATGGAGTTCCTTTCTTTATGGGACAACAACTTTTGAGAATATACTATGGACGAGGAGAAAAACAGCGGAAATGGAAGAATGTCCCTGCCTCTGGGTGAGCCTGTAACTGAGTAGTTTGAAATCACATTAGCATATTTTACTGTTTATTTTGTGTATATAATTGTGAATTTTCTTACTATATGTTACCTTCTGCAATAATACCATGAACCTCACATGGTAGTAAGATCTGGATTATGATAAAAGTAGTCTTTGCTTACATGCAACATGTCCGAACGTTACTGTTTATGCACTACCCAGGAATATATATTGGATGTTAAATTGCGAGTATCCCTAGTTTTAAAGCACTGTTACCCCCCTTTAATTTATTAATCAGTAGGGGGGCTTTGCCCCTCCTGTTTCCATAAAAAAGAACTTTTAAAGCACGGTGATCTGATCTGACTACTGCTTTTCTATTAACTTACTACTGTTTGTCAGCATTATTTCAACAGCACTATTTTAATAGTAAATTTCAGCGAACGAATAATGTTGTTTTCTCACAATAAACCAGCATAAACCAAATTTCAGCAAAACTAACAGCATCAGTGGTTGAAGGTGGAAGATGTTAATATCTTTGCCAATCCTGGTGGTTTTTGCTACTGTGATTCAATTGTTAAAATATCTTTTGTGGCCCTGGAAAATCCTAGCAAAGATGCACAAGATCCATCCGGGAAGGCGTTGCAAGTTGCAACAGCTTAAGGGCTCGTTCAGTTCCTCTGGTTTGAGTGCTTGGAACGAATCTTTTTGGAAACTTGGAATAGTTCACAAATTTATCTAATCTTGATAAGCTGGAATGGTTCCTAGGTCCAATTTAGAGGAACCGAACGAACCCTAATGAGGATGGAGGCTGTTTCACTCTGGATTTTAGAAAGTGGAGGTGGGGTTCTTGGTGCTTTCTTTCTTTTGATGTATGAGAGGCCTTGTAATGGTCCTGATATCCCTACCCAACCTAAGGCCTTTGGTTTGAAAAAAAAAACTAATTGCTAATACATTTTCGAAAGGGCACAAGATACGAATTAACAGTTGTTTCAAATAATAATAATGATTGTCAAGGGGCAATTTAAGACAACGAAATTAGTGGTAATGTATTTTTTTCATAGAAAATTGTAAAATTATCTAGTCGAGCAAAAATGGCCCGTTAGCCATCAGGTAAACATGAAATTGCCAGTCCTAAGATGTCACCACTAGTGAAATGTGCAATATGCGTAGCAAATGGGTCACAATACATGAAATGCAGACAGGCATAAATGTTTGAACTTTCTCCAAGATTCCGTCAATAAGAGCATCAAGAAAACTAATCCCGAGACTCAGCATTCAAAGGGGCAGGAGCCACATAATAAAATCCGCGACAAAACTTCTTGAACAACGGAAAAATGTCCAACCCAGTTACACCTGAAACACTAGTCACTCTAGGCCTTGGCAAAATTAAGTTACAACACAGGCTACGTGTACAAGGGCGTGGGAGGAATATAACACAAGCAACTGTCGCAAAATTTCTCATGCCAATGCCCCGAAGTTGCTGCCCCAACTACTTTGCCACCAGTTTGCAAATGATCCTCAGGCCATCATTGTTCTTACTGCAAAAGGGAAGACAAGACGTCTTAGCAGCGCACAATTGCACGTCTAATCAACACATGTCGTGCCAAGACCTTGAGAAACATGCTTAACCTGTTGTGGCGGCGGCTGCTGTTGTGGCTGCTGCTGGTAATTTCCATACCCTGGATATGCCGTGTAGGCGTACATGGCAGGATCTTGAGGAGGACGAGCATAACCATATGGATCGTATCCTTGGGGATACCCATAATAGCCACCACCACTCCATTGGTTTTGCTCTTGCTGAGGCTTTAATAAAAATCCAGAAAAGGGAATTTGAACTAAAGCGCACTAAGTAAAGGGCACGCAAATTAGAGAGAGAAAAGAAAAGTTACCTGCTTGTTTGCAGGGCTACGACCCCATGAGAGTCTGATGCTCTGACCTCCCAGCTGGCTTCCATTTAGCACCCTTATGGCTTCCTCTGCTGATGCCCTGGACAAATAGTTTTTTTAATCAAGATAAAATACATACTCCCTCCGTCCTAAAAAGAAGGTCCTTATGGGATGCCTGCAGGTCAAACTTTCTTAACTTTAACTAAGTTTGTAGAAAACATGTGCAATATTTATATCTCCAAATAAATTTGTTAAAAAACTAGACTTAAAGATCTTTCCGATGATACTAATTACTTAGCATAATTATTTATATATTTCAATATATAATTGCCGACATTTTGAAAACGTTGACTTCTCGGGAAGCGAGAATGACATCTATTTAGGGACCGAGGGAGTATAGTAGTATCTGGTTCAGAAAATTATCGAAGCATTTTCCACTACAAATTTCAAATCCTATTTTCATATGGTTAAAATTAACACAATACACTCAGTTAATTTGGAATTACTATAACCAATCGGGTGCAAATTTTGGCACTAAATATTGACACAAAGGTTTCAACATGGAAATGGATACTCAAGACAGTATCACTAATGTGCATTGACTGATCTATAACTTGATATGCACAATGCACTAAACCAAAATAATGAGGCTATGAATAACTACACAAAAGAGGATACTCTTCATACCTGTTAGAATATTGGACAAATCCACAACGCTTTCCTACAGGTATTTTGACATAGAGAAGCTCTCCGTATGGACTGAAGGTTTGCTTCAGAAGCTCATCAGTCACACTCGGGTCAAGACCACCAACAAATACCTGCAAATAATGAAGTCTAGAAAATAAACATTCATCATGCAGTTTTGAAAAAGGCAGAACTATTTACAGATACCCACAGTAGTATTGTTTGGATCGCTATCAGAATCAGTTCCTTGGGTATTCTGGTAAATAGCTGCAGAAGAACGGAAAGAGTAAGACACTTCACATTTTGGCTGTAGTCACAGATTCGTAAGCAAGTCATGAATATCCAGAAAGTTATATTATTGATCCATAAAAATTTGAAATTTCAACAATCAATCACAGGTGGTAACAACACAAGTATGCCATGTGTCAACAGTCAACCATATCAGATCATAACAGATAACAAAAAATGACAACTAAATAGTCCAACCACAAAATGCAAAACACTGCATTCAAAATTAGAATAATTCAACAATATTCCAGGTACAAAATAAAATATTGCAATGAAGATATACTACCAACAGTCCTAGCAAAGTTTTTGTTGACTGCACTGCTGAGTGAAAGAAGGATCCAATGACAGTCGCGGCACAATTTTTGGAGTAAAAGAGTAACTGCTTGCCTCATATGTCAACTAAGATCATTTCTTAAGAAAATGCCCACACAAAAAAAAACATACAAGAGAAGAGTTTATATGGAAATACTTATAATTCCATTGACAGAATAAAAAAATCCTAGATAAGAAGTAGGGATGCATACCGCTCGATGGCTGTTGTTGTCCACCAGTATTCTTCTTGTTGGATGCTTGTCCAAGGCGCATGGGTCTGCTAGAACAGTATTGTCCATTCATTTCAGTCATTGCTCGTGTCTGTTCATCCAAATCTGCAAACTTAACAAAACCATAGCCTTTCGAACGGCCAGTAGTTCTGTCAAAGACAACTTTTGCACCCTTAACTGACGGATAACGACTCTTGAATGTATCTTGTAGAATGAAATCTGTAACATCCGAGGCCAGGTCCCCAACAAATATAGTATAATCTGAACCATCGTCTCCACGTTTCTCACCAGCCCCACTGGTAGCCCAATTCAATTTGAAAGGTTGATTAACATTAGGCATCATTTGACCAGTATAATTCTGGAGAACTTGTTCAGCTAAAGCATGGTTGCCGAATTCAATAAAACCATAACCCTCAGGTTGCCCAGTCTGCTTGTTCCGAATTATCTTCACGGAAATAACCTGAACATTATACAAGCAAAACAAAACATTAGGCCAATACAAAAAAATGGAGTTCCTCATGCAGTAAGTATGACAAGGCAAGGACTAGCATATCTGATCTAAATATAATACTATATCCTGGTGTAAGAGTCTTTGCTTGTACTCAATAGAAAATTCTGCAGCAAGAGACATGTCAGCACGTGTATCTTTCACATACCTTACTTAATGTCGATAGATGGACAGCTCAACTTGAAGGTGACACACATGAATAGGGAGAAATAGACAGTAGTGGAAGGGGTAACTTTATACAAGACAGGCAAGTTCGCTCATCTTGCTTGATCATAACTTATAACAATGTGCCTTTTATAAAGCTGACTCAAACTCTTAATGATCCAATGTAAACAAAATAAATGTTTGAAATATGATCCTGGAAGTCACCCAAAACATATTGGAAAAAAAACTGAAACAAACTAATAGATAGAAGACAATTTGCAATTACTTTGAATCACAAAAACTGGCATATTTCCGCTTAGGTACTAGTTTACGAAATGTTATTTTGACAAGAAAGTCATCTATAAAGATTTTAGATTCATCGGAACTAACAGTTTGAACTCATTATACAAAAGGACCAGGCCAACATGACATTTTTCAAACAGTTTGAGGTGCACATAAATATCCAGATTATTTACCAACTTTGAAAGTGCATTTATATTGGATTAGGACAACTTTAGAGTCAACCATATAAAACGTCAAGCCTTGAAACTTATGAGGTCAAGAAGGCGCAATAAACTTGTCCCATCAATAGGCTTCTCCCTCATCACCAGTCCTTTATTTTCAATATTTCAGTGTCTCCCTTCAAGCTGGGTCATACTACCATCTTTGGTACTGTAATTACCTTGTCATGAAATATAGTCAATGACACTGTGAACCCATGCTGGGTCATACTACATCTATTGATATGTACTATTCCAAATAAATTAAGCAATTTTATCAATTATCATTATACTGGAGCAACTGACAAGTAGGTATAAACTAGCCTTTCCAATTCAAACACGTGGATCTAATTCTTTGAGAATAACCACCAGATCAAAATTAATAAGAGAATATGACAAAGTAGCAGACTCCCAAATAAAACAACTGCAAACCTTGAATTACTCACTCCGATCCCAAATGTGGTTTGTTTTAAGGATTCTATCCGGTCAAACTTTTTAAACTTGGCCCATCAATATTTGAAAAGTTAAACAGATTCATGGTTGCTGTTACTACATTCATCATGAAAAATTGTTAGAATATAATTGTAACAGCCCATATGGGCATCCGGCCCATTGGCCTTGTATATTGTAACCTTAGCATAGTCTGTCTAGGATTAGTACCATACTGTCAATTGTACATATACTGCAAGCCATACAGGCTATATATATATGAGGTCCCCCCCCCTTTATGGGTGTGCGCTGTTTCTACATGGTATCTACGTAATCACGATCCTTCCTTCCGCTCCCGCCTCCGCCCGTGCGTCCTCTGCGAGGACATGCGCCACCGCACCACCCGCGCAGCAGCCCTAGGCCGCCGCGCGTCACCCACCCGCGCCGCAGCCCCAGGCCGCCGCGCGTCACCGTCCCTGGCCGCCGCGCGTCCTCCAGCCGCGCCGCCACCTCGGTTCCTCGCGCCGCCTCCTTGGCCGCGCGATCCGATCTGCAGCAATGACGTCCTCGTCGACTTCATCCTCCACGACCGGCTCCCTCGCCTCCCAGTCATCCGGCGCCATGGGGGACTCCGTTGCTGCTCCTGTCTTCGCCGCCTACGCCGCCGTCAACGTGAAGCAGCACGTTCCCATCGCGCTCAGCCTCGAGCGCCCGAACTTCTCCAAGTGGAAGGCGTTCTTCACTGCCCTCTGCGGCAAGTACGGGCTACTCGGCCACATCGATGGCACAACAGACGCATGTCCGGCTGACCCCACGTGGTCTCAGCCCGACGCCTGCCTCCGCAGCTGGATGTACGGCTCGTCGACGACGCCGTCCTCGACCTCGCCATGGAGCCCGAACAGGATGCCCGCGCCCTGTGGGTCTCCATCGAAGCCCTGTTCCAGGCAAACAAGGAGTCCCGCGTCGTCGTCCTCGAGCAGGAGTTCCACAACCTGTCCCAGGGCGACCTCTCCGTCGACGCCTACGCCCAGCAGATGAAGCGCACCGCTGATGCCCTGCGGGAGGTCGGTCACACCATCTCCCCTGCGCAGCTCGTGCTCAACCTTCTGCGTGGCCTTAATCCCCGCTTCGCCAACACCGCCGACATCATCTCCAACACATCGCCGCTCCCCGACTTCAAGTCTGCCACCAACATGCTCCGCGTCAAGGAGCTTCGCCTCGGCAATGAGGGCAAGGCTGACTCGGCTTCAGCTATGACCGCCTCCACCACCCCCTCCTGCACGTCACTGTCTGCCAGCCCACCCCCTCTACGTCCACCTATCGTGGCGGCGGTGGCAAGGGCAAGGGCGGCCGTGGTGGCAGCGGCGGCGGTTGTCGCCACCAGCAGCAAGGTGGCAACGGCGGCGGTGGCCGCAACCAGCAGCAGCAAGGCGGCGGACGTCAGCCAACTGGCCCTTGGGTTTGGAACAACCCTTGGGCTGCTCCGTGGCCTCCCCAGCAGCAGCAGTGGGGTGCGCCACCTACGCCTCCTCCACAGGCACACACCGCCTTCGCGCCGCCGCAGTTCTCCACCGGCGGCCCCCCGGCGTACGGGCCTCCGGGCAGCTGGGACTCGGCCAGCCTGATCGCCGCCCTCAACCAGATGGCGATCCAGGGCAGGTCTGCACCCTGGGTCATGGACAGCGGAGCGACATCCCACATGTCCTCCAATGACGGTATTTTACTTTCCCATCTCCCGTCGCCACCGTCCTCCATTAGGTCGGCAACGGTCAATCCATTCCCATTCATAGTCGTGGCACTTCTGTTCTTCAAATAGCTGATCGTCCTTTTCGTCTTGATACCGTTCTTGTCGCTCCCCAACTCACTCGTAATCTGTTATCTGTTCGACAGCTTACTCGCGACAATAAATGTTCTATTGAGTTTGACGCCTCTGGTTTTTCTGTTAAGGATCTCAAGACCAAGACGGTTCTCCTTCGGTGCAATAGCAGCGGGGACCTCTACACCATACCACATCTCCTTCCACCTCGCTGTCATGTCGCCGTCGTCTCCCCGGAGCTGTGGCACTCCCGCCTTGGTCATCCCGCACCTGTTGTCGTCGCTACTCTAAATAAACTTTCAGCTATCCAGTGTAATAAAGCAGCTCGCCGCGTTTGTCATGCCTGCCAGCTTGGTAAACATGTTAGGCTGCCGTTTACTAGTTCGATCTCTAGGACATCAGCACCATTTGAACTTGTTCATTGTGATGTTTGGACCTCTCCAGTCACGAGTATTTCTGGTTATAAATTTTATCTTGTGTTAGTTGATGATTTTACACATTATTGTTGGATGTTTCCTCTTCGCCATAAATCCGAAGTTCATGATCACATTGTTCAGTTTGTCGCTTACGCTCACACACAATTCAGTTTTCCTCTACGCTGTTTTCAGGCAGATAATGGCACCGAGTTCCTCAACAATGCCACCAGCGCATTCTTTGCCAGCCGCAGCATCCTCCTTCGCACCTCGTGCCCCTACACATCTGCTCAGAACGGCAAAGCTGAGCGCATGCTCCGCACTCTGAACAATGGCGTTCGCACGCTTCTGATTCATGCCGCCATGCCTCCACCCTATTGGGTCGAAGCTCTCTCTACCGCTGTGTTTCTCACAAACCGGCGGTCGTCCTCGTCCAAAAATAACGGTATACCCTATCAACTTCTCCACCACAAGATGCCAGATTACTCCACCCTTCGGGTTTTTGGCTGTCTATGCTACCCAAACCTCAGTGCCACGACTCGCCACAAATTATCTCCCCGCTCTGCGGCGTGCGTCTTCCTCGGTTACCCTCCTTCTCAGAAGGGCTACCGGTGTCTTGACCTCTCGAATCGCAAGATCATCATCTCGCGACACGTCGTTTTTTATCACTCACTTTCCGTTTGTAGCCTCCAAGCCTCGACCGGATTCTTTTGACTTTTTGTTACAGGACTTACTTCCCGCGCCTCCTCCGTCTACCTCCGACGGTGGGCGCCTGCGGACCACGACTGAGCTTGCCTCGTCTGACTTCGACGACGCCGGCGATCCTGTTGGGCTCGACCCTGCCATCATGTGGCATGGTGCTGCCCACCGGTTGCTCCAGGGGCCGGGACAGGGCACGGCGGCTCCTGCTCTTCGGCCGCCAGCAGGTGCTGCCGCCTCTGCCCCTGTGCGGCAGCGGTACGGCGTCTACTACAGTCGCCGGCCAGGTCCGGCAGCTACTACGCAGCCGCCACCGGCGGTACCGTCGGCTCTAGCACCGCAGGAGGTGGTGCAGCCGCTTCCCGTACAACAGGCGGTTGTACCCCAGGTCCCAGAGGCCTCTACACGGACGACTCGTGCCCAGACGGGTTCTCTGCCGCCGCCCATGCAGCGGTACGGCTTCACCGCGGCAGTCTCCAGTCTGGCCTCACCACTGCCAGCCAACTCTCGTGCCGCGCTTGCCGATGCAACTTGGCGCGCGGCAAAGGCTGACGAGTACAAGGCGCTTATGGACAATGGCACCTGGCGTCTAGTCCCTCGACCGCCTCGTGCCAACGTCATCACCGGCAAGTGGGTCTTCAAGCACGAGTATCACGCTGACGGCTCTCTGGCTCGTCATAAAGCCAGATGGGCCGTTCGTGGGTTCTCACAGCGGTACGGGGTCGACTACGACGAGACGTTCAGCCCGGTTGACAAACCGGCCACCATCCGGGCTGTTCTCAGCATCGCCGCCTCTCGCCGCCTCTCGCTCGTGGCCGATTCATCAGCTGGACGTGAAGAACGCCTTTCTTCACGGTCATCTGAATGAGACCGTCTACTGCCAGCAGCCGCCCGGCTTCGTCGACCCGGCGGCTCCCGACCATGTCTGCCTCCTGCAAAAGTCTCTGTATGGACTTAAGCAGGCGCCCAGGGCGTGGCACCAGCGGTTCTCTGGTTTCGTCCAGCGGACCAGCTTCACTGCATCGACCTCTGATACGTCCCTCTTTGTTTACAAAGCGGGTGCGGACATCGCCTACTTACTACTCTACGTCGACGACATCATCCTAACAGCCTCGTCCACCCAGCTTCTTCGTCGCATCACCGAGCTCCTTCACTCCGAGTTCGCCATGACAGATCTCGGGGATCTTCATCACTTCCTCGGGATCTCTGTCACGCGTTCTACTGATGGCATGTTCCTGTCTCAGCGCCAGTACGCTGTGGATCTGCTCCAGCGCGCCGGCATGGCTGAGTGTCATTCTACAGCGACTCCTGTTGACACTCGGGCCAAGCTCTCTGCCACGGACGGCGCTCCAGTGGCAGATGTCACTCAGTACCGCAGCCTCGTCGGTGCACTGCAGTACCTCACGCTGACTCGTCCGGACCTTGCTTATGTTGTTCAGCAGGTTTGCCTCTTCATGCACGACCCGCGCGAGCCTCATCTGGCAATGCTCAAGCGTGTCCTGCGGTATGTCAAGGGCACCCTCTCCACTGGGCTCCACATCGGCACAGGTAGCATCACCAGCTTGACTGCCTACTCCGATGCTGACTGGGCTGGTTGTCCCGACTCTCGGCGCTCCACTTTCGGCTACTGTGTCTTCCTCGGCGACAACTTAGTCTCTTGGTCCTCTAAGCGACAAACTACGGTTTCTCATTCGAGTGCGGAGGCTGAGTATCGTGCGGTTGCGCACGCTGTGGCTAAGACTTGTTGGCTTCGTCAGCTACTTCAGGAGCTTCATGCACCCATCTCTTCGGCGACGATCGTCTACTGCGACAATGTCAGTGCTATCTACATGACTACCAATCCAGTTCATCATTGCCGCACGAAGCATATTGAGATAGATATACACTTCATCTGTGAGAAGGTTGCTTTGGGACAGGTTCGGGTGCTCCATCTTCCATCGTCTCATCAGTTCGCGGACATTATGACCAAAGGGTTACCTATACAGCTGTTCACTGACTTTAGGTCCAGCCTTTGTGTTCGTGACACTCCCGCTTAGACTGAGGGAGGGTGTTAGAATATAATTGTAACAGCCCATATGGGCATCCGGCCCATTGGCCTTGTATATTGTAACCTTAGCATAGCCTGTCTAGGATTAGTACCATACTATCAATTGTACATGTACTGCAAGCCATACAGGCTATATATACATGAGGTCCCCCCCCCTTTATGGGTGTGCGGTGTTTCTACAAAAATACTTTTACAATTTATAATTTTGACTATTTCAAATGTATATTTAACAAAAACTTTAAGTCAAAGTGTCACATTAGTGATCCCACTACGTATATGTAAATCTCTTACATCCAAACAAGCAAATCAACATAGGCGATAACAAAGTTTCAAAAAGGGAATTAAGTGACGTAATCAAAAGGAACATTTTTCTATCACATTTTTAGTCCTCTGTGTATCAACATATCATTAGGTACAAATAAAGCAGAGGTATATCACAAATCACCAGCTCATCAGAATCAAGCATCTCTGTCTAAATTACGTAACTATTAACCTATAAACCTTGGCAACGCAAATATCATGTGAAACATAATATGAATCGTGTGAACAGAACTATGCAAACTTTGAAAACTCATAAAAAACTGTAGGTATTCTAGTATGAATCTGTAATTATCCAATCCACTGAGTCAATAACCTAAATGCAGTCAAAATGAACATGCTAGCAGTACATGCAATATGAACAATTTGCATCATGTACTACAAAATCTAATAAGTGCAATGTTAAGTTCAAATCTAGCAAATACATGAAAGTTAGCACAGCTCATTTTACAAGAAATTAACCCCAGATGAAAAGTGACAAAACTAAAGATGCAAAAACCTCCCATTGACCTTCTTAACTGTATATCACAAACATAGCAAGAAAATTGTCAAGCAAAAATTAAGTAAAAGAGACACAGCTGAAGTGAACTGACAAAAAAGCTATTGTACCCCCCAGAATAACAGAGTAAATCAATCAGCACAATCATTACACCATGGATAATGCATATGCTAATATTAAGAGCGACAAGAAAAACTAGGCTCCCTTTTGGTAAGAGGTTACCACAACACCATTTGTTAGGTGTTGTCCAAAGAGTAATATTCAGATGCGGCTGAGAAAGGAATTATCATTCCTGAAGATGTGAACTAATTCTTTTACGTGGTTAACTATGGAAAAATTATGAAACCTCATAACAACCATGAAAGATCTACTGACATCATTTGATATAGTACAGTGGAATTTTTCCTAGGGGCTAGGATAGGCACATGAACAAAACGCATACCAAAAAATAATAATAAAGTCCAAGCACCACACATTTAATACAAAAGGTTAAAAAAGAAAACCAGCAATGAAACAGACAGCACATATGATTTAGATCATCTCCTAAGCAGAAGAGAAGCTATTATGCAGCTGCTTGATGTGCCATACTAGCTGCATGACCAATTAATGGTATATAATACCTCAGTTCTATATATGGTAGCTTCTACTGTGGCTTACCTGCTTCACTCTAAAATTTGAACAAAAAAAAATCAACCAGACATAATAATAAAGTAGCAATACAAAACATCTTTTGTCCCTATGTGGACACACACATGACACGGCTCGTAACTTGTTAGTCAAGTGCTGCTATACAAAGAGGATCAAGAACTTGTTAGCTGACTAGGTCTCATTGCTCCATATTGCAGGCAGCAACTGGACTGCCAGTGAATAGGTACATGCTTGGTGGACTAATCTGACACGCACACAAACAAGCTTTGAGAACCCTCATTATCCAACTGATTTGGGAGATATGGAAATAAAGGAATCAAAGAGTGTTCCAGCACAAAGAGTTGTCAGCCCTTTCACTCTTTGAAAAAATTCAAGGATGCAGCTAGAGCTTGCGCACTAGCGAAGGCAAAGATACTGTCTCATCGTACCTACCTGTATGGCTGATCTCAGCCGTTGTTGTAAATGGCTTTTGCTTTTGCTTTACCCTTAAGCGGTGTACCTTTCTTTCTATCAATAGAAAAAAAGAAATAATACCACACGAACAAATAATGCCACTCAATAATTTTTGCACTTAAGAATTGGCAAATCCAGATGCCAAATCCATTGCGGAGACAAAATAAGAAATACCTAACTTCACTCCGCACATAGTAGATAGTAATATAAAGTCCATACACTTTCCTACTTTAGAAGTATATCATCAAACTCTTATGTAACGGTAAATAACAAATTTAGGCCATGGAGCATCACCTCGCCGGACTGGGAGAAGCAGCTGTAGAGGTAGTTCTCGTCCATCCAATACTGCAGATCCCCGATCCAGAGGGTCCTGGCCTCGTCCCCCGCCCCGCCGCCCGACGGTGCCGGCGCCGCCTGCGGCGGTGGCTGGCCCCACATAGCGGGAGGCGGAGGGCCCGCCTGGTAGAACTGCGGGGGCGGCGGCGGAGGGTGCCCCGCCTGGTAGTACTGCGGCGGGGGCGGCGGCGCCATTGCCCATTGCTGCTGCTGCTGTGGCGGCGGCTGCATCATGGCGGCGAGGGGCGGAGCTGGTTTAGGAGTCAAAACCCTAACCACGAGAGGAGAGAGGAGGGGACTGCGGGAGCGCATGGGTCAAACGGATGGATAAAAGTTGCGGCCGCTGAGGTTGCCTTAGCCGTCTGATCTAAGGATGGACGGGCTGGATCGTCCCTACCGGATCTGGGGAAAGAAAGCGACTACCGGTTTTGCTAAAGAAAGCAACCAGTGCACGGTAGCCTGGAACGCTGAACGGGACTAGCACGGTTCGGGCAAAGCTTCAGATGAGCTCCTTTTTCCATTTTTGGTGTTTGTTTGATCTATGGTCAACCAAAATCCAAAATATTTTGGGTTTTGATTTTTTATTTTGTAAAATGGAACTAAACATCACTCAAAATATTTGGCAAAATGTAGTCAATTCTCTCTATTTTGGATTTTGGACTCAAGAAGCAAAAATAAGGGAATCTTTGTATTGATTGGTGTGCCATCCTCACAATCTCCATCATTAGAAGCTAAATTTTGGTTGGAACTAAACACCCCACCAAACCATTTTGCATTCTGGATTTTGAAATTCAAAATAGTTGGGATTTTGGATTTTGGAGGTTTCATGTAAGGCCAGAGTTTTCTACGAGCTCCGTTGGAGTCTCATCTGAGAGAGGGATCGGATGTTTAACACTAATTTATAATATTAAGTATAGATTAACAAAAGCCTAATTATATAGATAGATAATAATTTGTGAGCTTAAACAGATGTTTAAATCTAGAGGCTAAAATTTAGTATGTGTCACATCGTACGTTTGGATGCTAACTAGAAGAACTAAACATGATCTAATTATAAAACTAATTGCATAGGAATAGACTAACTAACGAGACGAATCTATTAAGGCCTTGTTTGGATGCGCATATATTTACCTTAAATCACATGGATTGGAGTGGATTCAAGTGAAAATTAGTTTAAATACACTCCAACACATGTGGTTTGAGTGAGATACATGTCCATACAAACAAGACCTAAGACGGATTAATTCATGATTAGCATTTATTTATTATAGCATTATATTATCAAACCATGGACTAATTAATCCACCAGAGTGGTGTCATTAGAGCTTAGACTCTGGATACGTGGTGGTGATCGACAATGGTGCATTGTGCATAGAGTTCAGAAGGGCACCTAAACCTCTCAGTGCCACCGGAGAATTTTGAGGGTTTAGAAACCTTTTGAAAAGGTTATGGAGGCTACTAGAAAGTCTAGTGGTGAGCTACACCCTTCATTAGAGTTTAGGCTAAGACCTAAACCTTTTGTAGAGGCGCGCTAATAGCCTGACATGCTCACCGAAAAAGTTTGATGATCACTAGAGTAACCCTCATTAGAATTTCTAACATGTAACAACTAGTTTAAATGATTGTTCAACTTGTCATTGGGGAACTCTAGTGACGTGAATTTCAATGAGTATGCAGAAGTTGAGTGTAGTTCGGAACAACTAGTTTCTTAAGTGGGATTATAAATAGAGTGTGCTAGAGCATATAAGCTCTCATGGTACTTCCTACTAACTTGCACATCCTTTATAGGTTAAGAAACCTCTTCACTCACTCTTGCTTAGTTGAGATTTCTTTCAAGTGAGATTGGGGTTGATCCAGTGCATTTGCAGTGAAGCTTTAAATCTAGTGGCACTAGTGACTTGTGTTGCCTGTGGATTTTCTGTATTACTCTGGGTGGTTGCCGCCAGCTAGATGACTCAAAGCTGGTGGACTCCATTGATGCACTCAAATTGAAAACTATGATATGAAGATCGATTTGTTGTAAAAAGGCTCTTGTGCTTATCCTGGCCAAATATTGGTGATGAGTAACTCTAGTGAAGTTGGGGCTTGATGAGTATTTTGTGATATAGCTAGCCTAAAGATCAAGCCCTTAAGTGAAAGAGGCAACCTTTTGGGGTTGAGACAGATAGAGAAGTAGTGATCCATGTGCTTGCTTTAATGTGGATGCAGGTAACCGGCAAGTCAATGAACCAAATGGACAAATCTTAGTCTCTATTTTGTGGTATTGATCATTATACACTTGTGCCTTTACATTTCATAGTGTCCAAATATTAGTCCTTGTCACCGTAGGAAGTTAAATGAGTTAGTTTTATCTTGCTTAGGTTGGATCTACCTCCTATGTAAGAATTACTGATATTGGATCTGGATTCCAACACCTAATGTTGTTTCATGTACAACCCTATGTATACATTGTTATATTTTGCATGGGTTAGAAATTTTGGTCACGATCGAAATTTCTTATCTTTGCCTATTTCACATAGTAACAACTGTCTCATATGAGAGGTTAGGGGTAGTTATACCCTTTCACTCTCTCACCTCATTCACAATTGACCCACTACAGATGTGGCTCATGCTAGACTCATTTACTGCTCTCTCTTTTCCTCTTTACTTATATACTTAGTGACGGATTTTCTTGAGAACTTGTACCCCATCCCTCTCCCAAGGCGTTATCTGATAACTATACTATTCTCGACTCTTTTGAAAGCAATAAAATCTAAATGGAGAACCTCTCCCTCCGTAGTTTACTTTAAAAAATACAAAACTAGTCAGCTTCTTCCTTCAATAGTCCATTATTTGCCTGTAGCGTAAAGATTGCACCAAAAAGACAACAAAGAAAGAGACATCTACGAATACCCTTGATAAACAAGGCTTTAATACCACAAATGTCATTTGGCGCTGACAGTGAGATTTAGTACCCATCAAAAGAACATTAGTTGAAAAAACCCTCCAAAGAACGCAATGTTTCAATCCTTCACCATTAGACGAGAGAGTGATGGAGACGTTGGGCCTTGCTATAGATAGACCAAAAGAAGAGGTTGATATCACCCTATTGAAAGTTAACCAAATGCTTCCTTTGATAAATACATCAAATGCCAAGATTTTAAGAGAATCAACATATATGAAAGACCAAATTCTCACTTGTTCGTCATCGATATCAGATTAAACGTTGTTAAGGTAGGGAGAGGTCAATAATACCTTGTCCAAAATAGTGTCATCCCCACCACCTTATCTGACAACACCAAAAATCAAACCTCAAACGAACAAGGATCAACAAATCTAATTAAAACTACAAAGGGCAAAGGGAGGGCAAAGGGTCAGGTCTCCGCTCCTCTGAGTACCAGCGATGCCGATTAGAAAAGAGGAGGGGTTGTCATGGGAGAGGGTGGCGGCGGTTGAGATAGAGCCATAGAGGGCGCACATGCTCTCTGCTGAGGATCATGGATTTACATTACCGTTGGGATAGTGCCATGCATGAAGCTTGCCTGCATGCTTAACCGTTGCTCGATCTGTACCCTATATTTTTCGATTTAAGAACCTTCCAAGATAAATTGTCCAAAAAAAAGAAGCTTCCAAGATGATCTCTCCAACTTGTTGTAGTATTCTTTCGGAGTATGCTATAATAATTATGGTCTGATTCCTCGTCAACACTACGGAGAACGCCCCTTTGCCGAGTGCCCGGTGCCGAAAATCGGGCACTCGGCGAAGGCCGGCTTTGCCTAGTGCTGCGCCGCAGACACTCGACGAAGCCCCTCTTTGCCGAGTGCAACACTCGGCGAAGATTTGCGCCTGGCAAAAAAAATTACATACCTAACGGCCGTGTGAAAGGTCCTATCCTAAGGCTAGAGGGGGGGTGAATAGCCTAAGTTGAAAACTTAAAACAAACTCAACAACAAGTTAGATACAAATGAGGCGAAGCTCGTCTTGCACTAGCAAACTAAGGGATGCGAAGCCTCCTAATCACAATTGCTATCCTAATATAACTCTAAGATCACTCAAATCCTACTCAAGTCTAGTAGCCCTCTAGGCACAACCTAATACACTAAGATATGAATGAAAAAGGTAATACAAAGATAGGAAGAGTGATGATACCGCCGTGTCGAGGTAATGATCCAATCAAGCGTTCTCCAATCAATACAATCAATCACAATGATGAACAAGAGATTGACACTTGATTTTTCACCCGAGGTTCACTAGTTTGCCAACTAGCTACGTCCCCGTTGTGTCGGCTTACTCACTTGGAGGTTCTCGCGCAAATTGGCATCACACGCCAAACCCGTCACCGGGTGCCGCACAACCAACACAAGATGAGGGCACTCAAAGACACGAGCAATCCACTAGAGTTACCTTTGCGATCTCCCGCGGGGAAGGCACAAGAACCCCTCACAATCAACTTGTAGTCGACGAAGCACAATCACCAAGCTTCTCGATCTACCTCCGCTGCTCCAAACCGTCTAGGTGATGGCAATCACCAAGAGCAACAAGAAATCCGCAGCGAGAACGCATCCCAAGTGCCACTAGATGCAAGCTATATGCGAAATGCACTTGGATCACTCAATCTCTTTTGGAAATTCACTGACCAAGCATGGAGATGAGTGGGAGGGAGTTTGCTCAGCTCAAAGGAGTCTCAAGATGTTCAAATGTGCGAGAGAGAGCCTCCCCAAGCCGGCCAACACATATTTATAGACCCCCTCAAGTTTTCTAGCCGTTACCCTGATAAGTTGGCGACGGACGCTCGACACGGGGGCGACGGACGCTCCGTCGCTAGCGTCCGACGCACTGTCAGAACTAGCCGTTGGGCGGCTTCATGGCCGACGGACGCTCCGTTGCCAGCGTCCGACGCTCTGTCAGAACTAGCCGTTAGAAAGCTTCACGAGCGACGGACGCTCTGTCGCCAGCGTCCGGCGCCTGTCCTCAATCTGCCCGCTTGCAGAGCTCTCTGGAAGCCCGACGGACGCTCCACTCGTTTTGCGACGGACGCTGCGCCTCAGCGTCCGACGCCCTCTGACTTTTCTTCTGGAGCTCCTGAGTGATCGACGGACGCTCGGCATTCACAACCCTAGCGTCCGACGTCATCGTCCGTTGCAACGGACAACGTCCGACGCCTTTTTCTTCAGCGTCCGACGCCTTTTCTGCGTCTCTGCTTTTTCCACCTTTGCTCCAAGTTTCCAAGCACTAAGATACCTCTTTAGTGAACACTTCTTGGCATGTTTTACTTGATTTTTAGCATGGTGTATATCACTAGGTCCTAGATGCACATGCAATATAGATAACACCTAGTGGCACTCGACAAACCGCAATCACTTTTGCATTTCCCCTCTTAATAGTACGGTTGTCTAACCTAAATGTGATCACACCCACTTGGTGTCTTGATCACCATAAAAAAATCCCTAGCTTATACCTTTGCCTTGTATAGCTCTTAGGGTCTCCTCCTTCTCTCTTCTTCTTCAAGTGTGAGCTTTTGATTTGCTTTCTCCTTAGCTTCCATCCTTGCTCCACCACTTGTTCATTGTCACTTTTTCTTAGTGTACTAAACCTACTCAACCACTTAGAGATAGGTTAGTACTTAGGCTTCATCAATTACCAAAATCACTATGGAGTCTTCAATCTCCCCCTTTTTGGTAATTGATGACAACCCGATATAAATGATAGGAAATATGATTTTGAAACCTCACAAGGTTTGCAGGTGTTTTACTCCCCCTACATATGTGCACTTCTTATGATTATGAGTCAAAGCTTTGCACATATGCTTAGATAGATCTTTTGGGAGGGGTAAACTACTTGCAAACTGTGACATGATGCTAAGGTATAAGAAATGGACCTTTGAAGCGTGATACCGATCGAAGTGCGCCAAAAATACCTTCCTTAGCAACATGGTTAGCTCGATACCAATTGAAGGATATGAAAATATCTATGGTTCTAGCTAACATCTATCCATGCTAGTAATCAATTCATCAATCAAGATTATACTAGGCATGTACCACACAAGCAAGTCATATTGAATTGAAGTACAATGCAAGCAAACATATGTGTGAATGCACATTCAAATGCAACAACTTGTTCATAGGCTTGCTCCCCCTACTTGTGTGCTCAAATTTTGATTTTTCACTTTCAGAAATATCCCTTTTATTTTCATATCACTTTCTCTCCCCCTTTCACTTTTCTCTCCCCTTTTCATTTTTATATCTATCATTTTCTCTCCCCCTTTGGCATAAATTACCACAAAGGGACCACTTGTTGTAGTTATATCAAGTCAATTCATAAAGGAGGTGGGGTGAAGATTAACCATTTTTGTTTATTCTAGATCACCTGTCCTATATATTTAACACGGTTTAAACCATGGACAAGCTTTTTCACACATCTTACAATGGTTATCTTATCCATGTTGGTTAAATATAAGAGCAAATGTTCTAGGCTAAACATGTGAAGGTGCAAGCTTATCAACATGCCATATGATACCACTTGGACAAACAAGTCAAAGAAGCAAAAGTGGTAGCATATGCACATACAAAACATTTTATTTTTCATGAATGAGCCTAAATGAGTGATGTCTATATGTTCTACACAAGTCTATCAAAGGATGAATGCACATGTCAAACAATTGTACCTTGCTATCTTGAAGTAGAGGCATGTCATAAGTGGGGTTGCATCAACTCATGTTGGAGAAATCCAAGATATTCAACTCATTCCTTAACTTGCAAAATCTCTTCTCATCAAATGGCTTGGTGAATATGTCGACTAATTGATCATCGGTGCCCACATTGTCAATGTAAATGTCACCCTTTTGTTGATGATCTCTTATGAAATGGTGTCTCACATCTATGTGCTTTGTTCTAGAGTGTTGGATGGGATTGCTCGTAAGCTTCACCGCACTTTCATTATCACATAGCAAGGGAACCTTCTTGAATTTGATTCCATAATCATTCAAGGTGGCCTTCATCCATAATAGTTGTGCACAACAACTCCCCGCACTAATGTATTCGGCTTCGGCGGTAGAGAGTGCCACACTATTTTGCTTCTTGGATGACCATGAGACTAGTGATCTTCCCAATAATTGACATGTTCCACTAGCGCTTTTCCTATCAACCTTGCATCCCGCATAATCGGAGTCCGAATATCCAATCAATTCAAATCTTGACCCCTTGGGAAACCATAATCCAACCTCTTGTGTATGTTTTAAATATCTCAATATCCTCTTTGTGGCTTTCAAATGACTCTCTCTAGGAGATGCTTGAAATCAAGCACACATGCATACACTAAACATGACATCCGGTCGTGATGCGGTTACATAGAGTAGACTTCCAATCATTGACCGATATAGTGTTTGCTCAACCATCATGCCACTTGTGTCACTATCTAAGTGTCCATTTGTCCCCATGGGAGTACTAATGCTTTTAGCATCTTCTAATCCAAACTTCTTGATCATATCCTTGATGTACTTGCCTTGACTCACAAATGTACCATTCTTCATTTGCTTGATTTGGAGTCCAAGAAAATAACTAAGTTCACCAATCATGGACATCTCAAATTCATTTGCCATCATTTCATCAAACTCTTCACAAAAATCTTGATTTATAGACCCAAAGATAATGTCATCCACATAGATTTGCAAGACAAATAAGTCACTTCCAATTCTAATTCTCTTAGTGAATAGAGTGGTGTCAACCAAACCAATCTTGAATCCCTTAGAGAGGAGAAAACTTCTCAACCTCTCATACCATGCTCTAGGTGCTTGCTTCAATCCATAGAGAGCTTTCTTGAGCTTGAATACATGGTTGGGCTTCTTTATATCTTCAAATCCGGGTGGTTGTTCAACATACACTTCCTCATTGATGTACCCATTCAAGAATGCACTTTTTACATCCATTTGGTACAACTTGATGTTGTGTGCACAAGCATAGGCTAATAGAATCCTTATTGCCTCTAATCTTGCCACCGGAGCATATGTTTCCCCAAAGTCAAGACCCTCAACTTGAGTGTACCCTTGTGCAACTAGTCTTGCTTTGTTTCTCACCACTATTCCATCTTGATCTTGCTTGTTCTTGAATACCCATTTGGTTCTAATGACATTGTGATTTCTTGGTCTATCCACTAGTTCCCAAACTTGATTTCTTGTGAAGTTGTTAAGCTCTTCATGCATAGCATTTATCCAATCCACATCCTTCAAAGCTTCATCAATCTTGGTTGGCTCGAATGATGAGACAAAAGAGTAATGCTCACAAAATGAAGCCAATCTTGATCTTGTTTGAACACCACTTTGAATACCTCCAATAACTTGATCTAGAGGATGATCTCTTGCAATATTAGTAGGTTGGAGTACTTGCATGTGAGGATCTTGAGCATTTGATTGAGACGATGATGGACTAGCCTCTTGTTGATCTTGAACTTGAGCTTCACTAGCATTTGATTGATCTTGATTTTGAGAGCCACTTGCTTCTTCTTGTAAGGGGATGGTCACTTGATCTTCATCTTCATCTTGTACTTGTCTTGGTCTAATGTCACCAATATCCATATCTTTCATTGCATTGACCAATTTATCACCTCTCACATCATCCAAGTTTTCTTGTTCATCTTGAGAGCCTTGTGTTTCATCAAATTCCACATCATGCACTTCCTCAAGAATTCCACTAGACGAGTTCCATACTCTATAAGCCTTGCTTGATGTAGAGTAACCAAGTAGAAATCCCTCATCACATTTCTTCTCAAACTTGCTTAGTCTTGTGCCTTTCTTCAATATATAGCATTTGCACTCAAACACTCTAAAGTAAGCAATATTTGGCTTTCTTCCATTCAAGAGTTCATATGGAGTCTTCTCAAGCATCCCATGATAATAGAGACGGTTGCTAGAGTAGCAAGCCGTGTTGATAGCTTCGGCCCAAAAAGAATGACTCACATTGTATTCACTCAACATTGATCTTGCCATGTCAATCAAGGTTCTATTCTTTCTTTCAACTATCCCATTTGATTGTGGAGTATACTTTGGAGAGAATTGATGGTTGATTCCAAAGTCATCACAAAGTTCATCAATTCTTGTGTTCTTGAACTCACTTCCATTGTCACTTCTAACTCTCTTGATAGTTGTTTCAAACTCATTATGGCATCTTTTGACAAATGTCTTGAAGATATCAAATGTGTTACTCTGGTCACTTAAGAAGAATACCCATGTGTATCTTGTGAAGTCATCAACTATCACAAAACCATACTTGTTCCCACCAATGCTTGCATATGTAGTTGGCCCAAAGAGATCCATGTGTAATAACTCAAATGCTTTGCTTGTACTCATGATCCTCTTCTTTGGATGAGTGTTGCCAACTTGCTTTCCGGCTTGACATGCACTACATAGCTTGTCCTTTTCAAATGTGACATCCTTCAAGCCTCTCACTAGATCATGTTTGACTAACTTGTTCAATTGCTTCATGCCAACATGTCCAAGTCTTCTATGCCATAGCCAACCCATGCTTGATTTGGTGATGAGACATGTTGAGAGTTGAGTCTCACTAGCATTGAAATCAACAAGATATAGGTTCTCATACCGAAAGCCCTTGAAGATCATATTAAAGCCATCCACACTTATGATTTCCACATCCTCCACTCCAAATATGCACTTAAAACCGAGATCACATAGTTGAGCCACCGACAATAAGTTAAACTCAAGCCTTTCAACTAGAAGCACATTGCTAATGCTAAGATCATTTGAGATAGCAATCTTTCCAAGTCCTTTCACCTTGCCTTTTCCATTGTCACCAAATGTGATACTATCAAATCCATGGTCACTATCTTGGTTGATTGAGTTGAACATTCTTCCATCTCCGGTCATGTGTTGAGTGCACCCACTATCAAGCACCCAATGCCTCCCTCCGGCTTTGTAATTGACCTACAAGAAAGATTAATTCTTTTTAGGTACCCAAACTTGCTTGGGTCCTCCAAGGTTAGTTACCAAGGATTTTGGTACCCATATGGACTTCTTGGAAGCCATCCATGGTGCACCAACAAACTTGGCATGAACACCATTAGTACCCTTGGAAAGAACATATAATGAATCAACTCTAATAGAGGATATTTCTTGTTTGGCCTTCTTGTTCTTGCATGCTTGCTCATTGTGACCAACTTGCTTGCAACTCTTGCAATAGCTACCGGTGTTCTTCACAAAATGAGTTTTGTGAGAAACAAAAGCGGCCTTGCTCTTCTTGGGGGTATAGCCCAATCCCTCTTTGTAGAGAGAAGCTCTTTGGCTACCCAAGCACATAAGCAAGCGGTCCTCACCTCCATAAACCTTAGCTAAAGAGTGATTGAGCTTTGCAACCTCCTTCTTGAGTGTTTCATTTTCAACCATTAGTGGGGCATAAGTAGAGCCATCACTAGTAGATGAAGTAGGAGTGGGAGTGCTACAAGAGAGGTTAGTGGGAGCAACAATAATAGGATCATATAATGATTCATCAATAATATCGCACGTAACTCCCATGTCACATGTTTGAACAATCTCTTTCTTACTTTGATCTAAGAGAGAGGAATGAGCTCTTTCAAGCTTAGTGTGAGACTTCACTAGCTTCTCATGGGCTTCCATTAGCCTCTCATGAGATGCTACGGCCTCATCAAGGTTTTGCTCAAGAGCCACATTGGTCTTGCGCAATTCCTTGCATTCCTTCCTCTTCTTATCTATGTATTCTTTAGCTTGTTCAAGCATGTCCATGAGTTCCTCCTTTGAGGGCTCCTCACTATCACTTTCGCTCTCACTCTCACTCTCATCATGAGAAAGTACCTTAGTGGATTTGGCCATGAAGCATAATGATGAAGTGTCAAATAGAGAGATCTTGTCCCTCATTGCAATGCTTGCAAAAGCCTTCTTCTTGGTAGATGTCTTCTTTTCTTGATCATCATCTTCACCACTAGAAGCATCACTATCCCATGTCACAATGTGAGAATACCCCTTCTTCTTCTTCTTGTCAAAGATGGGCTTCTTCTCTTTCTTGTCTTTCTTCTTGTGATCATCATCATCCTTGTCACTATTGTATGGGCAATGAGCAATGAGATGATCAAAGCTTTCACATTTGAAGCACTTCCTTGGTTCATCAAAGTTCTTGGAAGATGGTCTCTTCCTTCTTGCATGATATCCCTTCTTCTTCATGAATCTTCCAAACTTTCTCACAAGGAGAGCCATTTCTTCTTCATCAATCTCACTATCACTTGAGCCTTCATCTTCACTAGATTCTTCAACCTTGGCTTTGCCCTTGCTCTTGTGTGATGAAGTAGCTTTGAAAGCTATGCTCTTCTTCTTCTCATTTTTCTTTTCTTCTTTCTTGACATCTTTTTCTTTGTTGTCATGGTAAGCTTCTTGTGTCATCACATCTCCCAAGACTTGGTTGGGAGTCACGGTGTCCAATCCACCTCTCACAATTAAGGTCACAAGAGTCTCAAACCGAGATGGGAGACTTCTCAAGAATTTGTGAGAAAAGTCCTTGTCCTCAACCTTCTCTCCGAGGGCCGTGAGATCATTGACTAGCACTTGTAGCCTATGAAACATCTCCGGCACATTCTCATCATCCTCCATCTTGAAACTTGCAAACTTTTCTTTGAGGATGTATGCCTTTGCACTCTTGATGGGTTGGGTGCCTTCAAATGATTCTTCTAGCTTCTTTCAAGCCTCATGAGCACTCTCAAGATTCTTGATTTGCTCAAACACTTTTTCATCAAGTGTTTCATGAATAGCACTTAGAGCAATATCATTGTGTTGCAACTTTTCTTCCTCTTGCGGAGTGGGAGCTTCCTCATCTTCAACCTCAAACTTTTTGTCCACCACAAGCCACACCTTTCTACTAATTGACTTGATGTGAGCGGTCATCTTGACTTTCCAATAGCCGTAGTTGGTGCCATCGAACTTTGGTGGCTTCTTCATGTTGTTGATTTGAGCCATGATCACACCGTAGGTTGTTAAGCCTCAAAGTGACGGTGTACTAGCTCTGATACCACTTGAAAGGTCCTATCCTAAGGCTAGAGGGGGGGGGGTGAATAGCCTAAGTTGAAAACTTAAAACAAACTCAACAACAAGTTAGATACAAATGAGGCGAAGCTCGTCTTGCACTAGCAAACTAAGGGATGCGAAGCCTCCTAATCACAATTGCTATCCTAATATAACTCTAAGATCACTCAAATCCTACTCAAGTCTAGTAGCCCTCTAGGCACAACCTAATACACTAAGATATGAATGAAAAAGGTAATACAAAGATAGGAAGAGTGATGATACCGCCGTGTCGAGGTAATGATCCAATCAAGCGTTCTCCAATCAATACAATCAATCACAATGATGAACAAGAGATTGACACTTGATTTTTCACCCGAGGTTCACTAGTTTGCCAACTAGCTACGTCCCCGTTGTGTCGGCTTACTCACTTGGAGGTTCTCGCGCAAATTGGCATCACACGCCAAACCCGTCACCGGGTGCCGCACAACCAACACAAGATGAGGGCACTCAAAGACACGAGCAATCCACTAGAGTTACCTTTGCGATCTCCCGCGGGGAAGGCACAAGAACCCCTCACAATCAACTTGTAGTCGACGAAGCACAATCACCAAGCTTCTCGATCTACCTCCGCTGCTCCAAACCGTCTAGGTGATGGCAATCACCAAGAGCAACAAGAAATCCGCAGCGAGAACGCATCCCAAGTGCCACTAGATGCAAGCTATATGCGAAATGCACTTGGATCACTCAATCTCTTTTGGAAATTCACTGACCAAGCATGGAGATGAGTGGGAGGGAGTTTGCTCAGCTCAAAGGAGTCTCAAGATGTTCAAATGTGCGAGAGAGAGCCTCCCCAAGCCGGCCAACACATATTTATAGACCCCCTCAAGTTTTCTAGCCGTTACCCTGATAAGTTGGCGACGGACGCTCGACACGGGGGCGACGGACGCTCCGTCGCTAGCGTCCGACGCACTGTCAGAACTAGCCGTTGGGCGGCTTCATGGCCGACGGACGCTCCGTTGCCAGCGTCCGACGCTCTGTCAGAACTAGCCGTTAGAAAGCTTCACGAGCGACGGACGCTCTGTCGCCAGCGTCCGGCGCCTGTCCTCAATCTGCCCGCTTGCAGAGCTCTCTGGAAGCCCGACGGACGCTCCACTCGTTTTGCGACGGACGCTGCGCCTCAGCGTCCGACGCCCTCTGACTTTTCTTCTGGAGCTCCTGAGTGATCGACGGACGCTCGGCATTCACAACCCTAGCGTCCGACGTCATCGTCCGTTGCAACGGACAACGTCCGACGCCTTTTTCTTCAGCGTCCGACGCCTTTTCTGCGTCTCTGCTTTTTCCACCTTTGCTCCAAGTTTCCAAGCACTAAGATACCTCTTTAGTGAACACTTCTTGGCATGTTTTACTTGATTTTTAGCATGGTGTATATCACTAGGTCCTAGATGCACATGCAATATAGATAACACCTAGTGGCACTCGACAAACCGCAATCACTTTTGCATTTCCCCTCTTAATAGTACGGTTGTCTAACCTAAATGTGATCACACCCACTTGGTGTCTTGATCACCATAAAAAAATCCCTAGCTTATACCTTTGCCTTGTATAGCTCTTAGGGTCTCCTCCTTCTCTCTTCTTCTTCAAGTGTGAGCTTTTGATTTGCTTTCTCCTTAGCTTCCATCCTTGCTCCACCACTTGTTCATTGTCACTTTTTCTTAGTGTACTAAACCTACTCAACCACTTAGAGATAGGTTAGTACTTAGGCTTCATCAATTACCAAAATCACTATGGAGTCTTCACCGTGCCAACCGCGCCGTCAATTTTTTTTTTTTAAATTTTGCCGAGCGCTGAGTCTGGCACTCGGTAAAGAGCTGCCTTTGCCGAGTGCCAGGATAATGCACTCGGCAAAGAGGCCTCTATGCCTAGTGCTAAACAAGGTTTTAATACCACAAATGTCATTTGGCGCTGACAGTGAGATTTAGTACCCATCGAAAGAACATTAGTTGAAAAAAACCCTCCAAAGAACGCAATGTTTCAATCCTTCACCATTAGACGAGAGAGTGATGGAGATGTTGGGCCTTGCTATAGATAGACCAAAAGAAGAGGTTGATATCACCCTATTGAAAGTTAACCAAATGCTTCCTTTGATAAATACATCAAATGTCAAGATTTTAAGAGAATCAACATATATGAAAGACCAAATTCTCACTTGTTCGTCATCGATATCAGATTAAACATTGTTAAGGTAGGGAGAGGTCAATAATACCTTGTCCAAAATAGTGTCATCCCCACCACCTTATCTGACAACACCAAAAATCAAACCTCAAACGAACAAGGATCAACAAATCTAATTAAAACTACAAAGGGCAAAGGGCGGGCAAAGGGTCATGTCTCCGCTCCTCTGAGTACCAGCGATGCCGGTTAGAAAAGAGGAGGGGTTGTCATGGGAGAGGGTGGCGGCGGTTGGGATAGAGCCATAGAGGGCGCACATGCTCTCTGCTGAGGATCATGGATTTACATTACCGTTGGGATAGTGCCATGCATGAAGCTTGCCTGCATGCTTAACCGTTGCTCGGTCTGTACCCTATATTTTTCGATTTAAGAACCTTCCAAGATAAATTGTCCAAAAAAAGAAGTTTCCAAGATGATCTCTCCAACTTGTTGTAGTATTCTTTCGGAGTATGCTATAATAATTATGGTCTGATTCCTCGTCAACACTACGGGAGAACGCCCCTTTGCCGAGTGCCGAAAATCGGGCACTCGGCGAAGGCCGGCTTTGCCTAGTGCTGCGCCGCAGACACTCGGCGAAGCCCCTCTTTGCCGAGTGCAACACTCGGCGAAGATTTGCGCCCGGCAAAAAGAAATTACATACCTAACGGCCGTGCCAACAGCGCCATCAATTTTTTTTTTAAAAAAAAATTCGCCGAGCGCTGAGTCTGGCACTCGGTAAAGAGCTGCCTTTGTCGAGTGTCAGGATAATGCACTCGGCAAAGAGACCTCTATGCCTAGTGCCAGCCGCGACACTCGGCAAAGAATTTTTATTTTTTTTCGTATTTTCGACCCAATATTTTTTTGAAGCCTTCCCACAATATTTAAAAGTACATGTTCAAATTTGGGGCAATTTTAATTTTTTTTGCTATATATAGTTTATTTTTCTAATTTTGTTGTATTTTTCGAATTTTCAAATTTGAACTGCAGGTGCATGGAATACTAAAATTTCCCCGTTCAAAAAATGATATTCATGATATTTGGTGTATGTTGAGGTTGTATCCAGAAATCCACATAAAATTTCAAACATCTTGTAGAGGTAATATGACGAGGTAATTACGAGAAAAGTGTTTTAAAATTATATAAAATCCGAACGAAATCCGAAAATTACGAAACTTGTTTGGGCGTCATGTTATAGCATGTAGAGGCTATGATAAAAAAATGAGAAGGTTTCGAGAAAGTTGCAACGTCAGATGCCTAAAACCTTTACATCTCCATCAAATGTATCTATGTGATCACATGTTGAGATGTTTGAGTTTTAGACATCCGACATTGCAACTTGTTCGAAACCTTTACAATTTTTTATCATATCCTCTACATACTATAACATAACACCTCGACAAGTTTTGTGATTTTCGGACTTCGTTTGGATTTTATATAATTTAAAATTACTTTTCCCGCAAGTATTTCGGCATGTTACGTCAACGAGATGCTCGAGGTTTCAGGTGAGCTCTTGGATATAGCTTCAACATACACCAAATATCATGAATATCATTTTTTCAACAACCAAATTCGATTATTTCATACACCTACAGTTCAAATTTGAAATATTTCATAAAATTCAACTAAACAAAAAAAATAAATCAAATATATAAAAAAGTCAAAATTGTCTCAAATTTAAAAATGAAATGTATAATAATGTACTAAGGTCACATAAAAAAATGGAGCCAAATAAATAAAAAAAAGATAATTTGCCAAGAAAGAAATTGAAAAAAATAGGATTATTTGGATTCGTACCATTGTAATTTTTGAACTTTAGAAAAACACCATTACAATTCACCTATTTTAAAACATGCTATTAGAATTCTTTGTTCTCTACAAATATACCACAAAATACGTATAAAGACGACTTAGGCCCAACTGCAAATACGTATAATTTATTGTAGACTCATTACCTGTCACTGATGCGCTGACCCCACGTGTCATTTTCTTCATCCTCCTCTCATCTTCCATTGCCGAGCAATATCTGTTGCCGCACGGCAGCAACAGCAGCACGTGGCCGAGCGCCCAGCCGTGGGGCGCACGTGCCTGGCGGAGCACGCGACCGGCATTAGGGGCGCACGTGGCCGGCAAAAGCACGCAAGCGAGGAGCTCGCGGCCTGGGCGACGCGCCGGCGCGGAGCTCGCCCGCAGTGGGGCGCACGTGGCCGGCAAAGCACGCAGGCGAGAGGAGCTCGCGGCCTGGGCGCGCCGCCGTCACGGAGCTTGTGGCCGGGGAGCTCGCCGCATGCTGCTCGCCATCGTGGCTGTGTGCTGCTGCCGCTACTCGCTCGGAACGCCAGTTCACCATCTGGGCGTGTGCTGCTGCTACTGCTGCTTGCCAGAGTGCCCCCCGTGCTGCTAGCCATCTATGGCGGCGGATGCTGCTCGGCAATGGAAGATGACCAGAGGAGGAAGAAGAAGATGACATGTAGGGTCTGCGCGTCAGTGACACGAAAGATGAGCTACAATGGAGTATACGTATTTATATACGCTGCAGTTGGGCCCAAACCGTATTCATACGTATTTTATGGCGTTTTTTGGAAAGTGAAAAATTGTAATAGGTTTCAAAATAGATGAATAGTAATGGTATTTTTC
Organism: Microstegium vimineum; assembly: GCA_022036555.1. NCBI lineage: Eukaryota > Viridiplantae > Streptophyta > Magnoliopsida > Poales > Poaceae > Microstegium > Microstegium vimineum. The sequence continues at coordinate 8,018,181 of CM039123.1, read as the reverse complement.
CTAAATTTAAAAATTACAATGACATAAATTAAAAAACCCCAAAAAAATAAAGTATTTCTTTGGCACTCGGCGAAGATCCTATCCCTAACACACATAACACACGCACGCTACTGGGCCGGCCCACCACACACACAACACACGCACGCTCCACACACGCACGCCTCCACACACACGCACAGCGGCAGCGGCGGCGCGACCCCCCGCCGGCCACCGTCCCCTCCGGCGCGGCCCCCTCCTCCGGCGCGGCCCCCTCCTCCGGCTCGGCCCCCCTCCGGCGCGCCCCCCTGCCCCGCTTGCGCGCGCGAGCAGCGGCCGCGGCGGCGCAGTCCCCCCTCCCCGGCGCTTCGTCTGGTCCTCGACTGCTGCCACGGCCGCGGCCTCCTCCAACGGCGACACGTACAACCACACTCACCGGCGGACGACGACGACAGCGCCCTCGGCGGCTGCCTCGTCTGGGACGCCATCACCGGCGACCGGCACGAGCTGCGCTGGCCCAACAACAACATCCCCACGAGGTCCGCCGCCGTGCTCTGCGCCGCCGCTTAGCTGTGTGCATCCATAACTGTCTCTGCATTATTCCGGCGGACGTTTGATGTTCTAGGACAATCTTCATAGTGTGTTGTTCGTCAGGTTCTTGTTCATTCAGTGACTGGATGTTGTTTCGTCAGTTAATCGCTTTCTGATTCTGATTGCAGGTTGGAGGGATTTTCAGGACTTGTGTGTTCCTATGCTTTCTGATTCTGATTGCAGGTTGGAGGGATTTTCAGGACATATGTTACTTTGAGAAATCACATGTGACGTCCTATAACAGTGGTTTAACTCCAGGAACTCAGTTGACAAGGTAAATTAGTAACAGAAGTCAGGTCAGGTCTGTACATTTGTGGCTTATTGTATGTCTTCAGCATAATGCATGAATCCTAGACATATGGACAAGGACATAGAACATGTGAATTGTAGTTCTTACCATAGTGGTAGGTGCTGAACCTTTTCTGTTATTTTTCCTGGACCGACTTGTTGACCTAATCACCTGCAATGATTCTCCGTAGTGCACATTTGTAAATCTAAAGTTAAGTTTAGGTAACACATACTTTTGGCTTTAGAAATGTTAAATCTTGCATATCGGATACACCCCTTGATTATTCTTCGAGTACTAAGAAAAATGAGTTACTTCATCCTTGTGACATGTGTTACCCTTTTTATTTTCCAGATGAAATCGGGCTTAACTTCTTTTGACGGTGTTCCTGTTTTTCAGGTAATATACCTGATTTTGTCACTCTTATAAGTTATTTTCCTTTCCATATAGACCTTTTAAATTTTAGGTTCTTGTGAGTCAATTCGATGCCATGAGTAGTTCTTGTTATACATGCTAAACTCAGTCAAATACTCGCATGTATTAATTCACTAGGATGCCCACAAGGAAACCCTTCATTTGTTCCACAAATTAAGTGTAACATTGGGATGCTACCTCCATGCCTTTGTAACTGGAATCAGGAATCCTAGCAATTAGCAAACATTTTCTTGATTAAGAAAATTACAGTAATTATTCTCTTGCGAAAATTAGAGACCACTAGCATTGTTGATTGATGCCTTGGCTCTAAAAATTACTAGTGCATTTAGCTATTGACAAATTTAATGGATTATGGGTAGGCTCTAGAAAAAAAGGTGTGAAAGAAATTGAAACAGTTTACTTGTTTCTATGATTTACTTACCCATAATTAATTGTAGGCCCACTCTGTTCTCACTATCAGTGTCTCATCTTGTGAAGCTGTTTAGCGTCATGCTGTGCTGTCTCCAACCATTTTTCTTTTCTTTTTGGAGTTTATTATACTTACTCTCATCTGGAGCTTTTATGGGAAGGGACAGCATACCTCTTTTTCTTCATTAAGAGAAACTGTATGTGCTTTCTAGCATGAAAGAGTGACCACACAGCAAGAAACTATCAAGACAAAGTGCATACAAAACACAACAACCAAATTGCACTTGTTGCATTAGTGTAGATAAAAATAACTGCCAAGGTGATTAGAGTTTCATACATTGTCACTTCATTAGAATGGTGTCTATCTTTTTCCTGGAGATGCTCCACTCCACACTGTACTTTTGAGATTGTTGTGCAATTTCTTTTATTTTTTTACTATTCTGATATTTGTGCCACTAGATTCTGTTGTTTTTGGGGGTTCGTGATCCTCACTGCTACAATGAACCATTAATTGCTTCAGTGAAAAATGTTCCAATTGCATGTGCAGTCAGATCTGCTGGTTGTGAAGAAGCAGAAGAAGCGCTAGTGTCCAATATATTTTCAAAAGGTTTGTCAGGCTGCATTTTGTATCATGCCGTGTTCCTTAGACCTTGATTAGATATTGACCACTTACCTCGCGGTTTGTACACAGGTGACAGGTGAACTTGTTATTGATGTGTGATTGTCGATGAAGTTGCATAATTAGATTCAAGTTGCATTGCCTATTCACTGCATGCATGCTTGTGCAGGTGGCTGAATACAACATGTGCGCTTGTGTTGAAGTATCCATACAGCCATCAAATAGAAGCTAGTTGGCACTTGCAGACTACCTACTCATAGAAGCTAGCTCGGTAAAGAGTTTTTTTTTTTAAAAAAAACAAACATATATTCTTTGCCGAGTGCCTAGTTATTTTCTTTGCTGAGTGCCAGGGTTTTAGCACTCGCCGAAGAATTTTTTTTTTAAAAATCTGAAAATTCTTTGTCGAGTGTTGCACTCGGCAAAGAAAAAAAAAAGAAGACGGCATATGCCACCGACGGATGGCATTAACTCTTTGCCGAGTGCAGAGTAGGCACTCGGCGAAGCCCGGCACTCGGCAAAGCAGCCTTTGCTGGGTCCTGATTTGCCGGAGCCCCTTCGCTGAGTGCCGCCTGCACTCGGCGTGCAACTCAGCCTTTGCCGAGTGCAGCCGGCACTCGGCGAAGGGGCGGTCTGCTGTAGTGCAATGAGGATGAAGCCGAATATTTTTTCTTTCATTATCTAGAAAAAAGTATTCTTTCGGAGTATGCAGCTTAATAAGCACTCTGTTACTTGGCGACGTGGAAACCTGTGTGGCCCAATCGGTGGATCGACCGGCCCACTCGAACCTCAGCATGCGCAGTGTGCTCATGCTCAACCCGTACTACCTGTACCAAGTTTTGGCCCACGGCATTCTCCATCCTCCGCGTCACAGCCTCTGAAGTCTGAAGGCCCTCACTACTGTCCAAGCTCGCACGTGCTTCACAAACGCACGCACCACTGAAAAATCTTCAAATTCCATGTCAAATGTTCCATTGGCGCCCGTCTTTTACTGTATCGATCGATCACAACGAATGCAGCATTCATTGTGATCGTCCCAAATTAAAGCAATGTTTGTAGAGTGGAATCGATCGCAATTCGTTGCATTGCACGTACGTGCTGCTGTGGATCACGGCCGGTCTGTCGAATCCATGGTACACGGAGGTAGTAGTGCTGCACTGTTCCTCTGTCGCCGTCGAACTAAACCCCTGTCTCCCTCCGCTGTTCGTGTTTGGAACGGATATCTATGGCTGGATTCCGTGGTATATACGGTCTCTAAAAGAATGTCTAAAAGAATGCAACCGTAGAAATCATACCGATCAAAATTATTCATGTTTGACTTATAACATTTTGTCTAAAGAACTTTATTATAAAAAAATATTCTATAACTAATCTAATGATATTAATTTCATATCATAAATGTTAGTATTTTTTCATATAAATTTAGTTAAAGTTTAAATTGTTTGACTTTTCGAAAAACGATAATTATATTTTTTAGGGACGAGACAGTAAAAGAGAAGAATACTCCGCGCGTTGATGTAGGAATCGTAGATGAAATTATGTACTCTCTCCATCTAAAAAAGAATGTAACTATGGTTTGTATATCGATTAAAACAGTTCACGTTTGATCGAGTTTTTAGTGTAGCTCCAAATTAATTTATTATAAAATAACTTTTACTTAATCTAATGATATTTTTTAATATAATAAATTTTAATACTTTTATATATCATTAGTCAAACTTGGAAGATACTAAGGACGACACTGTATTAAAATTGTATTCTACCTTCAACGGAGGAGTACTACTTATATTTACTTGCATGAACAAATAAATAACATAATATACTCCTATGTTAGTGAATGATTTAGCACTCTAATGTGGATAACTAAGAAATATACATTAGTTAACGATGTGGTTTACTAATGTAAATAGTTTTAACAAAGATATAATTGTATGTGCCAGTAGGATATACACTACTGGAGGTTAATGTCGACAACTTATATGGGAGATAAAACACTAGTAGAATATACAAGATATATAGATATATATAGATATAAATACGCCCATGGTCTCGCCATTGACAAGATGGTCCAAACCACAGCGCTGCGAGGCTGCATATCCTCTGAACGGATTGACGCACATTTATATTCATCAATCACACACGCCGGCCTGGCCTCTTCTTGTAACAATTGCTGCAGGAGGAGATGAGCCCCATCCATGACCACCTTGTCACCGAGCGCTGCGCCAGCTCCAGCCATGCTTGTTGCAATTGCAACCGCGGCGGCCGTCGTCTTCGTGGTCGCGTTGATGATAGCACTGTACGGAAACAACAGCAAGCTGGTAACGACGACGTCCAAGGGCGTGCCGCCGCCGGGGCCGCGGGGCCTGCCGGTGCTGGGCAACATGCACCAGATGGTGGCCAACAAGCCGGCAGTCTCCCGGTGGCTGCACCGCCTGCTGGCCGAGTCCGGCTCCGGCGGCGGGGACATCGTGTGCGTGCGCCTGGGCCCCGTCCACGTGGTGGCCGTGTCGTGCCCGGCGATGGCCCGGGAGGTGCTGCGCAGGAACGACGCCGTCTTCGCGGACCGCCCCGCCACGTTCGCCGCGGCCGCGTTCAGCGTCGGCTACCGCAGCGCCAGCATCGCCCCGGCCGGGGACCAGTGGAGGAAGATGCGGCGCGTGCTGACGGCCGAGGTCCTCGCGCCGGCCACCGAGCGCCGCCTCCGCGCGGCACGGGAGGGGGAGGCCGATCATCTCGTCCGCTACGTCCGCGCGCTGTGCTGCCGCGGCGCCGTCGACGTGCGCCACGTCGCCAGGCACTTCTGCGGCAACGTCATCCGGAGGCTCACCCTGGGGCGGCGCCACTTCGCCTTCGCGAGCCCCGCATCCGCCGCCGCCGGTCCCGGGCGCGACGAGGCGGAGCACGTGGACGCGCTCTTCGCCACGCTCAACTACCTCGACGCCTTCTGCGTCTCCGACTACTTCCCGGCGCTGGTTGGCCTCGACCTCGATGGCCACGAGCGGGTCGTCAGGCGGGTGATGAGGACGCTGAACCGCCTGCACGACCCCATCGTTGAGGAGAGGGTCGAGGAGTGGCGTCTGCTGAGGAAGGCCGGCGAGCGACGCGACGTCGCCGACTTCCTCGACGTCCTCGCCTCGCTCGACGACGCAGCGGGCCGGCCTCTGCTCACCGTCGAGGAGATCAAGGCGCAAACCATCGTAAGCTAATCGTATAGTACCATGCATGCACAACACAAACACTGCACACACATCTCTCTCCCGAGAAAGTTAAATGTGCTCTCGAGGGTATATGTCATCAACACATCCACTAATGGCATAATGCGGATTTGTGTCATCTCTCCCTACTTGTCTTGATTCACGAAACAAACGTAGCAACAAACACGCCGTCATGGTGTCCTGACTTGTAGAAACACCTGACAAATTAAGGGCCTATTTGTTTCATAGTACCATGATTTGCCATGCCAACGGCATCTTCACTGCCGAGAAAAATTAAAGTCACATTTAACTTTGGCAAGGAGACATGGCGCTAAAAAACCTATGGCATTACTTTAACTTATGATGTGGCACTTTTTGACAGCCACTAAAGCTTCGTAACACGGCACATGCATGCTGACGAACCATGAAACGAACAGCCAGCTAGTAGCTTTATTAACTAGTGCAATGTGAAGCACCAAGGAAGTTCTTCCATTTAGCCATCTCTTGTTTTTTTTAAAGTGTGGCTATATGGTATTTGTCTTGGTCAAACTATTAAAGTTGACTAGATTTATAAAAAATACCAGCAACATTTTTATTTACTAGTAATTTTATTATAAAAATAGATTTAATAAATCTATCTAATGATATTAGTCATGTGCCATAAATATCAGTATTGTTCTTATATATATTTACTTAAAATTAAGTACGTTTAACTTCTCGGGAAGCATGAGAGACAATTGAAAAAGGAGACAATGCTGCAACATTAAGTTTATTTTTAAAATAAATTCAACTAATCTATCTACTAATATTAATTATATATAATAAATATTATTAGTATTTTCTCACATATATTTATTTAAAGTTAAGTCTGTTTCACTTCTCGGTAGGTGAGAGGAACAATATTTGAAATGGGATGCAGTGCTGCTGTGAAAAGCTTGCAGTGGTAGCTAGCTGGCCACACAACTGCTCTGCACTACACTCTTCAGAATTGAGCCACATGGAGACATACCTTCGTCTCACATCTATTGCCTGTACTTCACGAATTGACGCACATGGAGACATACCACCTTCATCTCGCATCTATGTCTGTATGTCTGTGATACATTGACACATAATCTGACAAAAACGGTTACTGTGTGGCAATCCATGTACAGTACGTGCCACAAACATGGACACTTAAAAATCAGAGCAGGTATATAATACTCTACGTTTTTTTATTAAGTGTCATATTTGGTTTGTCCTAAATCAAACATTACAATCTTTGACTAATAACTATTTTTAAAAATTCTTATAGTTTCATAATATAAAAAATATATATTATGATAGTATTTCTCATAATAAATGTAAAAATATAAATCTTATGACATGAAACTATATTTTTTTAAAAAAATTAATGATCAAAGATAAACATATTTAACTTATAAGACAAACTAAATGTGACACTTAATAAAAAAAACACAGAGATTAGTAGTCGTATCGCCAAGCATGTCCGAACCTTGATCAATAGCAATGTGAAAATAGAAGTCGTCGAGTAGCTGATCACGAATTCCCATAAAAAAAGTTGTTGCCTTTGACTTATGATAGATTCAATTAACACAAAATCCAATTCCAAAAGAAACTTAAGAAACTGCAACCAAACTTTAAGAAACAACGTAGCTGTGAGAGGAAGGGTAGGGAAGAGAGTATAATATGCATATATGATGGGTCCATATTATAGTACTAAGATCTTTTATGACTATATAAGTTAGTTATATAGAAAAAAATGACTATAAGACCACTCATAGTGCAGACTCTACGACGGTAGTTTCATGGATATTAATTGCAATATCACGTAGACAATTTGTCGATGTGACAAGTGATTTAATGATAAGAAAGAGTAGAAATTTAAGAAACTAAGTCTAACTAAGGAACCAGGTCTTCACGGTTATCGATGGACAATAAACTACTATAACCGCATTAGGGCACTCCCAATGCAGATTATCATAGAGTCTAAACCTATTTATTACCTTGAATATTGTGGACTTGGAGTTTAAATAAGACTTAGAGTCTTGTTTTTTCACTCTCTCTATCTTCAATAAATATACTGTCACATCAACAAAATATCATAAATAAGTGATAATAAATAGTCTTAGACTCTATAATAGAGTCTTGCATTGGGAGTGCCCGAGAGCAACTTTAAAGATCCATTTACATAACCTGTCTAGACGAATTTTACTTAATATAATAGTCATATTTACATTTACAAAATGATTTACTTAGTCATATTTATATTTACTATGAAAGTATATTGAAAGATCAGTCTGTACTAATTATATATTATAATTATAAATATTACTATTTTTATATATTTTAGTTATGATCGAATACATTTGACTTTTTGAGAGGGGACAACAACAGTTATTTATTAGAACCGGAGGGAGTAATGGGTAAAGCATTGCAGCATATGCAATTATGCATCCACGTGGCATACGTGACGTGACGCCAAATAACGCAGCTAGCATTATGCGTGCATGCAGGACATCATGATTGCGACAGTGGACAACCCGTCCAACGCGGCGGAGTGGGCGCTGGCGGAGATGGTGAACAGGCCGGACGTCATGGCGAAGGCGACGGCCGAGCTCGACGCCGTCGTCGGCCGGGACCGCCTGGTGGTGGAGTCGGACGTGCGCGACCTCAGCTACCTCAAGGCGTGCATCCGCGAGGCGTTCCGGCTGCACCCGTACCACCCCTTCACTCAACCCGCCGCGCGTGGCCATGGCGGACACGACCATCGCCGGCTATGCCGTCCCGAGGGGCAGCCACGTCCTCCTCAGCCGCGTCGGGCTCGGCCGCAACCCGAAGGCGTGGGAGGACCCGCTCGAGTTCCGCCCCGAGCGGCACCTGCTGCGGCTGCCGGCGGCGACCGGCGCCGGCGGCGTCTCGCTCGCCGAGCCGGAGCTGCGGTTCATCTCCTTCAGCACCGGCAGGCGCGGGTGCCCTGGCCTGTCGCTCGGCACGCTCATCACCGTCATGCTGCTCGCGAGGCTCCTGCAGGGGTTCCACTGGAGCAAGCCGCCTGGCGTCGACAGGATCCAGCTCCGGGAGGCGGCCACGAGCCTTGTGCTGGCCGACCCGCTGGTCCTGCAGGCGACGCCACGGCTGCCGGCGCATCTGTATGAGAGTGAGTGAGACCCAGTGATACTAGCATGCATGCACGGGGACGGTGGCTGTTTCGCTAATTTACTAGAGACTAGCAGGAGGAATAAAGATTTGAAGGATGTGGATATAGCTTAGCCTTCTGAGCTCAGAATAACCTGTAGTATCTGGGAGACTGTCACTCGATCTGATGTTCTTCTTGTGTACTCTGAATAAGAGGCAGTTATTAGTTCATTCAAAGGGTCAGCTTTTTGGACGTACCCTAGGGGATATGCAATCGCTTCCTGTCAAAGGCCACAATTGCTAGTCTCGATTAATCAATTAATGGAGGCAGACATCTTAAGTTGAGGCAGACATCTTAAGTTAGCCGCTTACGTTAAACCCAAAAAACCAAGAAACTTGCGACTTCATAGAGTCAAACCCACAACTCTACCACTGATGTTTCATGTTTATATGTACTATGCTATCCTTTTTTATCAATATTTCGTAGTCTTATATTGGACATTTTGCTACTAAATGAACTTAAATGAAAAAACTTTTAACTACAAAGTTTTAAATCTTGTCAAGTACTATAACTTTGGTATATGATGTATCTCCATTAGATATAGTTTGAAAAATTCTAAAAATTGAGTCTCGAACTATGTGAATTTCAAACACATATTTGAGACTGTAGACGAATTTTAAACAAAAACTTGTCAATACGAAACATGTAGATTATGTTGGCTAATAGAACTTCGATATTAACTATGTGAACATGTCAGACCGTTTAGAATTCTAAATTTTAAATTTAAAAATCTATAAACTTTGAACATATATTTGAGACTCCAAACATCTTCAAATTTAAATATTTTGAACCACAAATTGTATATTATATTAAAAAATTATAACTTTTGTATGGACCATGTCAACATCTATGATTGTTTGTTAATTTTAAATTTTAAATTTTAAATTTCAAAATATGTACACTTATAACAATATTTTGGGACCCTAAATAATTTTATTTAAAAAAAGATTGAACGACAAAGTTGTAGATCCATCGAAAACTATAATTTTGATATAAAGTTTCTCTTCATCTGAGTTCATATAAAAAAGTTATAATTTTTTTGTTGCAATCATTAACCGAGACGGATATTTTAAGATGCCCATCTCAGTAGATTTATTAGATCAACCGCCTTCAAAAATAACCGATTAACGGAGGCCGGCCGACAACATTAACGGAGGCGGACGCCTAAAGCTGGATGCTTAAAGTTGTTCGTCTCCGTTAATTGACGAGGTGGTTAATAAAAATGGCCGCCTCGATTAATCGCCAGTTATTAACTAAGACAACTATTTTTTTATAAACACATCGGTTAATAAAAGGGCGCCGTCTCGTAAAATCATTTTGTGTAGTGCCATGTCCCTTTTTAAACGGGGCTATCGTATTTATGCTAGTCAACTTTATTAAGTTTGATTAGATTTGTAGAAAATATTAGTAATATTTGTATTTTTATATAAGTTTGTTTATTATAAAATATATTCAAATCTATCTAAGGATACTAATTATGTACCATAAATATATATTATTATTTTTTGTATATATTTGATCAAAATTGATTACGTTTAATTTTTTTGAGAATTGAGAACGATAATTACAAAGTGACCAGGGAGTATATGAGCCGAAGTTGTAATGAGCCACGGAGGCTAGACATCACCACTGAAAAATCCTATCAGGCCATGCTTAACACAGAAGTCGGCTTGGATTGACGTGTGCTCGTGCCAGTTCTTTTTATCTCTATCAACTTTATAACATGTCAAAGCAACTTCAGCAATTTAAACACCTGTTTGGATAAACATGGTTAGATAGAGCAACTCTAACAGAGCTTCTATTTGAGCTCTCACAACTAAATATAGGTGGCCAACCAAAAAAACACAGTTTTAGGAGGGCTTTTACTAGAGCGCTCAAATTTGGGGGGACATGAAAATCCTTCCTCCGACCCTCATTTTTAGGGTTCTAGGCCAAGCCCCCAAATGATGGTTTATGTCCGTTCCTTGCCCGTCTTCTCCCACTCGCCTCTTCCCCGCTAGTGCAGGCCTCTTCTATGCTCGCGCATGACTCCCCTCTAGTGGCATGCGACCGACTCCCCTGTGACCAACGCGGATCCCTTTTGGCGGTGGCATGACCGCGTGACTCCCCTTTGGCATCTGGTGGTGGCGCGACCGAGTGATTCCCTTGCAACCGATTCCTAGTGTTTTTGCTGAGAAAGCCAATGACAAGTCGATCCCAAGTATCATTCTCCACTAAAATGAGTTTGGGAGCTCTATTTTGAGGGCTATTGCTCGAATACAACTTAGAAAATAGGAACTTCAAGGTGGATCATCCTATGATGTAGGATCTTATGGCAGTGACTCATATGTCAATGGTTGGGTACCCCATTGGATGATGTGGTAAAGAGTTTTGGGGGTGCACCAGATGATTCGTTTGTGTCTGCATTTGTAGATTCTTGCTCAACGACTAGGACATGTTGGTAGGCTATAAATATACCCTTGGACAACCATTTTGAGGAGGTTTGAGATAGGAGAAGTTAGAGGGTATTTCTATAATTGAAGATACACTCCAACCATATATCTTGTGAGCTAGAGTAAGCTAGTCCTTGTGCCCTTATAATCTTGGTGGCCTAGGACACTTAGAATATTAATGAATCTTTGGCTATGTTGATACTTTGAGCTTGGTATGAACAGCCATGACTCGATGTTCAAGGGACGAGGAGACCATACTTCTTTGATGGAGAAACATCATAGTAGACGACACCTTGGTGACCCAGAGAATAAGGTGTCGAGTGGAAAGTCTTAGTGACTTGTTGCATTTGTATTTGTTGGTGAAAGACGACTCTGTGGCAAGCCCAACTTCGTGACTGAGAGCATAGCCTTTGTGGAACTCTAATGTGGGATAGAGATTGTGTTCAGAAACCTACATCACAAGATACATTGCCACGTCTAAGAAGTTTTCCCTGTTTTGGCATGAGCTCTTTACATACCACATTATGTTTCCACATATGCTTCTTCGTTTACGTTTACCTTTACCTGTACAAGATTAGTTTAGGATAGTTTATAGGATTTGTTGGTGGTGGATTTGGTAAGTAAAGAACACTAGAAAATATACATGCACATATTTCTAGTAAGTTTGTTTATTTCCTAGTGCGAGATCAAGTAGAGCCCTAGAGTAAATCTTTAAGAACACAATTCACCTTTGTTTCATTCTTGGATTGGCCTTCACATTCCTTACAATACTTTTGTATAGTTCTATTAGACAACTATATGGGTTTCTCTGAATTAGTTGTAATGATTTGATTTAATTAATAAGGAAAAGTTTAAACAAAATCATGCATTTGTTTGGTTCTTAAAAAAGTAATGGTTTTGAACATCACTCATACTCTATATGCATACCAAGCTCCGACAACACTACAACAATAGCATGTCATGCTTACGGACACCACCATATATGATGTTTGCAGTTCAACAAACATTATGAAGGAGGTCCACACAAACCACAAGTAATTCTCATGAGTTAATCTGAGGGAACCAAAAGAGGCTGCTTCTTGTCCTCCCATTGGTTCAGTCTCTTCCTGGCTTCTTCCACCTGGACACAAACATGGAAGAACACAAACTCTCAATGTTTAACTGAATTTTTTTCTCTCTAGAAAAAGTTCCTTAAATTCAAAGAACACAAACTCTCAATTTCAACCATTTGATGAATGAAAGGATGGTTAACATCACATATGTGAGATATCTTATATTAGTATCATCTTTTTATGTGTTCCTACTAGTACGTTTAAATGGTGGCTAAAACACGCCTGTGTGACATTAGAAAACAATTCGATTTTGAAGCTCCGGTGAGCAGCAAAAAATTGAAGAGAAGACGATAACCAGTTTGGTGTTTGATGTACTCTTCCATTTTTAGATGTCGTTTTGTGTCGTTGCTATTCTTTTATACTGCTATTGTTGTTCTCCATAAATTTCAGATATATATGAGATTCTTTTGAGAGTGTTTACTAAAAAAAGACAATGCTGATTATAGTAAAATGACCATGAAAAAAAATAACTTCTTGACTGATTCTCAGCAAATATAAGTAGGGTCTCTGATCGATCCGTTTATTGGCGCATATATGTACATACCTCTTTGTCCCAGTCTGTCCTAAAAGTGATCCAGAACAAGATAAGCGTCTGGATGCATGTGCCACCGAGCATCCCAGTCCATATTCCCTGTAAGGATCGGAGCAGGGTAAATTTGCTCATTTTAACGATATGTTAACATAATACGCACATGACTACTACTACACGCTGATACATATAGTAGATATATATGAGCATATATATATATATATATCTGTCACTAGAAACTGAAATATACCTTTGCTCCAAGATGGAATTTGAAGCCGAGAAGAATGCCGAGAGGGATGCCCACGAAGTAGTAGCAACCGATGTTTATATAGGCGACTAGTTTCTGCCATCCACACCCGACAGCCACACCTGGTGACCATATACATATAGACGACAAAATTATAAAGAGTCTATTTTGGATTTGGAAGCAGAGCAGATGACCTCTTTTCTTGCCGATCGATCTACCCTACCTACCCATCCGGCCGGTGCGTACCAGGAGCCAGGAGCCAGGTGACCAAACCTGAGAGGACGGGCTGGATGCCGTTGAGGATGAGCGTGGTGGCGAGCAGAGGGCAGAGGTCGGAGACGGCCCGGGCGACCGTCTCCCCCTCCGTGAAGATGTAGCTGAGGTAGTCGCGGAAGACGAGGAACACCACCGCCATGGCCAGAGTGATCACGAACGACAGAGCTGTCACCACCACCACAGAGAACGCCGCCGCCCGCGGGTGCCCCGCGCCCAGCTCATTCCCAACTCTCACACTAGTAGTACGTAGTGATCGATGTGCAAACACCAAACAGACAGTACGTAGTGACAATAGTTATGGAAACAGGTACTGCGTGTATATATATAAATATATGTATTCACAGATATATATGATTCACCTCGCAGCAGCATTGAACCCAATGGAGATCATGAACACCCATCCAGCAAGCGTCATGCTGCCCACAGAGAACACAAAATCAAATCCAAACCCGAAGACAACATCCTCTCTCATTCCATATATTGATGTTGGAAATAAATGCAGCAAGAGTTTTTTATGATCACCGTATTACGTACCAGACTGTCAGGGAATCGAGGGCGAGCTGAGGATTGTCGAGGAGGCCGGCGATGAGGATGAGGATCTGGAAGTACCACGTCTCAAGGCACAGCATCACAGCCGACGCCGTCGACAGTTTGAGGAACTCCGGCAAGCCCGAGAAGGCGCGGCAGGAGAGCCCCGTCCACGTCCGGCGGCACCGCTCGCTGCTGACGATGTACAGGAACTGGGCGGCGACGATGATCCACCAGCTCAGGCTCAGCACGAGCGACGCGCCCAGGAGGCCCATGCCGAGCCTGTACACCACCAGCCATCCCAGCACCAGGTGCACGGCCAGCGTCGCAGCCGAGATGTAGGCGCTGGGCGCCACGATGCTCTGCGCCTGCAGGAACTTCTGGATCGGGAAGTTGGCCGCGTACGCGAACACCTGCGGGATGAGGCCGTACACGAACACGGCCGCGGCCTTGGCGATCTCCGGAGACTCGCCGAGGAAGACGAGGATGGGCTCGGAGAAGGCGTAGATGATGCTGAGAGGCACGCCCACGGCGACGAGTAGGATGGTCGAGCGCTGCAGGTAGATGCCCAACATCTCGTACCTGTGTGCGCCGTAGGCTTGGCCGCACAAGGTTTCCACGGCACTCCCCATGCCAAGCTGCACAGCTGTATTTATTATGTTTCATTCACAAAAAAGCCAGGGGGGGGGGGGGGGGGGGGGGGGTGCTACAGTAGAGCGGAAAAGCAACTTTTGTAGCAGTGAACCTTAAAAACTACTACTTTCTCGGTTTTGCAAGTATAGCAATTGACATTTTCAACAATGATGATATTGTCTCAAAAAGAGAAGAGAAAAAAAAAATCCGTAAAGACAGTTTTCTTGGGTTCGTATCCGCGGCAGTTGGTCTTGTTCAACGTGGGTCGATGTGTTTTTTTTATTGTACATAGTTGGGGGCCGGGCCAACAAAACTGCAATCACTCCGTGATGCAATTACGATAGCCTGATCGATGCTCACCACCAGGTGTTGTCTGCCACAACAGGCCTTTCTTGGGTGAGCTTTCTCCTTTCTTTTGCATGCCACACTCCTCACTCACTGCCCGAGGGATCGGAGTTCCCCTGCTTCACGAGCTTGGGGTAGTTCCCTGCCCTGACGTGACTCCAAGCGTCACCCTGCCGAGGGGGTGGTCAACAATGCCTTGCGGGAGCGGGACAATGGTGTGGTGCTTCTACGCCTGTCATGCTCTAGGTGCTGGATAGATTCCGGAGTTGGCTTCTGGGTTCATCACCTAGGGCGATTAATGGTCAACCTAAGCCAAGGATGGGGACGACAATGGGGTTTTTGGCTTGGGCGGGGCTCTCCTGGGTCGGGACTTCCCCGTGCCTTGGCCAAGGCGCCGAGCAAGAGACATTTTTAGAAAGGGACAATACGTCTTGGACTTGCCTCTTGACTGCTTCTCAGGAGCTGGTCCTCATAGGCTCACCAAGCCATTTGCTATGTTACTGTTGTTAACGGTCCCATCCATGGACACCGTAGGTAGTTGTCACAGACATAGAGATTGAATGACTTTGTTTTGTATCCCTAGGTAACTTTGCATACATCTATGTCTATTTGAGGTTCAACATCTCCACCTTTCCAACAAAAATTTTTTAGGCTAGTTTCACTAAGAGTTTCATGTGTCAATTTTCAAGACTAACATATATTGAAAACAATGTAAACAAGTTTATCCTCCATAAAACATGTATCAGCTTTTTCTTCAATTATAGTATACTATGCTAGCTTAATTAATGTCTATTTTAATGCCTATAAAACTCGTAAAAACTAGCCTTAGTACATTCAAATATTCTTTGAACCACCATTCATACATATCCTGCTCGGCATAGTAATTTCGACGCATTTACAGTCAGCCAATCACCTAGGCTGGTGCCTGGTGGCGTTCCAGGCATGCACAACGACCTAGGCTCCTTCATACATATAATTTATATCCTAAATTATAAGTCATTCCAACATTCATTGAGAGTGAAAGCATCTAGAGTTTGACAAAAAATATATTATTTTTTAAAAAAAATATGATATTAGGTACATTTACAATGAAAATATAAATAATGAAGATTCTAATGTTATTTAGTATTATAAATATTATTATTTTATTATATAAATTAATTAAACTTGAGAGGCTTGATTCTCAAAAGAAATTGGAATGCTTATCATCTGAGATAGAGGGTGTATGTCCCCATCTACTCAATCGTTTTCTCCCCCTTGTGTACAAGTAATAATTGTCTCGGTGTAAACAATCCTATCACCATGGTCTGAGTAAAACAAAATAACTTACGTTTCACAAATAATACGTATCTCTTTATAACAATCACATCCATCCAACAACGACATTGAGCGGCTGGTACACCCTTTTCAGATTACCTTTATCATATATAATTTGAACCCATAAATAGGCCATAGGTGACTGAATGACCCACGCTTGAATATAAAATCTGTGTATATAGGGCAGCAGTTTCCCTTTATTAGAAGACAATGATGTGTGTACCTAACGCATGGAAAGTTTGTGCAGTTGTACAGTACGATGTCCGAGAGCACAACTGACCAGTGCTGTACCTACCTTAATCCGTACTGTAGCTTAGTTTTTCTATAATATAAATAAAGTAATAAGAAATGCTAAATTATAAGTTACTAAGCAAAAGTGGCCGTGGGATGCAACGGAAGAAACACATACTACATAGTTACTTTCTCCATCCTAAATTATGAGACATTTAACTTTTTTTACCTGAAGTTTAACTTTAGAGCTTTAGTCGAGTTCTTCTCCTTCTCATCTTTTACTATTTTATACTTTGTATATACTTTGGCTTCAACTATGTGAATTTTACCTACATTGTGTCTCCATGAATATAACGAAAGAAAAAAATGACAAATGATGATATATCTAGTCTTTATCTTTACCTTTTCTTGTTTAGATTCTCCCCCGTTTTTTTTTTGACGTAGTAGTAAGCCCTCCTTGATTTTTTTAGAACCATAAAACCACATTTCCAATCTCTCTTTGATCTGATTCTATTTTTGTTCTATAGTTCGTGACACTTTCTTCCAATTTCCTTTTTTTAGTCCTAGCACCCACCTTGACCATCCGATTTATTTTTCCTTTTTGACACGACGTGATCGACTTGAGTTCTTATATGACGGACAGTACCTAAGTTTCAAAACAAACACTATCATAATACGATTGGAACATCTCGTATTTGGATTTATTTGGATTAGAATCAGTATTCCTGGTTATATTCACCTTATTTGAAGATACCATACATATGGTTCCAAAAAACGTTTCTCTTATTATATTTCTTTTCTATTTAGATTAGAATTTTCTATTCATATTTAGGATCACAGAGATCATTTGGTTACCGTATATCAGGCTTGTTCCTGACGTGAGTGATACGGACTCTTGCTTGCCCACGATCACACGGACACACTAATATAACCCTAGTTGTAATTGAATTCTATATCGTGCTAGACAAGTCCGGTAGTTAGAAGGAGGTGAACCTAAAAAGAATGGATGGACCAAAAAAATAGCTAGAAATTTTACCTCTTTATTATTATTAGGTATAGATATAGATATAGATATAGATTTTAGTTTTTCTAAGTACATATCTTTTTACTATTCATCTAGATATACAATATATACAAATATATAACAATAAAAGTTATAGATTTAGAAAAACCAAACCGATCTATAAATATTGGAATAGATGGAGTATATATATAGGAACTACTCCGTACAGACTGGGGAAGATATGAACAGTAGGAACTGGGTAAATATAGTTCCGAAGATCGATCTGATGATTCTGTTCCTACTTATAAATATTCGGTCTGATGATTCTGTTCCGAAGATGAGCAAGTAGGTAGGAGTATTCGCACATACCATGAGGCCGTAGGCGAAGACCTGGATGCCGTTGTTCCCGAGCGACGAGGCAGCGAGCTCCAGGTTGCCGAGGTGCCCCGAGAAGATCTGCGTCGAGATGGACAGCACGTTGTTGAGCACGTACACCACCACAGCCGGCGCCGCGATTGGCGCCAGCAGCCGGAGCTCTATCATGGCTGCCTTGGAGGCCCGGCGCGCCCATGGCGCCTCACGGTCGGCGAGGATGCCCTCCAGCTGTCCGCTCAGCTCATGGGACGACGACGTCCCTCCTTGACCATCGCCGCCGCCGGCCATATATCTTCTCCTTATCTAGCTAGCTAGAGCTCACTCACAAAATAAACGGGAGAGAGAGAGACAGCGCTAAATAGACAAATAGTAGTGAATAGGACATAAATGCCGGAGGCCGGACACAGTTTATTATCAGCGCTGAGCATTTTACTATTTCGCGTTTTTGTTTTTTTGGGCTTTTGATGAGAAGGTATATAGTGAATTTGATCCGGGATCTGTAAATTGCTTTTTTTTTATATTTTCCTTAAGCATGCTTGTCTTGTGTGGTTAGTTCAAACTAATACTATTATTATTGTGCTCTCTTGTTGCTCAGTGCGTCAGAGATACATAGGCCTAGTCTCGAGTCTCGACCAGTATCTCTTTGGAAATCCCGACAGCAGGACTAGATTGGAACCACAACCACCCCACTGTCATTGCCTAGATCAAGTAGTTGTGTGTCGAGAGATCGACGAATATATTTTTTCTTTTTCGAAACAGATCGACGAATAATTTTTACAGGTCTACAACAGTAGCCTTTTTGATGGTATACCTGTGCAGAGCAATACCTTTGGAATTACTGTAAAATTCCATTGCAAATTGGATAACAAAGTTTTTCATGTCAGTAAAATCTATGGCCCTGCCAATCCTGCACAAAAACTCAACTTTGTCACCTGGTTACTTAACCTGGACACTGATCTTTTTGAGGATTGGGTTCTTGGTGGAGACTTCAACTTCATCAGGTCTACTGAAAATAGAAACAAGCCAGGAGGTGATATTTTCGAAATGAACATGTTCAATGATCTAATAACTGATCTTGATCTTGTTGAAATCCCCTTCAGTGGTAGAAGCTTTACTTGGAGCAATATGCAATCTGATCCCCTCCTGGTCAAGTTAGACTGGATTTTCACATCCTCAAGCTGGACCCTGTCTTACCCTGCTACATTTGTGCAGCCTTTGTCTAAACCTATATCTGACCACATTCCTTATGTTCTACATATTGGAAGCTCTATTCTCAAATCGAACTTGTTCAGATTTGAGAATTTTTGGATTGACCACCCAGGTTTCTTTGATACTGTCAGTCTACACTGGAACAACTCACCCTATCATGCTGATGCAACCAAAAACCTGAATGTGAGACTTAAACAGGTTCGTGCTGGGCTCAAATCCTAGAGCAAAAGGCTCTCTAACCTTGGTAAGCTTATTCATAACTGCAATTGGGTCCTCCTGCTGCTTGATGGACTAGAGGACCAAAGAAGCCTTTCAAGACTGGAAACTTCCTTCAGAACTCTTGTGAAACAGCACTTAGCAACTCTTCTGGAATCAAAAAGGCTTTACTGGAAGCAAAGAAACACCACAAGATGGGTTACCCTTGGGGATGAGAATACTCATTTCTTCCATACCATGGCCACTATTTCTCATAAAAGAAATTTTATTGTCTCTCTAGCTGATCTGGAAGGCAACATCATCACTGATCATGACCAGAAGGCCAACCTCCTGTGGAATGCATTTAAACAGAGACTGGGTTTTAGTGAATACACTGGCATCTCCTACAACCTCAGAGATCTTTTAACACCACTTCACCTAGATGAACTTGATGCAGACTTCAGTCAAGAAGAGATTGACAGTGTGGTTAAAAATCTACCAAACAATCATGCTCCGGGTCCTGTTGGTTTCAATGGCTTATTCATTAAAAGATGTTGGAACATCATAAAGGAAGATTTCCTTAGGCTTATTCATGATTTCAGCAGGCACAATATAAGTCTTAGAAGTATCAATTCTTCCATCATAGCTTTGATTCCAAATAAGGACAACCCTGAAAATGTTGATGACTATAGACCCATTTCACTGCTCAACTACTCACTCAAATGTATTACCAAGCTACTCTCTCTGAGGCTACAGACAATTATTATGCAGTTGGTTCATTCTAACCAATATGGCTTTCTTAAGGGGAGAACAATACAGGACTGTTTGGCTTGGTCCTTCCAATTTCTTCACATCTGCCATCAGTCTAAAAGAGAAATTGTCATTCTCAAACTAGACTTTGAGAAAGCTTTCGACAAACTAGAGCATGCAGTCATTCTAGAAATTCTCAAAAACAAGGGGTTTTCAGAAAAATGGGTTGGTTGGATTGAGAATTTGCTCAACACAGGAACTTCCTCAGTCCCGCTCAATGGAATTCCTGGGAAGAGTTTCAACTCCAAAAGAGGTGTTAGACAAGGTGATCCACTATCACCCCTTCTTTTTGTCTTGGCTGCTGACCTGTTACAAACCATAATCAACAAAGCTTGGTCTAATGGTGTACTCAAGCATCCTATCAATGACAGTTTCCATGGTGACTACCCTATAATTCAGTATGCTGATGATACCCTACTTATACTCCCTGGAGATGCTAGTGTGCTATTTAAACTCAAGGGCATCCTTAGATCTTTCTCTGATTCAACTGGCCTACATGTTAACTTCAGATTGTCCTTCCTTGTTCCAATCAATATGGAAACCTCTAGAGCTCTTCATCTGTCCTGTACTTTTGGTTGCAATGTAGGCACAATGCCATTTACATACTTAGGACTCCCCTTGGGTACTACCAGACCAACCATGATTGAGTTCACACCACTCCTCACAAGGATTGAGAGAAGACTTTCAGGCATAAGCAAATTCCTGTCATATCATGGTAGACTGACTATGGTAAACTCAGTCTTGTCAGCACTACCAACATTCTACATGTGCAGCCTCAAAATCCCTCCACAGGTCATCAAAAGGATTGATGTTTTTAGAAAGCATTGCTTATGGAGTAAAGGTGATATAAACAGAAAAGGAACCTGTCTTGTGGCATGGGACACAACTTGCAAGCCAAAGAATCAGGGTGGTTTAGGTATCATTGATATTAAAGTGCAAAATGAAGCACTGCTTATGAAATTTCTGGATAAATTCTACAATCATGCAAATGTGCCTTGGGTCACCCTAACCTGGTCCAAACTCTACTATAATACACAGACACCCCCTCATGCTAAAAGCCCTGTTGGGTCCTTTTGGTGGAAAGAAATTATTAAGCTACATGGAAAATACACTTTATTTGCAAGGTGCAAACCCAACAAAGGAAACACTGTTTTGCTTTGGAGTGATCCATGGACTGAACAAGCTCCCAAGGATAAATACCCTCATTTATATTCTTTTACTACAAAGCCCAAATGTTCAATCGCCTACTACAGAGGGCAAGATCTGGAGAGAATTTTCTCTCTCCCCCTATCCTCACAAGCAGCTTTACAGCTCAATGATTTAGAAATCAGTCTCAACTCTGAGGATTGGAATGACAGTGAAAATGACATATGGAACTACACTTGGGGTAATGAAACATACATCAGCAAGATAGCTTATAAGCTTCTCATAGACAGCAATGTTGCTTCTCCCCTCTTCAACTGGTTGTGGAGTTCAAGTAATCTTGGTAAGCATAAATTCTTTTTCTGGTTACTCTTGAGAGATAGACTGAGCACGAGAAACATTTTGAAAAGAAAAGGAATGGAATTAGATGATTATAACTGCATTCTTTGTAATTTGGGTATTGAAGAAACATGTTTCCACCTGTTCTTCGAATGTTCTTTCAGTAACCAGTGCTGGGCTTCAGTATCTATCAGTTGGAACCTAGACCTCAGCCCATTAGACATGATACTACAAGCAAGATCTGATTTTGGGGACAATATCTTTCGAGAAATATTCATCACTGTCTGATGGGTGATCTGGACCACCAGGAATGGGGTAATTTTTGACAATGGAGAAATCAATCATAATCTTTGGAAAAGACAGTTTAAACAGGAACTTGGACATGTGTGTGCCAAGTCCAAACCTGCTTCAAAAGTCAAACTTAACCTTTGGAGAGATAACTTTGTGTAATCTTTTGCTCTTCTTTTCTTTTGGGCATAACTGCTCGTGTAAAGTTTGGCTCTTCTTTTCTCTTAGGTTTAGTTGCTCTTTTTCCCCTTTTTCCTCCCTTTCCCCTGTGTACATAGCTCTTTTTGTTCTTTCTGTTACTCTTCAGAAAATGAAAAATATAGGTAGGGGACTCCCCTACTGTTTTCCTCAAAAAAGTACTATCTCCGTCGTCGTCCCAAGAAAAAATCTTTTCCCCGTAGTAGGGCCCGCGGGGCAAAAATCTAACCTCCTCCGAACCCACGTTGACTCGGAGCCTCAACCCGAGATCCGCCAAGGCAGAAACAGACCCACACTAAATCTGGTTTCAGGTCCAAACCCCCGCCCGATTACCATTCTTACACAGTAGAGATATGCTCATGTGTGTGTGATGAATGATTGACACATGTGAGAGAGGTTCAAGGCTTTTCGATTGAGTCATATTTAATATATGCTTGATTATACTATTTTTTTCGAAAGCGTGCTTATGCACGTACTGCTTTAAGGGAAAAATGAATTAGTTCGAACAACAAACGCCGCCCGGGGGCGAGCTGCCAGCCGGCGCGGGAGACAAGACCAACACAAGAAACAGAAAACACCGGCTGGAACGGTGGCGCTAGGCTGCTGTGCTACGGAGAGGAAACATGTCTGCTTAAAGAGAGAAGAAGAGAAAAAACGCCTAGGTAGTGAGAGCCGCTAGCACCGAGAGGTCGTGGTAGCCGACAGCAATTGTCGACGAAATATGCGTCGCAGTCTACCTAGGGGGTACCCTACGGTAGTAGTTTGTAGGCGGAGGTGTGGCGACGATGATCAAGCGTAACACAGAGAGCATAAACACGACGATTTATACAGGTTTAGGCCGGCAAATCGCCGTAATACCCTACGTCCTGTGTTTTGGTGGCTGGATTGATCTTGCGTATTAGGTTACAAGATCTGTAGATAATCTGAGAGAGGTCGTGAGGGAGGTTTTGAGGGGGTCCCTGCTCGCCTTATATAGCCGGGGAGCAGGGTTACAATTCCCATATCCTATCAGATTACGATCGGTTCCCTATGGAAAGGGATCCGAGTCTATCTACTAGGATCTTCCTTGGCGAGCAAGACTTCTTCGGAGTCCTTGGCGAGCACGGCGGGCTGGTCGCGTGCCGCAAGGCCTCGCGGGCTGGGCCATCTTCTAGTCGGCATGCCCATAAGGTCCCTAGGGATATGCCGATGTAATATCCCCAACAAGTCTCCGAGCACGTTGCATTCTTCTGGCGAGCCCGCAGCGTCATCCTGGGAGGTGTTCAGCTGGTCGCCATCACGCGGAGTGGTCGTCGTAGAGTCCCGACCAGGGTGGCTGGTCGAGGTGCTGCTCGGAGAAGACTCCCGACCAGGTCGGGCTGGTCGAGAACGTCGTAGCTTGATGGGCGAGCTGGTCACCTTGCCGGATGCTGCGACTGCTTGTTTGAAGAATGTGACGTGCTGAAGAAAAAAACTTTTGGAAAGTCCTTCCCTGGTGAAGTGTACCCACTTAGGCTCTGCAAAAACAACATAGAAAACAGCAGAGCTTTGCCGAAAAGAAAATTAGTACATTCACCGCAAGGTGAAGTGTACACACTTAGTCCCCGAGCATGGTAGCAGGTGAAGTAAACGAAGACTGAAGCATAAGTTTGCAAAAAAACGACTGCAAGTACCCGTAGTCCCCGAGCTTGATGTAAGAAACTGAGAGCTTCTTGTATCAGGATCATATATTGAAAATTAAAGAACTGAAGTATAAGTTTAGTAAGAAACGACTGCGAATACCCATAGTCCCGAGCCTGATAGAAGGAGCTTGAAGAGGTTCTTGCATCGGGGTCATTTACTTTTCGTTCGCAGTCCCCGGGCGTCAGTCCCCGGGTGTTGTCCTTCGACGCTTTAGCTGCAGTCCCCGAGCCTTGCTCGGTGCGTAGTTGGATGAAGTCCCCGAGCCTGGTCGGGAATGCGATCAGTGCTCGGGTGGTAGTTACTGTCGTCGGAGTCCCCGAGCTTGTTTGTGCCGTCCACTCTGTGAAACTTGTCGGCCAGACTGCTGTAGTCGTCTGATGTTGTTGCATAAGAGTAACATGTCTGTTCGTCCAGTCCCCGGGACTGTAGCGTTGGTGATATTGCAAAGATAAAATTATTAACCGTAAATCATGTAATTAACTATAAGCACAAATGGAAGGAAAAGAAGTAAATGGGCCGAAACAACAGGGCAGCCAGCGGCCCAATTCACGGCGCAGAAAGTGGGCGTGGTGGTTCAATATTTGGTCATCGCGGTTTCCCAAAAACCCTCGTCTGGGGATCGTTGTGCCCCAAGGTATAAAAGGGAAGTGACGGCGACGGCGATCTTCGTTTCCTGGTGAAGTGTACTGCGTTCCTCTATCCGCTTTTTTCCTGCTCTGTGACCCACTGCAATCTTAGTTCTTTGCCGTCCTATCCTACCGATGGCACCTCGGAAGAGGCCAAATACTCGCTCGTCGGTGAAGAAGGAGGGGAAGACTTCGAAGATGATGGATGTGCTTCTGGATTGGACCCAGTATTGGTCCAGATGTACTTTGAGGGAGGAGGATATCCAGCTTCTTGTTACCACTGGTATTCTTCAGGACAAGCCCATTGTGGATTGGAGGCCGACGACCGGTGAGGAGTTCCCGACCCCTAATACTGGTGATCTTGTTGTCTTTGAGCCTTTCTTCTGGCGTGGATTCGGGGTTCCTGTTCACCCCTTTCTCCGCAGTCTCTTGGAGTTTTACAAGATTGTGTTGTGCAACCTCCATCCCAACTCGATACTGCATATCGCAGTTTTTGTGCATTTCTGTGAAGCATATTTAAGAATCGACCTGCATTTCGAGTTATTTCGTTATTTCTTCCGTCTCAAGCCGAACGGGGCCGCCACATCCCAAGTTGTCGGTTCTGTGTACCTTCAGCTCCGGGAGGGTATGGCGGATGTGTATCTTGCTACTCCGTTGCCTTCGAAGGTTGCGGAATACAAGTCTCCCTGGTTCTACATCCCCCAGGAGGAACCATATGCTCGTGGTGACCCGGCACACATCTCGGTGTCGCAACCTAGCTGGTCGGCGGCCCCTTCGCGTGCGGCGATGGAACAGGTGAAGGATCTTCTGTCGTTGATGGACCGGTCGTCGCTCGATGGTGTTTCGGTTGGTTGGAATTTTGTGATCACGCACTGTCAGCCTTGTAAGAACAGGGTTCATACTGCCTTTCTTTACACTGGTCGTGGTGATCCGACCCGCGAGACGCCCCAAAAGTTGGATCCAGAGGATGCATTGGATCGTGTTGCTTTAATCTTTGATCTTTCTTTCCCTTATATGAGGAATCCACGTGGTGCATTTCGTGCTGGGCTATTGCCACCGTCGGTAAGTTTTGATTTTGCTTGTCTAGCAATCATCTAGCTTTTGGTTTTTTGGTGGGTTACTCAAATATTCTTGGTCAGGATCGTGTCGTCTTTGTTTCTCAAGTTCCGTCAATGGAATGGCCTCGCGGTGTTGATCAGGCAAGGAATATGGAAGATATAATGAGTGGGGGTGGTCGCGAATCTTCTGGCGAGCGGGTAGTTCGTGAGCCCCTGGGTGAAAAAACGTCGAGTACATGGCGATTGAGCCGGGAAGCGACCGGCCGACCTGCCTCGTGAGAAGGTGAAGCAGTCAGTTGGGACCGGGGGCAAGTTTGTTATCAATGAGGGCGCCGCGCATCCTAAGTAGTCAATGTCTGATTCGTCTGACAATGGGTCAGGCGGGGATGACACGCCGGCCATGACCCTAGATGGAGAAGTGTGTTCTAGCTCAGGCACCAAGGCGGCTGCCGGGACTTCTTTTGGAGTTGGGCATCCTGCTGCGTCGTTTGAGCATTCGCCTATGGGTATTCCATCAGGCTCTGCGGAAGAAGTTCCTGGCCGGAGGTTTGTGAGGGTTCGTCGGAAATCATCCCTGTAAGTGCTTCATCTCTTTCTTTTTTTTGAGTCTTAATCTCCTTTGTCGATGTGCGTATGATACTGTTTTTGGGTAGGGTACCGGATTTTGAGGATCCGCTGGCGTCTCATGATAATAAATCGGGTGTCGCCGGTGGAGCGCGTGTTGAGACTGGCTCGGAGAGACATGGCGCCCTATGCCTGCTGATTCTGCAACTTGTGAGGAGGATCCTGCTGCAAGTGAAGGGGCGATGTTTGTTGATGGTGCTTCTGGCTCTGCGGCTGTTGATGCAGAACCGGTTTGCGGTGTTGTGCCGAATCTGTTAGCACCCTCGGCGCCGCGTTCGAGGCCGGAGAAGAGAAAAAGGCCGGCCGTGCTGCTGGAGGAGCCAGATGTAGTGGAGGAGATTCCTCGAGCAAAAGACGAGTCAAAGCCGACGCCAGTCCGTACTTTTCGCCGTGATGGTGAGGACTTTGTCGTTGTCGAGGATGACGAGGCCGAAGAGGAAGCGACTGCCTTTCTTAATGATGCTAGCGATCTGTTCGGGCGAATAAAGGTAGCTTCTGACCCTTGGATACTTATGTGTTGTCTCTATGCCTCCTTTTTTGAACTGTTACTATGACCTTGTAGGGACTTTTCAAGTCCAGAAGGGAGCGTAAGGTGATGGCAGACCAGCTTGCGAAACTAACTGCTGAGAACGAGCGCCTGTGTTGTGATGTTGCTCGTGTCGAGGGTCAGTTTGCGGGATTGTAGGAAAGCTTGGGGGCAGCAAACCAGCATGCTCAAGTGCTGCAAGCCACAATCCAAAATCAGGAGCGTGAAGTCGCGGAGCTCCAGTCGCATATTGAGAAAGTCGACGAGCTTGCCGCTCGTAAGTCTTCTTTGCTCTTTGTTTGTAAAACTTGTTGCCTCGACCTTGTGGTAATGTTTCTTGGTTATTGTGTAGAGCTGCTTGGTGCTGAAGAAGTTAAGCGTCTTGCGGAGGAGAAAGCCTGTGCTGCTGAACAGGAAATTTACAAGATGCGAGCAATGCACGAAGGTGATGCTTTACTATCTGTTGCTTTGATTGTTTAGTTCCCTTACTTGGTATTTTCTATTTCCGCAGCTTACCGGAGCAATGTTCGTCTTCAATTTGCAGACCTGCAGGGTAAGGTGGATTCTTACCACAATAACTTCTGGGCGTTGGCGCGGGAGATCGCTCCTGTGGTGGGATGTGTTGATGGTCGGGCGCTCATTCCTAAACCTGTTGATCAGACGACCATGGATGGTGTTTTACGATGTGGTCTGCGACTGTGGGTAGACTTCGGTGATTTACGACTTCGGCCCGGGACGTGTGACTGTCATGGCCGGCTATGTTGCAATCTCATTACCGGAGCTTGAGCTTGGTTGCGTGGAGACGAAGTTTGCGTTAGGACGTGGATGAGGATGCAGATCGTTCTCGAGGGGACGCTGATCGTGTGCGGGAGATTGTAGCTTAAGACGTTGATCTGTTTGCTGCTGGACACAGTAGTTTGTATCCAGATCAAGGTTCGGACTGTGTAGTGAATACAAGCTGTAAAATATCGGAGGTGAGCTTTTTGTTTCACTTGTATGTCTGTATGCCTGCTAAGTGTGATGCGTAGGATGAATCGTTCGGCCCTGGGTTCCTGTGGCCAGATCGTAGAGCCCGGAGCTACTGCACGCGTAGGCGCCATGGGGATTACCAGGGGGTAGGCTGCTAGCAACTGCGGCGTAGAGGGCGAACAATTCATGCACGCTTAGGTGATGTAGGGACAGAACCTTTTCGAGAGGCTCGATCGTTGCGTGATAGGGCCTGTGGAGACCGTTCCTGCAGACGCTAGCGTAAGCCATGCTGCTTGTAGAGTCATCGACCGTATCGTGGTCTATACAGTTTGGGCGCATATCCTTATCGCCTTCAACACATGTGATGTTTCTCGGTTGTTGGAGATGCATCATCTGAGAGGTCTATCAATACGATCATGACGTTAGGGTAGCTTTTCTATGCGTTATAAAATTGATAGACCAGATTTGAAGGTTTTCGGATACGGCCAGGCTGTTTGGAGTACGCGTAATGCGTTTGGAGGGGTCGTCGACACTGTGGGGTGTTTTGGAGAGGTCGTCGAACGCCGTACGCATTTTGCAGGAGTCGTCGAACGCCTTAGGCGTTTTGTAGGGGTCGAATTGTATATCAGGTATAACGAAAAACATATCACTTTATTTATTTATTGGATAGAGAGTACAATTTCATTGACCGCTTCAAGTATCTGGACATTTATATTGCAGGATCGTAGCCTTCATGCGTAGTTGCGAGAGGGGCCGAAGCCGATGATTGATGCTTGCGTTTCCTTTGACCTCTTGGAGGCAGGGTTGTCGTTAGTGCTGGAGCTGTATTTGTCGTGGGAACGGGGTCTCCCGACGACGTTTATTGTTTGCTGTTCACACTCATATGCGACTTTCAGGTTGGTGCGGAGGTTAAGGATGTCTTGCTGTGTCGGGATCTTCAACACCATGTAGGTGTAGTGCGGTACTGCCATGAGCTTTGCGAGTGCTGGACGACCAAGGATCGCATGGTAGGCTGTTTGGAAGTCAGTGACGATGAAGTTGATGTTCTCGACCCTGAAGTGGTTCTGGTCACCGAATTGCACGGGGAGTGTAATTTGTCCAACTGTCGTGGATGCCTTGTCTGGGATGATACCTAGAAAGGGAAGTTCGCCGGCAGGAGGTCCTTCTTTGAGTAATCGAGCTAGCGGAATGCGTCGGCGAAGATGATATTTAACGCGCTGCCGCCGTCGACTAGCACCTTCCTGAAATGGCACGTCGCGATGGTTGGGTCGATGATGAGTGGAAAACGGCCAGGGTACCTGTAGTCCGTCCACTCGTCTTCCCCGGAGAAACTAATAGGCTGCTCCGACCAGTCTAGGTAGCGGGCGTCGGCCGAATCGTCTCTGTTGGCGGCGACAGAGTAAATTTCTTTGCGAACTTGGCGACGTCGCCTTTCTCCTTCAACGACCATGCTACCACCGAAGATGGAGTACATCGTTGAAGGTGGTCGGAATTTTGGTGCTGGTGGGTCTTGGTCTTCGCTCTTGCCGGAGTTTGCTCTCTTGTCTCTTCTTCCCTTCACTACTGACTTAAGGAGTTTGCAGTTTCACATGGAGTGCTTGGAATTATTGTGGATGGGGCAGGGGCCATCGAGGATTTTCTCGTAACTGGCGTCGTAGTCTGTCTTTGATTCGTCGTCTGTGTTGGCGACGTAACTGTTGTCTGGCCTATAGTCGTACCTCTCCGGGTAACGCTCGGAGCTACCCGACCGGTGGTTCCGGTGATGACCGGCCCTTCTAGCGCTACGGTAGTCTGGTCGGCGGTCTCTGCCCCTCTCGCGTTTTGGGAGACGGGAGTAACGTCGCCTGTTCTCCCTGCTTCGTGTGGCGTTGTCTTGGTTGGCGTGGGGAGTCCCTGCCAACTTGCTTCTGGATTCATCAGTGGATGAACCGTTGGAGAAAACAGGGGTGGCCTCCATCTCGCTATCGTGGTGAGTGCTGTCGGCAAAGGTTTGAAAAATCATCCTTCCAAAGCCCGGGGGGCGCTCTGGGAGGTCGCTGGTCGATCCGGAGGAATCAGGTGTTTCAGGTCTCGCGGTAGCGACTGAGCCTGAAGAGGCCGTGCCACCAAGGGATACTGCCTGGTCGGAGTCACTGGAGATCGAGGAGATGACGACGGTGTTCACGACTAGAGCCGCCTGGACCTGGTCGAAGACCGATCGGTAGAGTTGGTGCTGGAAAGCGGCGACCTGATTACTGAGCCCATAAGGCATCATTGGAGAGGGGCGAGTGTCCCTGGTCGTCATGGCCATCGTCTTCGGCGGGGATCAGCGGCGGGGTGGTCAGCGTCCGTGGTTTTCGGGGAGTCAGCGTCGTGCCACTTGTATGAGGTCGAGGCAATCCATGATACTGCTGCTGGAGCGATTGATGGCGTCGACTAGGTCATCGATGCCGATCTTCTTTCGTGGGTGGTATTTTGGCATGGCGAAACGATTTGGGGACAACGCAGTGAGACGATGTGGAGATGGCGGCGCGTTTGCCAAGCATGGCGTGGATCCGACGGTCCAAGATACAGATCCGATCTGGAGCACGGTGCCAGGCGCTGGAAGGACCATCGAATCTGGGAAGGTGACCGCTTGATGAGCCATGAAGTCGATGCACACACCCCCTACCTGGCGCGTCAACTGTCAACAAAATATGCGTCGCATTCTACCTAGGGTTTGTAGGGTCGAGATGGCGGACTAGAGGGGGGGGGGGGTGAATAGTCCTTTCTAAAACTTATGCGCAATGGCTAACCGAAACAAATGCAAAATTAAAACTATCAGTCTAGCCAAGACTACACCCCTCTATCTATAACTTTAGCACCTAGCAAAAGATCCTAATTGGGCTCACTAAGGTGCAAGGCTAGGAAGCTCACCTAAACAAGTCTAGGTTGCAAGGTCACACAAACCTAAGCAACTAGTACTCTAAGCACAAAGGGAGCTCCTACACATACTAGTAAGCAAAGCACAAAGCACCTAAGCTCACTAGTAATGCTCTCTAGCAAGACTATACAAGTCAACTAGAGAGCTCAACTTACTTAGCTACACAAACTAAGCAATGTGACTAACAAGGCTACTTAAGCCAATTAGCCACTCAAGAGCTACTTCTATGCTACACAAGCTAGAAGGTAACTAGGCAAACCACACAAGCTAAACTAGTTACAAGAGCAACAAAGAAACACTAGCACAAGATATGAACAAGTAAATACAAGCTAGTGAATCGGAGAAAGCAAACCACCGAGAAGATGTACAATGTTGACACGACGATTTTTCTCCCGAGGTTCACTTGGTTGCCACCAAGCTAGTCCCCATTGTGTCGACCACTCACTTGGTGATTCGGCAACTAATAGGCATTCACAAGCCTAGCCCACTCACTCGGGCGCCGCAAGAATCTACCCACAAGTGAGGGTAGCTCAATGACACGCTCAACTAGAGTTGCTCTTCGCGATCCCCGCGGGGCGAACACAACACCCCTCACAAGCACTTCTCCGGAGCGCCGCACAATCTTCTTGCGCGCTTCGACGGAGCCTCAAGCCACCAAGCCGTCTAGGAGGTGGCAACCTCCAAGAGTAACAAGCACCACGAGCTTGCAACACGATCACCTAGTGCCACATGAAGCTATCTCTCAAAGCAACGCACTAGAGATCACTCTCTCACTCAATCGGATGAACACTATCAAGTATGAGTGAGTTAGAGGGCTTCCAAACCAAGCACACTATGGGCAACACATGCCAAAGGTGCTCAGCCAGCCCCAAAGGCTGGCCAAGGGCTATTTATAAGCTCACCCACGAAACTAGCCATTTTGCCCACTCATTGGGCCTTCCTGCGTACCTCCGGACGCACTTTTCACAGGGGTTCGGACCAGCATCAGCGTCCGGACCCTCCACTTGCCGAGAGCCAACGGCTCTGAGTGAGCCTCCGGTCGCAGGCTCCGGACGCGCGCAACGCGTCAACCGGACCAACAGCTCTGCGTCTGATGCCCCTACCGATTCAAATGACTTCTTCCTGCGCGCGCCTCTACGCGCCACGTGGCTCCAGACGCACGCAACAGTGCGGGTCTGGACCAACGCATACAACATCCAGAAATAATTCTCCGAGCGCTCGAGCGCACCCGAGAGCGCCTTCTTCACTTCTTCCACTCCGGACGCAAGTCCGGTCCTCAGTCCGGACTAACACCAGCGTCCGGTTCCTTTCACACAGAGAGCAACAGAGCGCGCCAGAGCTCCGGACGCGCGTCCGGATCCCTGCGTCCGGACTGCACACTGCGTCCGGATCCTTCTCCTCAGCCGAGCCAGCTAGGGTATGCCTCCGGACCCATCTTCGATGGTCTGGACCTGCCACACACCCTGCGTCTGGACCTCTATCCAAGGCTCTTTTGAACTGCCAAACACTTTTCGAACTTTTCCCAAGCTTCACAAGTGCCAACACAAAAGTGATCACCACCTTGTGCATGTGTGTTAGCATTTTCACAATCATTTTCAAAGGGTTTTCACTTGCTCTCACCACGCCACTCGATCCTAATGCATCGCAATGTTAGATCTCTCAAGTGGCACTAGAATACCGATATGCAAACAAGTTTGCTCCTCTTGATAGTACGTCTATCTATCCTAAACCCGGTCATAAACTTCTCTACACACCTATGACCAGTGAAATGAAATGTCCTATAGGTTATACCTTTGTCTTGTGCATTCCATTCCATCTCCTTCTCCAATGTTGATGCAACACATGCACCAACCACTTGTCAAATGATATGATCCACTTCATATCATCACATGACCATATTAGTTCATCGATCTTGACCTCACTTGCTCTTCACCGTTGTGTTGGTCCATCGGCGCCAAGCATCACCCACTTGCCCTTCACACTTGCAACTGGTCCATCAAGCCAAGCCTCATCTTGATCTTCTCCACCTTGATCACATGACTCCATGTCATGTCTCATGTGCAATAAGCTCCTTCATCACACAATCATATGTGAACTAATCTTCTGTGTATATATCACTTGAACACATATTAGTTCACCTAAGTTGTCACTCAATTACCAAAATCACACAAGGACCTTTCAGGGGTACCCTACAGTAGTAGATTGTAGGCGGAGGTGGAGCGACGACGATCAAGCGTAACACAGAGAGCGTAGACACGGCGATTTATACAGGTTCAGGCCGGCAAATCACCGTAATACCCTACGTCCTGTGTTTTGGTGGCTGGATTGATCTTGCGTATTAGGTTATAAGATCTGTAGATAATCTGAGAGAGGTCGTGAGGGAGGTTTTGAGGGGGTCCCTGTAGGAATACGAGGTTGCTACGCTAGCCGAAAACAAAACTTTTCGACCTCATAAACCAGGATCTACTGCTAGCCATAGGTTACGGGATTACCACTAGACGCGCAGGTGCAGCGGAAGACGACTTGATGTAGTCGTGCGCGTCGCAGCAGGCAGTGCAGTTGCGTGGTCGTCCGTCTCAACGTCCCCTTTGCGCGGTTCGTCCTTGTGCTCCAGATGCAGCACCTCCGAGGAATCCCACACGTACAGGGAGGAAGCGTTGCGCCTCCGGACTGCTAGGTCTGCGAGGAGCAAAAGGCGTGAGCGTGGGGAGGCGACGGCGGCTGCCAAAAGGCGTGGATCAATCTCGCCCCGCGCCCACCCCTTGCTTATATAGGCGTCCTAACGAGCTCCCACGTTGGAGGCCCATTAGTAACCCTAAACCTAGTCTAATTTGGGTCCAACCCGAATTAGGCTTCCAGCCCTTTAAGCGTGCGACCCTATGGGCTCACGCATACATAGACATGGCCCAAGTACTCTTACTCGACCAATAGTTGATAGCGGCCTCTAGCAAGGCGTGTCAACTCCTATGCATACGCTATGATCATATCAGACGAACCACTATGACCATGTACAAGTTATTCCCTTTGCCACTCGATATATGGTTCAACTCGTGGGTTAACACTTAACCCAAGCATGGCCATGCATTTGTTGATCCAATCACATGAGTGATCCAGTGATATCTCTCTCACGAAGAGAGGGGCAAATTCCATCTTGATTGTCTATGTCTCATAGCATGTTTCCCGACCACCCAATGACCACCTTTATAACTACCCAATAACGGAGTAGCGTTTGATAGTCCCTAAGTAGATCGTTTCACATCTTGAGTACATACCACAATCTCAGGTCTAAGGACATAACGTACATGACATGAATAGAGACTTTCTCTTGTTGGGTCAGTCCAGCCTACATGTCTCACATGTGCCCACATTATTAGTTTGACATCTCCATGTCTATGACTTGTGAAACATAGCCATCAACTAATACATGTGCTGGTCTAATATTCAAGTGTGCTCTTACAAGAATGCCGACCAGGGATAACTTTTAGAATAACCATTCAGGTAATTGAGTTCCACAAACAATTCACATAATCGTCAATCAATACTCGTTGTCTATAATGGATATTCAAAGAACACTTTATTAATCATGGATACAATCGGAATATAATCATCTACATGATTAGCTCTAGGGCATATTCCTAACAGTCCCTGCTCGCCTTATATAGCCGGGGAGCAGGGTTATAATTCCCATATCCTAACAGATTACGA
Source organism: Microstegium vimineum (assembly GCA_022036555.1). Classification (NCBI taxonomy): domain Eukaryota; kingdom Viridiplantae; phylum Streptophyta; class Magnoliopsida; order Poales; family Poaceae; genus Microstegium; species Microstegium vimineum. Next base: position 7,984,194 of record CM039123.1, on the reverse strand, counting down.
TCGGTTCCCTATGGAAAGAGATCCGAGTCTATCTACTAGGATCTTCCTTGGCGAGCAAGACTTCTTCGGAGTCCTTGATGAGTACGGCGGGCTGGTCGCGTGCCGCAAGGCCTCGCGGGCTGGGCCGTCTTCTGGTCGGCAGGCCCATAAGGTCCCTGGGGATATGCCGAGGTAATATCCCCAACAGCAATCCAGGAATCAAACTCGTCTCTGATGCGCTCCAACAGGTGAGTCGTAGTGGTGGCCAGGGCGTCGAAGGTGCGGCGGTTGCGCTCCTTCCAAACTTCCTAGGAGACCAAAAGAACAGCCGAGTCAAAGCCCCTCTTGACCGGAGAGGGGATGACTGTGCGCGCGCGCAACCACCAGTCCACAAGAGTGTCGTCTTGTCCCGGCGCGAGGTGTAGAAGGCCGGCTGCGTGCAGTAGCAGGGACCAAACCTCACGGGTGTAGACGCAGGCAATGAGTAGGTGGTCGTGCGTCTCGTCCAGCTGGCAGCACAACACATAGGAGGCCGACGGGTGCAGACCGTGCCTCGCCCTCCTCGCCGCCGTCCACAGCCTGCCATGCAGCGCCAACCAGAAGAAGAACTTCACCTTCGGCGGCGCCCTCACTTGCCAAAGCTCCCTTGCGCCAAAGCTCCCTTGATTATACTAATAGCTAACCGAACGTGTTGTGTTGTGTTGAATGTGTTGTGCAACATCTCTGTGTTGTATTGATATGATGTGCATGTGTGGAGCTTAGAGATGATTGACAAACATGATCAAGGTCAAGTAGAGACGGGTTGTGCCGATGGAATGGAAGTAGTGAAGAACGAACGTGAGTTTGGACCGAGGGACCAATCGTCGGAAGACTACTTGGGAATATCAACAAGCAAGAGTACATTAGTGTTGAAGACAACGTCCACCAAGTTAAGGAGGAGAACGATAGCGTTGTGGCACTTGGCGGAGTCCGGAGACACATCTACATAGTAGATATAGATGGCAACGATCAATTCAAGAACGAAGGCAAAGGTGTCAAGCCTGGTGGAGTCGTCAGACACATGCAAACATTGGTTAGTCACGCTTAGCGAGGGCGTGCACGAGGATTTGCTAACTTGGTTCTCAAAATCGAGATGGACGGTTTCATGGTTTGGGTCTCAAAACGACATGTGGAGAGTTTGGTGGTTTGGGACTCAAAACTAGATGTGTATGGTTTTGTGATTTGGGCCTCAAAACCATCAACAGGTTTGACCGGTTTCGGCCTCAAAATTGAGAGTGGCGGCGGACATGTGATGGCATCTGGAAGCTTGTGTCGATGCGCAATGAAGTCAAGAAGACGTCGGGTCCGTTGGATCGATGAGAAAAAACTTGGACAACTTTACCCTTAAAGGTATTTTGGTTGTATGCTCTATGTAAGGGTGTTTCTATATTTTGATGGCTATATATATGTGTGTAAATGGGCTAGTTGGACAGCTATTATTTGGGTGGTGTTTAGAGTAGGCTAAGGTTAAAGAAAAACGAGTGATTCTTATTTTTAAGCTTTTTACCATCTTATGTTTTTAAATCTATTAGGAGTGGCTTGTATTGTACTAATTCCTTAACTAATTCTTCACTTGAGCACCACGAATTTGAGCTTTCCTCTAAATTTTTTTTAGACGAGGAGGTTTCCTCCACTTTATTATCATAAATCGATATTCAGAGTTTTATAGTTCAGCATCAGCATAACGGCGTGCCCACCAAAAAGAATACGACACACATAAGTTTAAGAAGTTTCAGCATCATTATTACAATTCCGCAAATGCAGACTAAGAGGAATCGCAACAAGTGAGGCCTGCACCGAAGACTGAGAAGCCAATGTTTCGCAACTTGACTGAACCACCCCATCCTAGCAGATTCTGGGTGGTAGATGAGCTTTGATACTTATCTCCTCTACCGACAAAGCCAGTTGTTGATCGGGGATAGGTGTCTATTTTCTCAACATTCTTGTAACTCCCAGTATCGGCTCTTTCTCCCTGTCCATACTAGACCCTGAAAGCACATTTTGTTATGAAAATTCCATAGACACCATAGGACAACCGAAGATATAATGTTATTGCAAATATGTTTTTTATTTGCAATCTATAAGGTTGCAACTGATTCAAAATCCCACACTCTATCCATCTCAAGGACTTCCCCAATCACAGACCAAAGCCTTTTAGCCACATAACAGTTAAAAATTATGATTCACAAATTTATGTTCTTCACAGAACAAACAAGTTTTATCTGCAACTTTCCTCCTTTTAGCAAGATTGTCTCTAGTTAGAATTTTATTTTTGAGTTAAATGCACCATAGGTACATGGACTTGTTTGACTGTGCCATATAGGTCCATGGACTCTGAAATTGCAGTTATGTACCCTTAAACTTGATTATACGTTGAATGCAAGTCCAATGTTCCTTGTCAGCCTAATTTTGCAGACGTGGCTTGGCCAGCGTGGACCAAACCGACCCCCAGGCGCACGTGACCGACGCGTGAGGACGGTGGCCCCCTGGTTTTTTGCACCTTGCCCCCTCTCCCTTTCTCCCTCACTCAAACAGATCTCCTCCCTCATTTCTCTCTCTTACCTTTTCTTTCTCGGCTGGTTCGTCAAGCGCGGGAAGGGCAAGGGACTGAGCTGGAGTGGTGACCAAGGGAGGCGATTGAAGGCTGCGTTAGAGAATCGGCGGTGGAGTTGGATCCACCTTCTAGATTCGAGGCTATAGTGCCTCAACGTCCGTGAGGAAGCACCGGGATGGTGCTGAAACAACGACGGGAAGGGGAGGTGGCCCCAGATTATGGTAAGTGCCTCCAAGATCTAATCCTCGGTGTATTTGTTATGTAGTGTAGTTCGTGTCTTGGGAGTGTGGATTGATTGAGCCATTTCGTTACATTTTTTGGTAGGCTAGGGTTTCTGATTTCATACTGTGTGTGACATTTGCAAGTTCATTTAGTTCTAAATTTGTTCTGTCCATGCAAATGTAGGTTCCGATAGTGACAAGTTCACAGTGGAGGTACACCATGGTGGTTTTTTTATGGGTCATGGTAGTAATCGAGCTTATTTAGATGATAGGGTGAGTTGGTTCGACAATGTGTCAGCCCGCACATTGTCTCAGCTCATAGGAGACACCATGCTTTCAAAGCTAGATGCAGAGGTTAACACTTGTACAATCTTGTATTTGCATTTACTTGACACTCTTACTAATTCAGCATGTACCAGGCATCACAGGTTGCAGCAAGGATGGTGGAACCTGATTCGGCCTTCATCATGTCAAATAGGCCAGCTGCAAGACCTGTGCCTCCATCCACTGCTACAAAAACAGGAAAAGCTATAGTAGGAAAGCGCAAGGGCACTACCTCAACTAATCAGAAAGGAGAAGGTGCTAAGAAGAAGAAAAAGGCATCTGCATCTACCAAGAAGGCCAAGAAACCTGATGAATGATGATCTTTTCTGTGTATAGGCATATATTTTGGTCAAGGAATTGATATACAGAGTCCGTGACAGTGTATAGAAATGCACCAAAGACAGCTACATGGGTGCTTTCTAATCTTTTGTCTAATATATAGTGCTAAGGTAGAAATCTAGATGGATGCATCAAACTGTTTCAATGATGCTTAGATGGCTGGACCCCAATCTTTTGTATATGATATATAGATGCATCAAACAATGATGCTGCCGATGATTGTGCAATCTGAAACAATCAAGATGCTCAGTTCTCTTTATGTATGCAATATCAGTAGTTCTATAAAGAGTACTCTTCTATAAATTTGTGAGGTTTTCATGTTCCAATATTCTGAGATGATTTAATTGTTGCATAAATTTCAGAACTGACATACATAAAGAATTGACATTTCAGAGGTCTTGAAAAACATAACTTGTATTCAACATATAGGTACAAAATACAGTTATTATTCAACACAACTCACACCATCTACCAACACTAGCACATCACTGGTACATGGAACTCACTTAACCAACAATAAAATGAGCATCAGGACCTGAACTAACAAGATTCCGAAACAAACACCACATATACATCGCAGCAGCATGAGTTCTTCTTGCCTAGCTAGTACACATCCCCTCTCCTTCACCTTTGCTGCCCCAGATCGACATGTATCATCCATGTATCATCCATCTCTGATGCTTCTGCTTTTACATTGAATGTTGAACTCTTCCTTCCCACTCATTCCCCAACAGTCTGGCCAACTCACCTTTGCTGGCCAACTCTTTCAGGTGATCTGCATACTCATGTTCCCAGTAGAAAAACGGGCACCCAGAGTTCCTCTGCACACAAATTGAAACCAAAATGGAATACCAACTACAAATCAACAACGAATCACACCTTCCCAAACCCTAACTTACCTTATGGAAGGGACAACAGTAGAAAATTTTCCATAGAGACCATAGGACAACAGAAGATATAATGTTATTGCAAATATGTTTTTTATTTGCAATCCATAAGGTTACAACTGATTCAAAATCCCACACTCTATCCATCTCAAGGACTTCCCCAATCACAGACCAAAGACTTTTAGCCACACAACAGTTAAAAAAAGATGATTCACAGATTCATGTTTTTCACATAACAAACAAGTTTTATTTGTGACTTCCCTCCTCTTAGCAAGATTGTCTCTAGTTAGAATTTTATTTTTTTGCCAAGAGCCAAAGAAAGATTTGGATCCTTGGAGGTATTTTCAGCTTCCAGACTACATGTTCATAGACTCAAATTCGGTTTTCCTCCAAATTTCCCCAACGATAAGTGTTCTTCGATTCTCTGAAATTGAAATTTAAAGACTCAATTTTTGAGATATTTTCCGTTGCAGCGGCTGACACATGCCGAGGCGAGGCTGCAATTCGAGCCATTGTATTTGGTATTGCTTGTTTCGGTCAAAAACTCGAGTTTCTATTCTTGAGCTCTGCTTGTTCTTTCGGTTGCGACTTTGGTGATTTTTTTTAGTGGAACAGGAGGGGCTTGCCCCTACTGAATTTTATTGAAATTTAAAAAACAGCAGGTTACAAAAGTCAGGAACAGCAACTTCGTCCAGGATGCCTATTTGTATGATATGTTTTCCTATGGTTTATTTCTAGCAGCCACTGCTGGACACTGCTGGAACCCAGCTTCTCTGTTTTGCAGGACGACAGTAGCAGGCAGCTGCCATTTTTTTTTCTCTTAAGCTCTGCCTTCCGTGAGGAGTTGTGCTGCTACTCTGTTCCCTTGGTTTGCTTCCTGTTATTTTTCTTGAGAAGACAACTGCAGGCCGACAAGTACAGCTAGGTAGTCCAGGTAATAAGTAGTCCAGATATTCACTACTTGCGAGCTCTGTTCATTACTTCATTTGAAGCGGTATTCAGCAGTTAGCATCTACGAGTATTAACTACTAATCAAGCAAGTTTATCTCATCATTGTGTTCTAGCCGTTTTGTCTTTTTGCTTGATCAAGTGCTTGTTGCTGTTTTGATTAGTCCTCATGTCTCAGTAATGCACGATAGACTGTGTTTGTTAGTTCTTGTAGCTGTTCTTTGCTCAGTTAACAGCTGCAGCTAGGACTTTTCAGTTGTGTGGCTTTTTAGTACTTAGCTTTGACCAGCAGCTTGGTTAACCTGTAGTCAACTTAATTAATTCATCAAGTAAGTTCTGCTAAATGTCTAGCATGATTAATTAGATCTCTTTAAGGCCTAGTTTTTTAAATTAGACCTTGAAAAATACCTAATTGTTCCTAGGGTCGACATATCACTAGTTAACGTGTGTGTCCTTGACAATTAAAAGAGGAGGTGTGTTTGGTTACGATTGGGATAGAGGTCAAGTTCTTGAAAAGAATTTTAGTCGGCTCTCATTCATCCTCCTCTAGTTGTTATTTTGATCCTTCAACATTCGTTATGGAGCTTAAGATCTATTTGATATAAAGGTTCAGGTAAACATATTATATCCAACAAAGATATAGTGACTTGTAGTAAGAACATGTAAGTTTTGTTACAGCAATGGAACCAAAATTACAAAGGAAAACACACACAGGGACAGAATGGGTCGGAAGCCACCAACAATCATACGTGAGCAATTGCAAAAACTCTCGGAGCCCCACAACTACGTACTCTCCCCACCTGGACGCGCGTGGTGCAATCAACCGCCTCATCACTAGCTAGCATCCAGTCGCTACCGCCTTTGCTACTAGCATCCAGTCGCCACCGTTGCGGCAACAATTAACCACTTGGGCGGATCGATGTCCCTATGCGAAGCCTCCAAGGATGGATGACGCGATGCAACACAACCCGAAAATCCAAGGGTAAAATTTTCATCAATAACATAGACCTTGTTTAGATCCAAGGGTTAGAGCTAGTTTGAACTAGTTTTAGTTTAACTAATTCAAAATTATCCAAACATGGTTTTGGATTTTGGTTACACAAAAAATATCAGAGGGGGCCGGTAAAACCGGTAGACCGGTTTTTGATCAGTTTTTGGGTGAAAATAGTTTAAAATTTTAAAAAATACGATAGTGGCAAAACCGATCTGTAGCCGACCAATACCGTTCTAGACTGGTAGGACCGGTTTTCGCCGGTATTGAAAACTAATTGCAACTAGCTCACTTAAAAAAACTAATTTTTTTTAGATAGTTCTCATAGGATCTACTAAAATCCCTACAAAAAAAGTATCTATTATTAATCTAACCTTTGTATCCAAATATGTCTTAGATTAGAGCTAGTTCAAAGTTAGTTCTGGGTTAGAAACTAACTCTAACATCTATCGGGTAGAGTATCAAAACAGGGCCTATACGCGCGGTGAGGGAATAATCACGATACATATAAAACCGGGTTTGCGTGCAGTTTATTCCCTTTGCAGTTTGTTTGTTGTGTTGCATGGCGACAGCGACGTATCTGATGAGGAGCCATGGAACAAATCAGCACCAAAACAACGGGGAAATATCTCTCTAGTCTCTATATACAGCCAGCTAGCCCTCCGGCCTGCATGTGTACACACCATCACAACTCGCAGTGCACCGCTTGGTCGGATGCACAGAACAAACGAATATGGCATAGAACCACGACAGCCAGCAGCTATCACGCGTGTCTGTAGAGCTGTGCTGAAAGCTGCAGAAGCATATAGACAGACAGCTTGCATAATACATAGAGCGAGTGCATCCGTCGACGGCGCGCGCGGCTTACCACTTACCAAGTTACCAGCTATGGGCACGGCGACGGCCAGCAATCAGAACACGCCGCTCTTGTCGGTAGATGGCGGCGGCGGAGAAGTCGTCACGGTGGCGCAGCCGGCGGACGAAGCTGGCAGCGGGCATGCTGGTGGGGTGAGCGCGCAGCTGGAGCGTATCCAGCTGAAGCTGGTCGTACACAGCGGCTGGCGCGCGCGGCGCGGGTGGAGCTCCGCCTGCTGCTGGCGCTGGCCGCGCCAGCCGTGGCCGTCTACATGATCAACTTCTCCATGTCCCTGTCGACGAGGATCTTCTGCGGGCAGCTCGGCACGCTCGAGCTCGCCGCCGCCTCGCTCGGCAACGTCGGGATCCAGGTCTTCGCATACGGCCTCATGGTACGTAATAATGTATTGCATTTGCATACACATTTGCAATTTGATTTCTTCACTGAACATTTGGTTGCGCTGCATGCTGAACTGCAGCTGGGCATGGGCAGCGCGGTGGAGACGCTGTGCGGGCAAGCCTACGGCGCGCACAAGCACGACATGCTGGGCATCTACATGCAGCGCTCCGTCGTCCTGCTGGCCGCCACCGGCGTCCCGCTGGCCGTCATCTACGTGTTCTCGAAGCAGCTCCTGATGCTGCTCGGGGAACCCGAGCGGATCGCAGAGGCGGCGTGGGTGTACGTGGTGGGGCTCATCCCGCAGATCTTCGCGTACGCCTTCAACTTCCCGATCCAGAAGTTTTTACAGGCGCAGAGCACCGTGGCGCCCAGCGCCTACATCTCCGCGGCGACGCTGGCCGTGCACGTGGTCCTCAGCTGGCTGGTGGTGTACAGGATCGGGCTGGGCCTCCTGGGCGCGTCGCTCGTCCTCAGCCTCAGCTGGTGGATCATCGTCGTCGCCCAGTTCGTGTACATCGTCAGGTCACGGAGGTGCCGCCGCACGTGGACGGGATTCTCCTGCAGGGCCTTCTCTGGCTTGCCGGAGTTCCTCAAGCTCTCGTCCGCGTCCGCGGTCATGCTTTGCCTCGAGACGTGGTACACGCAGATCACCGTCCTCATTGCTGGGTTGCTTAAGAACCCCGAGATCGCCCTTGACTCTCTTGCAGTCTGGTATGTATGTTTTGTTAATACAGCAATAATTAATTACTGACAATTGTTTTGCTTAATTGGATGAACAATACGTTCTAACGCCTTTTATTTGTTCCATTCACATGCTACTGTCTACTCGATCAGCATGTCCATATCAGGATGGGTGTTCATGGTGTCGGTAGGCTTCAACGCTGCTGCTAGGTACGTATTACCTGATCTAACTTAATTTGTCTAGCACACGCACACTGTTGTTTAGTGCTCACACAGCACTCATCAACTAGATCAACAGAATCAATGAGAACAACTAATGAGTCTGAACGTGTACGACCACGTTTTTCAGCGTGAGGATGAGCAACGAGCTCGGAGCCGGGCACCCCATGGCGACATCTTTCTCTGTCAAGGTCGTGACGGCGCTGTCGCTGGTGGTGGCATCCATTATAGCCGTCATCGTCATGTGCCTCCGCGACTATATCAGCTACGTCTTCACCAAAGGGGATGACGTCGCGCGCGCCGTGTCCACCATGACGCCACTGCTCGCCGTCACCATCCTGCTCAACGGCATTCAGCCCGTCCTATCTGGTGTGTATATATATATATATATATATATATATATATACATTATATACTCCTACTACTCCTATATGTTTATTTTTTTTGAAAGAATCCTATATGTTTAATTAGTACCACGTTCACAATTAAAAATCATTTTGTTTTTTTACACAACTTTGTATCTGCATATATATACACTATGTCTAATTACGTACATAAGAGCCGGGAAGGCGTCCCCAACCATTAGCTGGTGAGTACAAAATTACTCCTCTATCGTCCCATAACAGACATCCAGACCTGCGCCTTGTTGTTGGACCGATCTGCGTTAATTGGACCGAGAGGATGACGTAGAATATAATAATGGGAGGGAAGTGGATCTAGCTCGCCGCCCTTGCGTTTGGGAGAAATCGGGATGGATGGTGCGAGCATTGTGTGCGAGGAAATCACAATGGAAAGGGATAAGGCTCCTCCCACCACGAGAAATTTTCCCCTTTTTTATTCACCTTATTAGGCCACTGAATGGAAACAACGTAACAATGAGATGGATGGACTGATGCGTGCGTGACATGGTTGAGTGGAACCTGCAGGTTAGGCTAAAGTTTTAAGTATTATGGTAAAAAAAAAATTAAATGCTATAAAGTCAAGTATTTTGAGACGAAGGCTGGAGAGTATAAATCTAGAAAAACCAAAATGAATTATAGTTTGGAATGAAAAGAAGTAGTAACTTCATTTTTCTCCATTGGACCGTACATCAATCATTTTCAAATTTTCATGGTGGCGGTGTTCATTAGCATCCAGTAGTGCTGTTTGGGTTTGGCTTACTAGCTTAGGATGCGTTTGGTATGGCTCCCAGCGGATCTAGATTCTCACTGCTAAGAGCTGATTTTTTTCTCTCCCCTCCTGCTCGTAGAGAGCAAATACAAGTCGGAGAAGCTATATTTTTTTCTTCAGCATTTGCTTTTATGAGCACAAAAAGAGAGGAAAAGAGATTTCATAAACAGTAAAAGAACAATGACGATGACAGAGGATTCGGAGCTGAGAAAATCCCTCCAAAAGAGGCCTTTAATCGACTGGTGGCTTCAGTGGTTGAAAAGATGACACTGATCTTTTATTTATTTTTTCTTTGCAGGTGTAGCGGTTGGCTGCGGTTGGCAAGCGTTCGTGGCATATGTGAACATCGCATGCTACTACGCCATTGGGATTCCCCTTGGCTGCGTTTTGGGATTCTACTTTGATCTAGGTGCCATGGTAAAATTGTAGATTTGGCCTATTAGAAAATCCAACTCTTTCAACTATCCTGTGTTTTTTGTTCAAGGAGATAACTGTAATTAACCAACATGTACACATGCAGGGAATATGGGGTGGAATGATAGGTGGATTGATTGTTCAGACGCTTATTCTAATCTGGATCACACTTCGCACCGATTGGAAGAAAGAGGTTCCAAAGTTTTCACAATCTTATATATGCATTTACTTTTAAAAGGACACGCATGGAACATATTCTTTACACCCTTTTATTCTGAATATAAGCCCTTTTGATAAATTAGCCACATATATAACCGGTTTCAGTATGAAACCACTGAATCGGCAATCAGTGCCGGTTCAAAACCTCCCTACAGTGACGGATTTTGAACCGGCACTGGCGAATCGGCAGTGATGAGCTCAAGCCATCACTGCCGGTTCGTGTTACCAACCGGCAGTGATGCTTGAGACATCACTGCCGGTTTGGCTTTGAACCGGCAGTGATATTATTTTTTAAAATTGCATTTTTTAATTGTTTTATTTTCATTTGGGGTTTCTGGTTTAGGGTTTATGGTAGAGGTGGTGGGGTGGGAGATCGTGGAGGTGTTTGCTATCGAACCATTTGATATCGATGTGAATTGAAGGTGGTTGTGAACTAGCGACAATACAAACCCATCACACATTTATAATAATTATTACAAAACATCCAAACAAAACTTAAAGTATCGAATTAATTGTCGCATTACAATAGCCTTTCAAGGCGGTCTTTTCCGTAGATCTTCTTGAAGTCCTTACTCTTCACAATAGACAGACATCCTTTTCTATACACTATATCATCCAGAATAAGAGCTGCTATCTCCTCTTGAAATCCTCTTATCTCAAAATCCACCAACCTATTGTGGCCCTATTCTTTGCGCTGTAAATTGATACAAGATGATATTGAGATGCACATACGTAAGATAAAACAATAGAATTAAAATGCGATGCGTACGTACCATGTCATCTTCTATTCCTAGTTTTGCGCCAAAGTAGGCAAGCATTGCCCACATCACATAGAACCCGCACTCGTTGTTCCCCATTGGTTGATCTAGGGTCTTGACCTTCTTCATATACTCCGCTCTAAATGGTTCTCTCCATTTCTTTTGCATCTTAGGCTCCATATTTCTCCAATCAGGTAACGCCTTCATTCTATGTGACAATATAAATGAAGTGTGAAGGCTGAGGACATTATTAATTACAATATCATATGTGATTGAAAAGTGTGGTGATATTGGGTTCACTTACATATTTAGCACTTTGACTAGGGGTTCGATAAGTTTAAGTGACTTCTTTTTTGAGTCCCACACCTCGATAGTTGAATTTTTAAGACTTATATCTACGAGGACGTAATGGTTGCTGCAATCACAAGGTTCATGTTATTGAATGATATATCAAGAAAAAAACACTTAAGTAAGGGTCGAGAACACATACTCGCAATTGTAGGTTAGCAGTGCGTTTGTTTTGCCGACTGAGAACATTCTTTCAAACTCTATCTTCAAACTCGCTGAGACATACGGATCTTGGAGACCGGCTTTGCATGTGTTCTCATTTACATAGATGGGGTCCAAGAAGTCACAATTGCTTATTTGTTTTTGAAGGCAAAATTTTGCTACAGACCTGCAAAATAAACATGCATGGATATATTTAAATGTAGATCACGTAGTTTATTATAACGTTGTTAGGGTATGGTACTTACATAGTCCATAACATCATAATCTGCACATCCAGCGAGCGTCGTTGAAAGAGTTGAAAGAGTTCTTCATAATCAATAGTATGCACAACTTCTTCAGGATGATTAAAAATAAAACATGGAGGGATGCATACTGCAAAGTTTACATTCTTGTCTTTGCTTCTTTTACTGTCTATGATGTAATAATCATGCAACTGTCGCATGTTTGTTGGCAAATTTCTATACTCTTCTTGGCTGGCGACCATAGGCACGCCTAGTTCAAACTTGTATGCAACTTCGGCCTTTTGAAATTCGGTATTTTCAAAATAGAGATTCTCGGCATCCTCCATGCTTATACCCAGTTCTGCGGCCAAGTTTTGTATCTCTAGCTACTGAAAGGTGTGCATTTCTCTAGCTCTTTCTTGGTTGCCCGGATTTTTGCTTTGCCTTTTAAATTGGCTCTGTTTCTTAGGTATATAAGCCAATCGTTTATACAAGGCAAGTTTGGCGGCCTTTTCTGCAAATCTGAGCTCGTAGAATATCGTCCTTAGTCGGCACTAGCGGAGGCCTTTTACTAGTCATCTTGGGATCTTTACCAACTGAAGCTGATGACCTCCTATGTTGCGAAGTCGAACCTGATCTGGAGCTAGAGGGCCGTCGAGATCCCAGTCCTGGGGACTTTGAAGCTGGTGGAGGAGGAGGAGGAGGAGGAGGAGGAGGAGGAGGAGTCTTCTCCTTTGGCGGTGGAGGAGGTGTCGGTGGATCTTGACGAGGAGAGAAACCTCTTGGCGGAGGCGACTGGGATGATTCACTGTCATCATCGTCATCCGAAGATGGCTGGTCGTCTAGCTTGATGAAGCTTTTGCGCCAGGCGACATGAGTGCCCAAGTTGTGAACTAGACGCGGCCTATCTTCCTCCACTGGGAAATCAATATGTATCTTATTGTACTTCTTGTCCAATATCTTATCAATGCTGACCCTGGCATACCCGAGTGGCACTGGCTTGTCATGAATGACGTTCTCTCCTATAGGAAATGCTTGTCCGACCGCCACCTTGTCTTTGGTCCACTGCTGGTGGATGTACAACCTGACATTCACAGGTTCTGTGATGTCATCCACCGGATGAGAAGCATTGACCTCTTCTTTGTCAGGCATAGGGGTTGAGCCACAGCTACTGCGGCCCTTGCCGGGCACTAGGCTATTCAAAACCGGGACTGTATGCGGCCCTTGACTCGAACACATGGATTGCATAGCGCTCGCCACCTGAGCAGCTATCCGTGCTTCAATGCTCTGTTCTAGCTCCTGTCGCATCCTTTGGAACTCCTCTTCTCTTTGCGTTCTAGCCCTTGCCCGATCCCTATAGGAAGCGGATTCACTTTCAAATGCTTTCTCCCAAGGAATTACCCGGCTCCTCTAGTGCGACTGGGGTGCTCCTTGTTTTCAAGTGCTTGCGTGAGCACGTCATTTTCTCTATCCGACCTGCGGGCCCCTCTATGCACTTCCTCAGTGATCGTGGAAACCTTCTGGAGGAGATCGTTGACGGGTTCAGTCCTGGCGGAAAGGCTCCTATCAGGATTGTATCGTGCCCCCCTTGCAAGTAGGTAGTTCACTGATCTGGGCTGCCAATCCTTGTATGAGGCGTAACGCCGCTCTGCTCTAGTGCTTTGACTTGGGCATCCCAATCTAGAATCTTCCTTACATACCCACGCGATCCTAGGCGGTGAGGATTATTTGACCTAAGCGAGTTTGCTTTGTTTCTTTCGCTTGATGCCTTGGTCTCATCGGATAGCTTGTAAGCCTTGAACTCCTCCCAGAAGTCCCTCTGCTTGCTGAATTCACCTCCCGCAAAATTCGGTTCTTTTTCCTCCTGGATGAGCTTGTGCAACTTTCTCTTGAAATTCTTGAAGGAGTGACCCATGATTTCCTTGGCCCTCTTCTTCATCACAATCATTAGGGAAAGTGAAATACCCTCTGAGCTTGTTCCAAACTAGTTCCTTCTCAACTTCTGGAACCCTCCACGGGTCTTGCTCACTTCCATTCCACTTCCTGTATTTGATCGGGATGAAGTCCCTTACAAGTGCCCCGATGGTACTCTTGTATGGGCCCAATACTTCTCGTGGCTCCACCGACTCCCCTATTTGATCGAACTGAGAGATGTGCCAGTGTCTAGTTGTCTAAGGGAGCTTTGTTGCACCATGCTTAGTCCTTCTGGAACTCTCACCAGTACTTGGACCTTCCGGTGGAACCTGCTTCAAAATTTATAAATAAGTCCCCATCAAACTTTTATGGCTATATCTACCGTGTTTTAGGTATGACCTAAGTTATTACCTCATCTCTTTGGCCCTCTTCTAGGTTTAGCATATGGCTAGGGCTCCAAGGTCTTTGATCCCCTTGCTGGTTGTCATAGGCTCCTTGGTCACGTTCAGCACCGCCACCACTAGTTCCTTGGTCATTGGCTTCGGTCGCAGGGCGACGGGTGGTGAATCGACGCTTAATTGTCATGTTTCTGGACATGAATTTCGATTATTGGTATTAGCTCATAGGTAGATAGATAGACTCAAAAGCCATACATAAGCCATACATAGGTATTATCTCTATCTCTCTATATCTCTCTATCTCTCTATCTCTCTATATCTCTCTATATCTCTCTATCTCTATCTTTATATAGAGATTAGTATATAGAGATTAGTCACAATATAAAGCCATAGACAAGTATATAGACAAGTATATAGAGATTAGTCACAATATAAAGCCATAGACAAGTATATAGAGATTAGTCACAATATAAAGCCATAGACAAGTATATAGAGATTAGTCACAATATAAAGCCATAGCCAAAATCTTCCAAAATATTCCACTAATCTATATCTCTAAGTCATGCTATCTCTCTATCTCTCTATCTATAAAGCCATAGGTACAAGTCACAATATAAAGCCATGTATATATGATATAAAATTTTGCCATCTATATATAAGTCATGCTATAAAATTTCTTTTTCCTTCCTTTTTCAGTGTCCATGATGCCACCGGAAGTTTCAAGTGGCCATTCTCAAGAGTTACTGGGTGTAACTCCTTCTTGAGGCCCAGGTGTTGCATGTCCAAGCGTGTCGCGAGAGAATCCTTGCTTGTTCCCCCGGTGTTCATCAACGTGTTAAATGTGTTACCGCACACGTTTTTAGTTATGTGCATTGGATCAAGACAGTGACGTACACTCAAAAGTGGCCAATAAGGTAGTTTCCAGAAGATTGATTTTTTCTTCCAGATACTATCGGTTGGCGCTGCTACTGCCCCGTCCCCCTTCCCAAGGACAACATTTGTGAGTTTGCTTAATTGTTGAAGCATCTGTTTCCCGTCTCGATACTTTGGAGGTCCACGTTTCTCAGTAGTCTCATTAAAATCTTTTGTATTCCTACGGTAAGGGTGATCTCGACGTAGGAACCTACGGTGTCCCATGTAGACCATCTTCCTGTTTTCTGGTAGATGTGTAGCATCAGTCTCGTCCAAGCACTCGACACACCCAGTGTATCCTTTTGTCTTCTCTCCAAACAAGGAACCTCGCCCTGGTAGGTCGGTGATTGTAGCGATAAGTACAGCCTTTACCGTGACATGTTCTTTCTTGTACTCATCCCAAACATCCTTCACACCCGTCTCCCACATCTGTAGTAGTTCATCGATCACTGGTTGTAGAAGCACATCAATATCATTACCAGGTTATTTTGGTCCTTGGATTAGTAATGACATCTGCACGTATGACCGTTTCATACAAAGCCAGGGTGGAAGGTTGTATATACATAGCGTCACTGGCCAAGTGCTATGATTGGTTCTCACCTGGTCAAACGGGTTCATCCCATCCGTGCTCAAAGCAAACCACAGATGTCTTACCTCTGCACCGATGTTCTTATAGAACATAGTGTTGATAGTCCTCCAGTCCGACCCATCGGCGGGGTGTCTCATCATTGAATCTTTCTTTCGCTCTTCGCCGTGCCAACACAACAACTTGGCTGACTTCTCATTTGCAAACAACCTATGCACTCGTGGAGCTATAGGAAAATACCACACGGACTTTACTGGCCCTCCTCTGGTCTTGCTTCCATCATTTGATGGCCCTTGCTTGTATCGGAGAGTTTTGCACTTGGGACACGCATCCAAGTCTTTGTATTTCTCTCCACGGTACAATATGCAGTCGTTGGAACATGCGTGGATTTTCTCAACCTCGAGGCCAATTGGGCAAATCATTTGCTTCGCAAGGTAAGTCTTTTCTGCTAACTCGGCCTCCAAGAACAGTTTATGTAGTATAACTAACAAGTTATCGAAGCCTTTATCACTCAACCCATTCGTTGATTTGAACTCCAATAGCATCATGTTGGCTTCCAGTTTGCTTATTGGGCAGCCCGAAAACAATGGTGTTTTCGCATCCTTTCTCATCATCTCCAGTTTTTCAACTGTGAAACACTAAGGAATCCCCCATGCACATCATGTAGAAGCTGTGAAATACCATCATTTTCCTCAGTGTCGTCAGCTAATGTATTCACAAACACATCATCATTGGTAGGCACATCTTCTGTGTAATCATGAACAGGCAATAATGCTACACTAGGTATGAGCACATCATCATTAACATTTTGACCAACCTCCCCATGCAAAGTCCAAATGGTGTAGTTTCTCATAAACCCCCTTGTGATCAAGTGCAAACGTATATGCTCTACGTCGCCCTATTTTCTCGTATTCTTGCAGTCTTTGCATGGACAGAATACAAGATGTGAGTCCCCAGCATTGACTCTAGCTCGCTTGATGAAATCGTCGATGCCCGTCAAGTACCGTGGGTCTGTATGTGACAGATCGTACATCCACCCTCGATCCATATTTGCACTGATAAAATAAGATGGGCAGAGCAGAGAAAACATAGGAACATATTAATAGAAGCATTTTTGAACAATATTCTTCGATATAATTTGAATTTGGTCGCGCTATAAAAATAAAGAGAACAAATAGATAACAATGGAAGCATGGAGTATTAAATGTAAGTATTAAATACATGTATGGAGTATTAATTCTAAGTAATAAATACTGAATCTATTCCACATCCCATCATATCTTTCATGCATGTATTGAATATTAAATGTAAATAATAAATATAACTAATTACAATTTTTATCCATAATTTCCGAGACGAATCTTTCGAACCTAGCTACTCAATGATTATACAATAATTACCCAATAAAAATAAAGTGCTACAATTTTTCTAAATAATTTTGGATCTAAAAGTTATAAAAAATTGACACAAATTGCAACATCCCTGTTCTTGATCATGAAAACTAGCATAGCTCTAACACAAATTGACACAATGTAAACCAACAATGCTAAAGAATTATGCTTGTTACTAACCAAGAGCAAGAAGATATGAGGATCCAAGAGTGAAGAGGAGCCAACAATGGAGATTAAGAAATCCACCAGCCGCAACAATGGAGAGATGGAGCTCCTCACGCACTGTTCTGCACCGTTGGAGCAGAGGAGGGACAGGAGCTCGCGTGCCTTATATTGTACAACGTTTCACTGCCGGTTGGAGCCACGAACCGACAGTGAAACACCACATCACTGCCGGTTGGTGGCTTGAACCAACAGTGATAGGGCCGAGAGGCATCACTGCCGGTTTAAGCCACGAATCGGCAGTGATGTGGTGTTTCACTGCCGGTTCAGCCTTTGCCCCCAATTATTGGGGGTCTGTCAGAGGAAGAACCGGCAGTGAAGGGGCATCACTGTCGGCCCAAACAAAACCGGCAGTGATTGCCGATTCTGTAGTAGTGAACTTTGACTTGCAACCTTTTTGGAAATAGCATGAGAAGGTTTTCCATGATGAATCTAGTACCATCATCAATCACGTGTTGCCAATTAATCTATATGTTCTTTATATATTTTATTAATGGGTCAAGTCAAATAAGTTTGACAACTAAAACCCTGAATCAATCTATATTTAGAATCAGATGGAGTATACATGCATATTGCAATTTATGTATATTATATTGAATTAATTATATGTGTGTGTGTGTGTCATCCGTAACTTGGAAAAATATATATGCAAATGAAGGTTCAGAGTTAACATCTCAAAACCATGACGACAACATATTTGGTATTGTATTATAGGTAGAACAGGCGCGCATGAGGCTGAATAAATGGGATGACAAAAAGAAACCCCTATTGGCGGAAGATTGAAAAGTTACACGGATGTCGTGCATGATACCGAAGATTGCAAAGTAGTTATGCTTGTTTGGCATTAATTGAAATGGTAAAATTAACATTCGAACAAGAAGGGGACTAATGGCTCTCATGAGCAACGTTTTTCCCCCTAAATTGTGTGTACTCATGATAAAAATAATACAACACTACTCCAATAGAGAATTGACTTCTGCTCTCTTTTTTTAACCCCTATCCCCATCAATGTCTGAGTAGGAAGTGCCCATGCTGGATTGATATTCATGCATGGTGTTGGAGAATCGCCTTCTCCGAACGGCGTGTGACTTAGGTAAGAATCACGCTCCCCCGAGGGTGACTCCGCAGATGTCGAAGGCTCTACCCTGGGAGTCGTTGGCGCGTTTGAAGGGAGCCTTCGCGGGTGCCGAAGGCTTGCCCTGGGACTTGTGAGCGGGACGCAATTAATGAAACCCTAGAATCGGGATAGTTGTCTCTCTCTTTATTACGATGGGTGGAATCCCCTGTTTATAGGACACTGTACACGGTAATGTATTATTACATTGGTTCCCTTCCTATAAGCAGGGATATTCCCGGGATATTCCGAGACCTTCTCTAGATCTTCTATGGGCTTTACCGGGTCCCCCTTTTCCTAGCCGCCTGATGGGCCAAATCTAGTAGATGGAGGCCCACGGTTTCTCGTATGGACCTCCTGCCATGGCGACTCCTGGCACCTCCGAAGATTCGTCCAACGCCCGCAGTTGAAGGCCTTAGTCCCGACGCCATGGTGATGGTTGCGTTGCGGGTTGTCGCCCCACGTCAGGTGAAGGTTTCCAACCGTCGTCGGGCCTTCACCTTCTTCTGAACCTGCGCACAGAATGCATATGGGGCCGGGTCTCGCGTCACCTTCGCTACATCGAGGGTGGCTGTCGCGGGCCTTCGCCCTTATCAGCGAAGGTTCCTGATCCCGCCGAGCTGCCTCCGGCCTCCCGCTTGATCTGCAGCCAGTCCTTCGCCCGAGCCTTGGCCTGCGCACAGAGATCACTCAGAAATCTGGACATATTGGAGTCCGGTTAGTTACCTTCGTGGTCTCTGTCCCAACACATGGGTATCATTCCTGTTCCAAAAACTTAAAAGTTACCATTAGTTACTTTTATTTCTTGTCACTAATAGGTAGTGAAACTGAAAAATTCACTACGGGCTGGTTTGAGTAAATTCCTTACCATGTAGTCTTCACCACTAATACGTTGCACCCAATTTTAATAAAAAAAAACCAAGCTTTTATCATATAAGCATGCCTAAAATGTCAGCGTCACATAAATACTCACTCCGTCTTCGAATATAAGGCGTGATTTGACTTGGTGCGGTCTTCAAAATTTTATTTTGAACTATAATTTCTCTTATAATATATAATTTATAAGAACAAAAGTTTGATCATTAGAAAGTACTTCGAAATACAAATCTAATGTAACAGCTTTTCTAATACAATTTTTTAATATAATTAGGCTAAATGTTAGTCAAAGATAACAAAGTTTTGAATTTTGAAATACTTGCAGGCCTTATATTCGTGGACGGAGGGAGTAGCGATAAATATGGAACATACCAGAAACAATGCTTATTATATAACATTAAACATAATTATAATAATACAATTGTATTTAAATCAACACAATGGAAAAAAACGGGCCTCCAAGTCTCCAACACTATATATATTCCCTCCATTTTTTTAAAAAATGTCACATTATCTTAAGTTAAACATTGCAATCTTTGATCAATCATTTTTAAAGATCTTTATATTCATAATATAAGAATTATATATTATGATACTATTTCTCATAATAAATCTAAAAATATAAATTTTATGACATGAAACCATATAAGTTTAAAAAAAAATTAATGATCAAAGATACATATGTTTGACTTAGGGTGATATTTAAAAAAACAGAGGGAGTAACTAGGAACGTCAAATAGGGAATTAGTCGTCTAGTTCTCATGGAAATCTTCAGAAAACTCATCATATAATCCACAATGCAATTACCTATCTGTAACTTTGTCTAAATATAACAAGTTAAGCACCATCATAATTAACATGTATAACGTAAGTTGAGCTTCATCATATAATCCAAGATCTGGTTCGAGAACACGTAGATGGCGAGCAGTTCCAATCGGTGCGGGCAGGTGTAGGACGCACACAAGGAGTACGGGATTATGATGAAACTTGTACAGAGTTTAGTTCAAGTTTTATCTTAATCTATCCCAACACACGTGTATTGAATCCAACACATCCAAACGAAGCCTTATACTGAAAACACTCAAGCAGGAGCTCATGCTTCTAATTAAGCTATAAACAGCTCAAATGTCAGAGATGGGCCGTGCAGGACCACCAGGCCCAGGCGCGCCAACATCCATACTTCAGGCCTGAGGAAGCTTCCCAGCATAGCTGTATCGAGCACTCTTATATGACATGTCTGTAGAATAGATTATCTTAAGAACTCTATTGTAACTTTATTTAGAAAAGACGGCAAAAAGTTTGCCGCAAGTTTTATTAGACGATGCAAATAAAAAAAACTGTACAAAATTTACATCACGCAGCTGCTATCTGGCTGCCGGACAGGCCACCCTGGAAAAAAAAAAACAACAACGACAAATTATAGTGAAAGAACCCAAAAACAGCAAGAACAGAAAGCAACACTCCTCCGTGGCGGCGGCCTGCATCCACAACTGGAAAACCGCAAAAACACGACCGAAGAAATTCTATCCATAACACCTATAGTCTATTACTCTGATCGAGACTCTCCATGGCTTGGAACAAATTCTACTATAACTTGTCTATTGCTACTCTATCCTCCCCGATCCTATAATGACATCCATAGTATCACTAATCATTACGGAATGTTTTTTTTTAGATTAAGACGGAATGGGGTTTAGAAACTGGTTATAAAGGGCTGGAATTACGAACCGGTTGTAGAAGCGGATTGTCTGGTGGAGCAGTTAAATATTATTTGCATTGGTCGTGATACACAATTCAGAAATACAGAGCTTCGCTCAACAAAAGCCAAAGTCTTTTCTTGTAGGAATTTCAGCTTCATCATTTGAATGCCCATGAAACAAGACGTAACTACTTTGGCAATCTTCAACAGCATGTCAATTACTTGACCTAGCTAGCTATTTGCTACCAGCTATTGTAATAATGGATGGCCAAAAACACGTAGAGGCTGGAATTTTTTTTTATTCCATCATCTAGAAAGTGCATAGTAGGTGCACTGAGCACCGTGCATGTAACTTGTCAATCTTCTTCCAAAAGGGGCTTCTTTTTGTCTTCCCATTTATTTAGCCTCATGCGCGCTTGTTCTACCTGTAATACATATATAAGTTAATATATATATATATACGCAAAGTTATATATATACTGCCGACTCAACACCGTTCAGTACTCCTTCCATACTCGTCTTGTATTAGATGTCGTTTTAGACAAGGTTTAGGTCAAACATTTGGAATATAAATCACGAATAACTTTTAAGTTATTGAGATTGAAAAAATAAAAATCATATCAATACATTTGTCTTGAAAAATACTTTCATAAAAATATACATATATTATATTTAATTAAATAAATATTTTTTTTAAAAAAACAAGCAGACAAAGTTACGCTTTGAAAATCGGTTGCTGTCTAAAACGACATCTAATACGAGTACAGAGGGAGTATTATTCAGTATTTTCTAGTTAATTTTTAACTATTAGGTATAGAATAATATTCTACACCTAAGTGTAGAATAGCACACATATAGATTCCACATGATGCTTGAACACTTCTATTTCAAAAGTATATGCACAAGGTTAGGAAACTTTAGCAATAATACCTCTTTATTCCAATCAGTACGAAGTGTGACCCAGGTAAGAATAAGTGTTTGAGCAGTTAATCCACATATCATCCCACCCCATATTCCCTGCACATGCATGGGCCATTGATATATAAAAAAGTTAAATGCATGAGTAGTGGTCTCTAGACTTGTCAAGAGGTGTTACTCAATTCCATAAACTAGTACAAAAAGACGCATGACAAATAAAAAGGAGCATGATTTATTGTAATGAAAAATCTACAGCAAGTTCATTACCATGGCACCCAGATCAAAGTAGAATCCCATAACGCAGCCAAGGGGGATCCCAACGCCGTAGTAGCATGCGACGTTCACATACGCCACGAACGATTGCCACCCACAGCCAACCGCCACACCTACAAAGTTGCAAGATATACACATCTGTCAAAAACGTGTCCATGGACACACCACATGATTGACATCGAGCCAAGTGAAAGATGCTTGTTGTGGTCTAAGCACTCTCTCTATACCGAAACAAATACCATTCTTAGGTTTCAAAAAGTGAAATGTTTAATCAAATATGTATATATATATTATTAATATTTGTAATATATCATAAGTATTGTAAGATTAATCTTCGAATGTACTTTATAATGTATTTATTTGAAGAGGTAAATTTTGCTACTCAACTTTAAAGACCTTGAATAGCATGAAACCCAACACAACAAATTGTGGGATAGAGGGAGAATACTGCCAAAGAACACGCCACATGATTGACATCGAGCCAAGTGAAGTTCTTTAGCCTGGTCAAATCAAACTAAGCTGTGTATGCTATAAAAAAGATTCATTTGAACTCTTTACAATATCACTAAAATTAAACTGCACATTTGCCGATGAGCCGAGTGGGGTTGCCCCCCATCGGCTGATGAGGGTAGTGGTAGTAGTTTTTTTTTTTTTGACAGAGTAGTGGTAGTAGTTAGGAGTATATACTACGTACCAGAGAGGACGGGCTGGATGCCGTTGAACACAATGGTGACGGCGAGGAGCGGGGTCATGGTGGACACGGCGCGCGCGACGTCGTCCCCTTTGGTGAAGATGTAGCTGATGTAGTCGCGGAGGCACATGAGGATGACGGCTACAGTCGACGCCACTATGAACGACAGCGCCGTCACCACCTTGACAGAGAAGGACGCCGCCTTTGGGTGCCCGGCTCCGAGCTCGTTGCTCACCCTCACGCTGGATCATGCAACGTTGACGTCAATTCCAAGGGCATCATATATCCATGCATATATATGGATGTGTGTCACTGTGTCAGTGCCATGTGCCGTGATCACTGCTACACAACATTAGATTATAGCAGTAGTACCTAGCAGCCGCGTTGAAGCCTACCGACGCCATGAACACCCATCCTGATATAGACATGCTGGTCGACAGTCGATGGAAAGCATAGAGACGAAGTGAAAATGACTTCTATTTAGAGAAGTACATACAAACTCTCAAGAAAACACTTACCAAACTGCAAGAGAATCGAGGGCGATCTCGGGATCCTTGAGCAACCCAGCAATGAGGACGGTGATCTGCAGGTACCACGTCTCAAGGCAAAGCATGACGGCCGACGATGACGAGAGCCTAAGGAACTCCGGCAAGCCAGAGAAAGCCTGGCATGAGAATCCCGTCCACGTGAAGCGGCAGCGCTTGGAGGTGAGGATATACACGGACTGCGCGGCGACGATGATCCACCAGCTGAGGCTGAGGACAAGCGACGCGCCCAGCAGGCCGAGGCCGAGCCTGTACACCACCAGCCAGCTGAGCGCCACGTGCACGGCCAGCGTCGCCGCGGAGATGTAGGCGCTGGGCGCCACGATGCTCTGCGCCTGCAAAAACTTCTGGATCGGGAAGTTGAATGCGTACGCGAAGATCTGCGGGATCAGCCCCACCACGTACGCCCGCGCCGCCTCCGCGATCCGCTCTGGCTCACCTAGCAGCATCAGGAGCTGCTTCGAGAACACGTAGATGATGGCCAGCGGGACGCCGGTGGCGGTGAGCAGGACGACGGAGCGCTGCATGTAGATTCCCAGCATCTCGTACTTGTGTGCGCCGTAGGCTTGCCCGCACAGCGTCTCCACGGCGCTGCCCATGCCCAGCTGCATATACACATTGAGTTAGATTGGTCCTTGTTACGTATACAGTATTACAGTATACGTGTAAGTGCAAATGTATATATATATATGCAAAAGAGACAATACTACGTACCATGAGGCCGTACGCGAAGACCTGAATCCCGACGTTGCCGAGCGAGGCGGCGGCGAGCTCGAGCGTGCCGAGCTGCCCGCAGATGATCCTCGTGGACAGTGACATGGCGTAGTTGATCATGTAGACGGCCACGGCCGGCGCGGCCAGCGCCAGCAGCAGGCGGAGCTCCACCCGCCCTGCGCGCGCCAGCCGCTGCGCACGGGGCGCCGACTCGTCGGCGAGGATACGCTCCAGCTGCGCGCTCATCCCACCGTGCCCGCTGCCAGCTTGGCCCGATGCTTCCATCACCGGCGGCACCACGCCGTCGCCATCCGGCAACGGCGGCAGGAGGAGTGGGGTCTTCTCATCGCTCGCCATGGACATAGCAGCTGGTGTGATTTTTTTTGGCGGGCGATATGATATGAACTCGCCCTACTACTATATACCCAAGCTGGGTGTATGTTTATACGTGCAGCTGGTCTCGGCTCGTCAGCTTTGCTTGCAGTAACAGTTGGCCGTGTGGTGATTGTGTGCATCCCGCTTCGACTGAGCAGCGCGAGTTGTGGACTACTATAGTGTAGCCATACGTACGTACGTACGTGTTCCATTCCATGACCACAACTGTGTGTGGCACGTTCCGTACGTCAAGCTGCACGTGCCGCGCGCCACTAGCAGTGTGTATGTACATCATCCTGGCAATGGCAACACCTAACACTAACACTAGCACAGCAGTGCAATGTGAGAGCGTCGTATTCCTTCCACAATCTTGGCACAATCAGCGATGCGTGGTAGGAGTAGTACTGTAGTGGGAATGAGTTGAGTAGTTGACCTAGTTCCTGCTGCTGCTGTCGCGCGGGCCAAGGCGCCGTCTGCGAAATCCTGTCTCCCATCTGCATCCGGGTTCTATGCACGCCGGCCAGGAAGCTAGCATGCAGATCACGCGGAACAACGAGCCAGCAACGTGTCCTCACCGGCTCACGTACGGCCGAGCAGCCAGCGAGACTACTGGCTACTAGTGTACTGGTACTCCATGCTGATTTGCTTCTGCACTAGTATATATCTGCACGTGGATCAAGGAAGGTGTTGACGTTTTGCCTTTCCACGTGATCAAGCAAGAGAAGAAGGCAGGTCATTCGCTAGCTGTTCACCGATTTATGGCTTGTTTGCCGGTAAAGGCTTTACCTCCTAGTTCAGAGCAACTTTCTATCTTCTTTAGGTCACTCCCAGTACAGACTCCACTATGGAGTCTATCATTATTAATTATGTCGGTGTCTAAAATGACGGAGTCTAGACAGCCAACGATGAAATTTCTAAGCGTGTCAGAGTTCGGATGGTTACGCTCGGAGAACACAAGATTTATACTGGTTCAGGCACAAACGCCCTACGTCCAGTTTGCGGCGGAGTCATGTTACCGAGCGTGGAGAGCTCGTAGAGGGAGCTACAAGCTGTGGAGAGAGGGAAACTGGTTCTCAGGTCTCGTGCGTATAGGTTATTGGTTCTGGTGTGAGCTCGCATGAATGCAAGCGCGCGTGTGTGTGAGTTGTGTGGACTCTGAGAATGTCAAGAGAGAGACTGGAGGTCTATTCTCCCCCTTTATACGTAGGGAGAGATGGAGGATTACAGTAGAGAGGGAGAGAGAGAGAAACGTGGGCCCGGCTCGGGCTGTAGTCTTGGGAGTGCTTCGGCTTCTGTCTGCCTTCCTTCCCGGGAAAGATTGCGCCAGTAGACATGTGTCCGGGTCCTGTTCGTCCTTGATGGAGCTGTAGCCATGCGCCTTGAGACTAGGAACACCACTGTTCCCTTACTGGGCATGGACGAAGGTTGGCCGCACAGGGCCAGGCAC
The DNA here is from genome assembly GCA_022036555.1 of Microstegium vimineum. Taxonomy (NCBI): domain Eukaryota; kingdom Viridiplantae; phylum Streptophyta; class Magnoliopsida; order Poales; family Poaceae; genus Microstegium; species Microstegium vimineum. The sequence continues at coordinate 7,958,390 of CM039123.1, read as the reverse complement.
CCCCCGCGTTCCGTCGTACAGGGCTGATGATGCCCTAATCCCTGTTCAAGTGTCTGTCAGTGGTATGACGCGGGTATGGTGCGCGTAAGTCGTTGATTAGGCAGCACAGGGCCTTGTACCGCAGGGGGATACAGGGGCAGGCATGGCGGCTCATGCCCTGGAGCCCCATCCCTAAGGACGAGGGGCACTGTGGACCTTTTGACTATATGGGCTAGGGCGTCTCAGGCTGCTTGTGGTGGTGAGGCCTCCGAGGGTAGGAGGCGTCATGGATGACGTCACCCTAGCTCGGACGGGGCGGAAGAGTCTCCGAGGGTATACGACGTCACGGATGACGTCTCCTTAGCTCGGGCGAGGCGGAAGATCGTTCGAGGGAGCTTTGTTGTTCTGGTTGGTTGAGGCGAAGCGCCCCTGTGGGTGGGGTGACGTCACCCACGCTCGGACGGGGCGGAGAGCCCCCCGAGGGTGATTTTCTTTTTGCGAAGTGCGGTGTTTTGGGTACCCTATTCTTAGGTATCCGACAGTAGCCCCCGAGCCTGCGATGTAGTGATGGACTACACCGGAGGCTTCCCAAAAGCGCTTATGATATTTGGCTAAGTTTTTTGGATTCCGGTGAGTGCGCGCGAGCGCACCCGCCGGGTGTAGCCCCGAGGCCTTAGAAGGATGATTTTTCCTCCTAAGGGCTTATCCGGTAGACTTATATAGTGCTTGGCCCTTCGCTCCCCCCATTAGGTGGTGATTTAGGGGAGGATCGCTCCGTACGTTGGAGCCAGAGCTTCGCTAGCACGCCTGCCCTACCACGGGGCGCACTGTTGGACTTGGGCTGACGCGCCTTGAAATGACGAATCAGCGCTGCGCTGTGCTGCCACTCGATTGCAGAGTCAAGTGGAGAGGTCAATGTCGTGCGGTTGCCCAAGGGGCCTGACGACGCCCCTTGTCGGTCCAATATAGGTGCACCATGTTTTTCCGTGAGGGTATGGCATGGGGCGCCGCTCTCTGCCGGTCAAACTCCGAATGGCGGGGCCTGAACCTGTGGACTGTTTGACCATTTACGGCCCCGCTGCGTCCCCTCGGAAACTGGCATTGGCGCGCAGTGCAGTTTAATTGGGGGAGGCGAGTGGTGCGGCCTTTGCGGGACGGTTGCCGCTCGGGTGCCCCGGCGGCTATAAATAGGGACGGCCTCTTACGGGGTAAGACACACAACCCCGCATCATAGCGCGCCCCATCTTCTTCCCCCGAGGCCTCGTTGGAGACACCCTCGAAACGCCCTAGCGAGCAGCCTTTCTGAGAGCGCATCGAGATCAGAGGAAGTTCTGCGTTAGGGGTGCAGGTGTCCCATCTCGGCCAGTGGCGGAGGTCAGAGGAAGCTCTGCGAGGTGCGCAGAGCTCTCCCTTACTCTGGCCGCCGGCGAGCCGGGAGGTTGTCACCAGCCCCTGCACGCATCGCCCCTGAGGGCGGAAGGTGTGGAGTCCATCCTTTCGCCAGATGGATCCTGCCCTCCGCTTTTGGGGAGCGGTGGCGTGCTATCCCCTTCCCGAGGGCAGCCGAGGATGTGTCCACTGGGAAAGGCATGGTAGTTCTCCTGCATGGCCCCAGGAGTTGGCTCATCCTTGGCTGTTGGTTGATGGCGATGTTGCCGTCGGCGAGACCGGCGAACTCGGGGCTGCCAATGCATGGCGGGCTCGGAGCCACTCGCCGGCGACGTCCTTGATCATGGAGCAGCTAGGGTGACCTAGCTGCAAAGTGACCAGCCAACTCCGGGGAAGGGAGAAACGTTGTCATGGCCCGGGGGTTCCTGAAGACGAGACGATCGATGTTCTCCCACAGCTGCAGCGTGTCTGGTCAGGGTGTCCGGTGGGTCGTGACGCCGCCGTTCGATGTGGTCCCGGTGACCAGGTAGGCACTCCCCGGGCCCCGCGGCTGGGTTGCCTAACCTGTACAATACAGGCGTCGGGCGGCGGCGCCCTTATCGTGGGCGTCGTGGTATTCTAGCTTTTGGCCGTTCGGCCAGGGATTTCCCTTTAGCCCACCTTGTAAGCGTTTTCGTGTTTTTTGGTGTCTGATGATTGGGCTTAGCCCCCGTGGCTCTTAGAAAGCATGTAAGCGTGTAAACCCTGCAAGGATTAATACATACACATATATATGTTTATACGAGAAATTGAAATGTGTTTGCTTCGTGTTTACCTTGGCGGACCTCTGACGAGTGAGGCTCGGCGCGTTTCTCCCTCCGATCACCTGGTTGCTTGAACCGGGGCAGGGGGGGGGCGGTGGCAGCCCCCGAGTTCTTACTCGATGCAAGGAATCGTCTCGGGTCTGTACCGTCTTTCTGTGCGTTCCCCGCGCATCTCTCCGCGAGAAGGGGGAATGTGAGCCGAACCATGCTATCCTCGAGGCGGACGAACCATGGGTGCTCATCGAGTTCATAACGGGAAAATCTGAGTGGGGTGCTGGCTCCCGTTCGATAGGGTTCCGGCTAGTGGCCCATGTCGTGGCTCACCCCAGATCGGTTTCATTTAGTAGCTGGGTCCGTTCGATAGGTCCCAGGGGCCTGCTTCCTTCCTTCGGAGGAATACCATGAACCAATCATCCGCTAAGACGGACTCAAATACGAAATCTGGGGATGACCTTAGCATCCGATTGCCAGGCTGATGACCGCTAGCATGTCCATCCCCTATTCGCCCCTTACTCTAATGTCCTGAGTCGGCCATTTCGAACCCCGCTGGGTTGGCCTCCGTATCTCTGGACCGTAGTGGGCCGTCGGGGCGTCTATAGACCCTATCCCTTTCTCTTACCTGGGCCCATGGGCCGTTGCCGCTGGATGCGCCACGTGGCGGTCCTTCCGACCTCCGCGTTTGTTGCCCGAGCTCGGACAAGCCGGATATTTATCCGAGGTGCGCTCGTGCTCGGAGGGTGTGTGCCTTGGCTGAGGACGCGTGAGAGAAAATCTATGCGCGTGGCGTGGTGGGCCCGGGATGGATCCTGTAATGATGATAGACATAGGATGCGGGATTTGGAGCGAGGAAAAAGGCGAGTGGTGTCAGTTACCTGCCATCGTGCGTGACTCCCGGTATTCCAGCGTACAGTGGAGCGGACGTAACCGAGCGGCCGCATTTAATGCGAATCGGGTCGTGGGGTTGTGCGCGTGGAGAGTCGTAGAGGCGCCGCTCCGCCTTCCGGCCCCTTATAAATATCTGCGTGTCGCGTCATCCCCCGTGAGCCTACATTGTTTGCCTTCTTCGTCTCCTCGTCTCGCCCGTGCCAACTCCTTTGAGTCTAGGGTTTGCGCCGCCGTCGCCCTGCCCTAGCCACGCTTTCCGTTGAGCTGCGAGTCGTTCCTCGAGCGCGTCCCCAATGGCTAGAGAACATCCGGTGAGGAGTTGGGACCGATGCACGCTTGAGTACGAGCGGGCGCTTGAGCTGGTGAACGCGGGGCTGTTGCACCCCGAGCTCTCCGCCGACGGCGACGTCGAGTGGATCGTCCCCACTGGCGTCGACGTCCCGAATCCGCCCGAGGGGTATGTGGTCTCCTTCCTTCCGTTCCACGAGCGCGGGTTTGGGACGCCGCCGTCTCGCTTCTTCCGCGGGATTCTTCACTACTACGGGATTGAGCTCCACTATCTCAATCCCAACTCCGTCCTCCACCTTGCGGCCTTCGCGGCCATGTCAGAGGGGATGCTGGCGACGGAGCCGAACTTCGTTTTGTGGAAGTTCTTCTTCAAGGCGACGGTGTTTCTCCTCTATTTTGTGGCACAAGATGGGTGGCGCCAAGCGGGGGATGCGCCATCAGCCTCCGCTCGGCCAATTCGCATCTCTACATGCCGGCGCGGGCGATTTCGTCGAACCGGGGATGGCACTCGCAGTGGTTCTACATCCGGAACTACCCCGAGGCGCCGCTCCCGGTTTACACGGGCCGGCGCTTTGCGGAGGAGATCCCTAGCTGGCACGACGGCCCGATCCCCCAAGAGCTCGCAGGGATAGAGCCCTATCTCCAAAGCTTGGCACGGCTCCGGGACCAGGAGCTGAACTTCTCGGGGGTCATCGCGCAGTTCCTGCAGCGTCGGGTGCTCCCGCTCATGGATAGGGAGCGCGGGTTGCATGAGATGGTGCCTGGGGCCTCGCGCGCATGGTCCGCCATGGCGGAGGTGGACCTGAGCCTCGAGGACGCGATTGCTATCGCTCGGAGGCTGCTGGGTGACGCCCTGAATGAAGACGACGTCTATCGTTTCCCGCCGATGCGCCCTGACCTAAACTTCGTCGAGCTGGTGAGTCTGAACCGCGTCGTATTGTCTTTTTCCTGTGCTTTCATCGTTTGGTGGTACCGACTCGTGCGCCCCCCATCCTTCTTATGCAGGGACCCCACTCGATGGCTCACCATGTGGCCGCCCCCCTTCCCGTTCCGTCGGAGCTAGGTGTGGTGAACATGGTCTGGGCCGCGCAGCCGCAGGCGGACGTGGACTGGGAGGGCCTTAGTGACAATGACGGCGATGATGATGATGATGAGGACATGCGTCCCCTGTCCGAGGTGGTCCCCGCGCTTCGAATGGTGGGGTCCCTGCGTCGGCCAGCTAGGACCACACCGACAGTGGAGGTGCCACCAACAAGGACGCTCGGCGCACACCTGGCCCCTGATGGCTCCGGGGGTGGTGTTGCCGGCGGTTCCTCGGCCACTCTTCCTCTCGCCCCGCCCCGAGAGAGCGGGGACAGTGAGCGGAGTGGCGGTTCGGGGACCGCGGGCCGCGGTGCGGTGGGGTCGACACGGAAACGCAACCGCGTCTTCTCCCATGGTAAGCCTGCATTGGTTGATGTCTTTCTCCATTTTCTCAATGAAAAGCGATTACTCATGGCGTGAACGCGTGACGAACGTCGAAGGGTCACCGGGAGCTCTACGCACGCGGGTTGGAAGAAACTACGCCGGGGAGCGCCGTTGATTGACCCAGGGCAGGGTGGAGCGTCCCCGGCTCCTGGTTCGACGGACGCCGTCGGGACCGGGGGCGATCCGAGCCCGAGCTACGCCGCCATTGCAGTGCCGTCGACCCCTGCTGATGCCGGCGCTGGGGCCGTCGCACCATCCTCCCCCTGGAGGTGGTAATCGTCGACGACTCTGGGGAAGAGGGCAGCCTGGGTGGCCCCATGGTTGTGGACAACAAGGAGGTCTAGACGGCCACGACGCCAGAGGATGCAGCGGCGGTGACCGTGGTGGGTGGTGCCGGTGAGGACGCCCCCGGCGCCGCGGACGGGACTGTGGGCGTCGCGGCAGCGGCTACCGGCGTGAGCGAGGGGGGCCTCCTGGGCAGCCCCCTTCCTCCAACGCGCTGGCCAGGGACACGGCGGGCCCCCGATCGTTCACCGGGGAGGAGGTGGCGGTCGCTCGTGCGTCGAAGGCCGTGCTTTCCCAGTCCAGCACGACCTCGCCGGGTGAGGTTGAGGGCGCTGGGGGGAACGTCGCCCCTAGGGCCCTGCGCCGGCTTGGCCCTGACCGCGGTACCTTCGAGGACGGCGATCCGATTGCCTGGGTCGACCAGACGAACCAGGGGACGCCAGTGTTCGTGCTGGACGACCAGCGCGAGCTCCGGCACTGGAACCGCATGGCTGCCTCCCACCGGGAGCACGATCATCTCATCGCGCGCGCAATGGAGCTGATCCAGAGAGCGGTTGCGGCGTTCGGCGATGACCTCTCGCATCACGGCAATGTAAGAGGCAGTTTAATGTTGTTTGTTCTTTCTCGTCGACTGCGTGACGTCTCCTTTCCTATAGATCCTGATGGTGACGAGCGCCGGGAAGTCCAAGTTCCTCCATCGCGAGCTCGGTCGGTGGGATCCCGGGTCATGGACGTCTCCTGGGGAGACCGACGTGGCGTTGGAACTCGTGGCAACCCGCCGTCGCGCGGAGGAGTTGGAGGAGCAGCTGAGGGCCACGGAAATAAGGGCGGCAGAGGACCAGGCGTTGGCGTAGCGTGGCACCGCTGATCTTGAGTGGATCGGGCGAGAGCGTGACGAGGCTCGTGCCGATGCCAAGGCCGTCCGCAAGATGCTGGCGGATGAGCACGCGGCGCGTCAGGCTGAAGCGGAGCGCCTAACGGCCGAGCGCAATGTTGAGGCAGAGGCGCGGCGCCGTGTCGTCTCGGTGCTAGACTCCATGGAGGAGGAGCGCAACACCATGCGGCGCCAGCGCGACGTCAACCGCCGGGAGCGTGATGATGTCGTGGCCCGTCTCGAGGACGCTTCGAACCGGGCGCGCGAACGAGGCGCCGACGCTGATCGGAGGATCTTGGCATTCTCCAATCAGGTCGGTGAGCTGACAACGGTCACCTCGCAGCTCCGCACGATGATTCATGGCCTGGAGGGGGAGAATGCAGGTACGTTACCTTCCTCTGCCCGCTTTGTCTTGGTATTGTGTGTCTCTTTCGCGCGCAGGTTGACATCCCCTTCTCGTCGTTTCAGAGCTGCAGGCTGGTGCGCAGGAGTCGTAGGCGCTGCGTGAGGCCGTGCATGGGGTGTGCGATATTTTCGGCATGCCAGTCGTCGGGGATGGTCCTGATGCGGCCAGGACCCGCGTCGGCCTGCTCTGGGAGCGGGGCTGAGCCAGGATCCGGGAGGCCCTGCGTGTCGGGATCCACCGCACAATGGCGATCGCCGCTTGTCTCTATGATGCAGTGACTCCTGCGCTCGTCAGCGACGGCTACCCTCAGGACGCCCCGGAGGAGCTGTTGGACCAGATTGAAGCTGCCGCGGAGGAGCCCGCCGCCGTTTTGGCCGCCAAGCTAAATGACGAAGTATTCCCACCGCCGGAAGAGTGACCCTGCGTGGTCGGTAATCAGGGCCGAGGACCCTTGTAAAGAACAGTTTAAATTACCCTTTGGTACGATGCGCCCTGGAGGGCTTTGGACAACTTTTGATTGCTCCTTAGTGAGCTCGTTTTTATGCTTTGCTTGCCTTCTGGTTTCCGCATTTCTTCCGTTTCGCTCTACTTGCTCCGCCTTTTCCAGCAAGAGGTTTGATCTACTCGGGTGGGCAGTTGGGCGGAAGTGCTTGGCTTCGAGGAGCCGGAGTACCTCGCGGCCCATTGCCACGGCCCGGTGAGATTTTCTTTCTTGACTGGGAAAAGCGAAGTTTTCATTCGGCGGGAAAAAGTGCGGGTTTTTGCGCAAAAAGTTTTTCGGAGAGAGAAACAGGGGGTTCCCCCCTTTCCAGCCCCCGAGCGAGGTGTATTTTGGCACGCGCCGGGAGTGCACCTTGCTAAGCGATTGGTCCAAGAGTTCCCGTGTTTTTATTCCTTGAACTTTTTTGCTTAAGGAGGGTTACATGTGTATGTACAAATGCTAGGTACACTAAATAGAAATAGAAAAAACGACATAGTTGTGGGTGCTCTGGGCGTCCGAGCTCTGCGCACTCTAGGGGCCGACGTCCATCTTGTCTGCGGCCTCTATCGCCGCCACCAGCTCCTCGCTGCGCACCTCGGCCATGGCGTTCTCGCAGCAGTCCACCTCGCACTGGTATGCCACCTTAAGGTCGGAGGTGACTGTGATGATGTCGCACGGCCCCGACATCTTGAGCTTGAGGTAAGTGTAGTTGGGGACGGCCATGAACTTCGCATAGCACGATCTCCCCAACACTGCGTGGTAAGTCCCGCGGTAAGCCACGACCTCGAAGGTGAGGTCCCCGGTCCGGAAGTTGTCTGGCTCCCCGAACGTGACGGGCAGGTCGATCTGCCCCAGAGGTACCGTCTGTCTTCCAGGGATGATTCCCTGGAAGGGAGCCCCCAAGGATCGAAGCTTTTCCCTACGTAGGCCGAGGGCCTCGAAGGCGTTGTAGTACATGATGTTGAGGCTGCTGCCCCCGTCCATCCACACTTTGGTGAAGCGCACGTTCCCTATGATTGGGTCCACGACGAGCGGATAACGACCCGGGTAGGGAATGTGGCTCGGGTGATCATCTCGCCCGAACGTGATGTCGGACTCCGACCAGTCGAGGAAGGCCGGAGTCACCGGGGCGGCCGCGAAGACTTCACGCCGCTCCCACTTCTGCCGGCGCTTGCAACTGTAGGCCTCCGAGCCCCCGAAGATCATGAGGCACTTGTTGACGTGGGGGTAGGAATCTTCGCGACCCCCGTCCCCGTCCTGACCGTCCGGCTGCTTTGGCTGGTTGTCTTTGTTGGGTACGGCCTTGAAGTATCTGGCCATCATCTCACACTCCTGGAGTGTGTGCTTGACCGACCCGTTGTGGTACGGGCATGGCTTGGTGAGCATGTCGTCGAACTTTCCCCCCTACTTTCCACCCTGGGGACGGGAAGTCTTGCGATCCGCCGCCGCGACCACGTTGTCGTCGCCGCCACGCTGCGTCCTGCCCTTCTTCTTGTTCCTATTCTGGGCGCGGTTGGAGCCGCCTTCGCCGGCGTCCCCCACTTCCTTGCCCTTCCCCTTGTCAGGGTGGAAGATTGCACCGACTGCCTCTTCGCCCGAAGCGTAGCTTGTGGCGATGTTGAGGAGTCGCTCGGTTGTGCGAGGGTTGCTGCGGCCCAGCTCGTGGACCAGCTACTTGCAGGTGGTGCCTGCAAGGAACGCCCCAACCACGTCCGCGTCGGCTACAGTCGGGAGCTTTGTGCACTGCTGGGAGAAGGGACGGATGTAGTCCCGGAGGGACTCGTCTGTCTTCTGCCTACAGCTGCGGAGGTCCCAGGGGTTCCCTGGGCATGTGTAGGTGCCCTAGAAATTCCCGACGAAGGCCTGTCGCAGGGAATTCCACCCATCGATGGTGTTGGCGGGTAGGTGTTCGAGCCATGTGCGGGTCGAGTCTAAGAGGTGGAGAGGCAAGTTGCGGATGATGAACTCGTCGTCGTCCGCGCCGCCGGCCTAGCAGGCGAGGCGATAGTCGTCGAGCCAGAGCGCGGGGTTCATCTCCCCGGAGTACCGAACTATGTTGGCTGGCTGTTGGAAACGTTGCGGGAACGGGGCACGGCGGATGCAGTAAATATAGGCCAGCGGGCCCGGTGGCTCTGGCGAGAGGGACCGATCCTCCCCGCTGTCGTATCGACCGCCACGGCGGACGTAGTAGCCCCTGCTAGTGCCGTCCTGCTTGGCGTGCTTGCGCGCGTCGAGCGTGTCACGCACGTCGCGTTTGTCGCCTACGCGGGCGTGAACCGTCGAATGTCGACGCTCGCCCGGCGGGGATCCTGGTGAACTGAGCCCTCACGGTCGTTGGGCGCTGGGTCAACCTGATGGCTGGGGTTAAGCCCGCGCCTCCACGACGCGGAGCTCTCGGCCTGCTGAACCGCGGCGCGCCCCAGGAGAGACTTCAGCTCTTCGTGAGCGAGCTTCCCCTCGAGAGTGTCTGGGACCGGGAGGTTGCGGAGCAGCATCGCTGCTGCTGTGATGTTCTGACTTGCCCGCGCGAACTGCGGCGGGTCATGCTCGTCGTTGATGATGCGTTGGTGCACGGCTCAGGCCTCCCTGCGAGCACGGGGCTCTCCGAGGGCCCTGGTAGTTTCGTGCTCAAGCTGCTCGCGCTCGAACGTTACTCGTCGCTGCCCTTCCGCGAGCTTCCGCTCCATGTTGCGGAGTTCTTCCAGGTAGCGCCGCGGAGCATCCGAGGATTGGGGGTCGCCCCGCGGGACGGGTGCTGGCGATCTTGCCCTGCCGACGGGAGTGTGGACGCCGTCACCGTCGTCGTCCCCGTCCTCAATGATGGTGGGGTCGACAGCGGCTCCGGGTGGAGGTGTGTCGCACATGAAGCACTCCGGCCACAGCCCGTATTGTGGTCACTCGAGCCGGAGCCGGGCAAGTAGTCACTGGCATGCAGGAAACCATAAAAGGCCTCCTTATCCCCAAGGCCTTCGAAGTCCAGGGGCTCCCAGGGGTAGACGCTGTCGCGGCCGGAGCCGGCGTAGGAGGTGGCCTCCGAAGTTGTGAGGAGGTCGGAGGCGGACCGGAGATGGTGGGATGCAAGCCCAATGAATGTCCCCTCGGTGGGGTCGGCACGGAAGCCCGCGGCCACCACCTCCGAGTAAGACGCGACGGCGTTCCGCATGTCGTGCGGTAGCACCCTTGCGGCGGGCGCATTGATGAGCCCAGGGGAGAGCGGTTGTCCTCCCGCGAGCTGCGCTGTCACATTGGCGAATGCGAAGTAGAGCTTGTGCAGAGACCCCTGGGTCGGCTAGGGACCCATCAGGGTGTCGAGCTGGCGCTCGAACTCGGGGTAGTTGGCTCGTGGGACGGCTGTCCTTGGAGTGGTTCGCCCCCCGGAGGGAGGTAGGCCAAGGTGGCCCATGGATACCGAGATGGCGTCCACGGCTACCTCGGATGAGGCCGTGGGGCGACAGAGGACCAGGTCGGCCCCCTGCCCGTGGCACTGGAAGTCCAGGCTGCCAAATCGAACGATGGAGCCTGGCGAGAAATCAACGCGGCGACTAGCCATCCGAAACTCGAAAATACGGGTGACACGCAAAGTCCCCCTACCTGGCGCGCCAACTGTCGGTGACTAAAATGGCGGGGTCTAGACAGCTAACGAGTAAATTTCTAAGTGTGCCGGAGTTCGGATGGTTACGCTCGGAGGACACAAGATTTATACTGGTTCAGGCACGAACGCCCTACGTCCAGTTTGCGGCGGAGTCGTGTTACCGAGCGTGGAGAGCTCGTAGAGGGGAGCTACAAGCTGTGGAGAGGGAAGCTGGTTCCCAGGTCTCGTGCGTATAGGTTCTTGGTTCTGGTGAGAGCTCGCGTGAATGCAAGCGCGCGTGTGTGTGAGTTGTGTGGACTCTGAGAATGTCGAGAGAGAGAGACTGGAGGTCCATTCTCCCCCTTTATACGTAGGGAGAGATGGAGGATTACGGTAGAGAGGGAGAGAGAGAAACGTGGGCCCGACTCGGGCTGTAGTCTTGGGAGTGCTTCGGCTTCTGTCCGCCTTCCTTCCCGGGAAAGATTGCGCCAGTAGACATGTGTCCGGGTCCTGTTCGTCCTTGATGGAGGTGTAGCCATGCGCCTTGAGACTGGGAACACCGTTGTTCCCTTACTTGGGCATGGGCGGAGGTTGGCCGCACAGGGCCAGGCACCCCCGCGTTCCTTCGTACAGGGCTGATGATGCCCTAATCCCTGTTCAAGTGTCCGTCAGTGGTATGGCGCGGGTATGGTGCGCTTAAGTCGTCGATTAGGCAGCACAGGGCCTTGTACCGTAGGGGGGTACAAGGGCCGGCATGGCGGCTCATGCCCTAGAGCCCCATCCCTAAGGACGAGGGGCACTGTGGAACTTTTGACTATATGGGCTAGGGCGTCTCAGGCTGCTTGTGGTGGTGAGGCCTCCGAGGGTAGGGGCGTCATGGATGACATCACCCTAGCTCGGACGGGGCGGAAGAGTCTCCGAGGGTATACAACGTCACGGATGACGTCTCCTTAGCTCGGGCGAGGCGGAAGATCGTCCGATGGAGCTTTGTTGTTCTGGTTGGTTGAGGTGAATCGCCCTTGTGGGTGGGGTGACGTCACCCCCGCTCGGACGGGGCGGAGAGCCCCTAGAGGGTGATTTTATTTTTGCGAAGTGCGGTGTTTTGGGTACCCTATTCTCAGGTATCCGACAAATTACCTTGTCACGTACTCCCTCCGTCCACGAAAGAATCAATTACTAGAATCCGTGTCAGTCAAACTTTTGTAACTTTGACTAACTTTATAGATAAATGTAACAACATTTATGACTTAAAATGAGCACCATGTTAAAATATGTTCTTAGCTAAATCTAATGATACTAGTTTGATATTATACTTTTTAATACTTTATCCTAAAAATTTGGTCAAAGTTGAAAATGTTTGACTTAGGACAAACCCAGAAATCCATTCTTTCGTGGACGGAGGGAATAGACATTTTGCTGATGTGGCAAGCAATTTAATGAAGAGACAGGGGGAAAACATAGAAACCGAGTCTAAGATTCGACGTCTACGCACGTAACGATGCAATGGAAACTATCGAAACTTGGGTTGGGGAGAAAGGCAATGGTTTCCATCGGCATCTCGGATCCCATGCGTCGTGGACCTCGCTTGCATCCAGCTCGCCGGCGGGACGCCGGGACCTCGCTTGCAGGAGGCAAGGGCAGCCACGAGACCTCGCTCACGCCCAGCTCACCGTGGAGCCTCGCTCGCATGGCCGCCGGCTGGCGAAGGGAGCTCGCGCACCGCCGCCGTTGGCTGGCCTGCACGGAGCTCACTCCGCCGCCTCTATGCGACATGGTCGTGGATGGTTATATTCGCTTGCTTGTTGGCTTGCTGGATGCAGCTATGGTAGCTCGATCTGCTTGCTTGTTGGATGGTTAGATCTGCTTGCTTTCTAGCCGGCCGGCCGGCCTCAGGTGCGTTTGCTCACCGATAACCCCCTCGCCCATGACTTGTGAGGTGTAGTCTGTAGAGAAGATCCTGAGAATAGAGAGAATGACAGGAGGAAGAAAGGATGAGGATTGGACATATTTTCAGGTAGGGCCACTAGTAAAAATGTTGCATTGGAGACAATAGTTTCTTATGATAGAGTCTAGTGACATAGAAACTACTACGTAGTTTCTGCACTGGTACTACCCTTATAATCGCTATAGGAGATCTCTCAAAATCAATTCAAAGATAGAGAAGTGTGGCACTATAGCAAATTACATAAAACTTATCCTTATATATATTTTATGCCACGTGGTGTACTCAAGTCAGAATCAAATCAATCTTTCTTCTTCCTCCATCTAGACTCCATAGACAGGCAATTCAGAGGCACGTAAGTAAGAAACAACCCATATACCTCTTTCCATCCCTCTTAGTGTTCGGCTCGGTATTCGGTTTCTTTCAAAACTCAACCGTTAAGCGAGAACAGCGAACATTCATCGACTCTTCCCTCTCGGTAGCCCATATACATCTCCCAATCCCACTCAGTAGCCCACCTTGGCCACTCCACCAACACCACAAAAAATTTACATGCCCCGGCGGACATCAGGGTTATCTGGACCACACAACCTCTGGACTGCTTTGAAATAGGTACCCGATCAGTAGCTTAAACCTCTTTTCATCTCCAAAACGATTCCAGCACCTAAGGGGTTATTTGTTCATCACAAAGTTCCCCTGAATCTCTCTCCATCTTCTCCCAGTTTGCTCTTCTCTCCACCGCCGCTCCTCCTCTCTCTCGTCTCTCTCCCCATCGTTGCTCCTCTCTTTGCCTCTCTCTCCCCCCCCACTACAGCCACTCTTATCTCTCCATCTCTCTATCTATTGTTCCTCCTTTCTCCCTCGTCTCTCTCCCCATCACCGCTCCTCTCTCTACCTCCCCCTCGCAGCCACTCCTCTCCATCTCTCTCTACCCGCCACTGCTTTCTCTCTCTCTCATCCCCCTCTCCTCGGTGCCACTCCTCTCTGTGGAGGCGGGCACTAGTGGAGGTAGAGCCATGGCTAGAAAAACTGATCCTCTGCATTTTAAAAAGGCACGATAGGTTATAGGGAAAGGAACCCAAGAAAGAATTGGCGAACCAAAATACGCACCACACATGTGACAAAAGAGAATAGAGCAAACTTGCTACGGGTGGGACTAGCCCAATCGATACAACGGCAGGGATAAGCCCGATGTTCACGAGTCCATGTGGCGCTACATTTACGACTCCACCAAACCACCACTCCGGATCCACCCCGCTCTCCCTACGAGTTGACGTGACAAGACACCCGAGCGAGCCTGGGGGAAGGAGCGAACTTGCCCAGTCCATCCACACCCTACCACTAGTATTGTTCCATAGAATTATCCTATACGCTCTTAGTAGCTAATATTGCTAGAGTTGATCTCGGCCTAAGTCATCTAATGACCGAGTACTAAGGGGCCATGGGTCCCCTAACTACCTCTAACTAATGCATATTGATTGGACGTGTGACTATTTCTTTCACTGTTGGCCCAGTCCCAATTGATGTCGTGCTATAAGAAAGGGGATTGTGTAGCTTCTAAGGTTTTGTCTTTTCTAGCGTGAACATCCACACCCTTAACCCACTGATCTAGGAGGCACGACGGTCGGTTGAAAATTGACGTCCTCTGCTACTCCACCAAGGAGCAGGAGGCTGATTCAAGAGGCACATCTACGTCTAATTGAGGTATGTGCTAATTAATCTAGGAATTAGTGTGTTCATGTTTTTTGAACGAACAGGAGGGGCTTCGCCCCTACTGAATATTATTAAGCAGAAAAGAACAAAACAAACAAAAGGTTAGAGATCCAAAGACAGAGCTCAGCCAAGTAGATCAAGAAACGAAAAAAGAAACAAAGAAAATAAAATTGATTACACAAGTTGCTCTAGCCATAAACTGATTTGGGGAAAGTACTTCTTCTTCGCACGAAGTGTAACTAGGTCGAAGATACTTCTGAAGATGTGTTTGCACTGTTGTGTACTTGCTTCATCGCCCCTGAAGATCAAGTTGTTTCTCACTGTCCAAATGCTCCAACACATAATGATAATTATCTCCATGAAAAAAGGGACATTAAGCTGGGTTCTGAAAGCCTCCAGAGTCTGAAAAGGTCCTTGGGAATGGGGAACTGTCAGCCCAATCAGATTCCAACAGTTTTTTGCAAAGCCACAGTGCAGAAACAAATGATCAATTGTCTCTTCTGTTGAATCATTGCACATGGCACAATTATATGACTGCAAAAACATATGTTTTCTTCTTAGTATGTTCCTTGTGCTAAGCCTGTCCTGTGCCAGCAGCCAAAAGAACACTTTGTGTTTGTGTTGACAGGAGGACTTCCAAATCCATCTAAAAACTGGATGAACCCAAGCTGAGCCTGAGAGATGCTTATAGGCTTTTGCACATGAAAAGTTTTGTCTTCCCCAAATATAAGACCAAGTATCGTTGGACCCAGTAGGTTGAAAATTATTCACCAACTCTTCCAACTGAAGGAACTGCTGATATGCTTCAGCTGACAGAGGTAAGTGAAAATCTTGTAATAAGGATTGACTAGACTTAGCAGCTTCCAGGGTTAAATTTGGTTTCTTGGCAAAGGAGTACAACTCAGGAAAAGCATGCTTCGGTACTTGCCCAAGCCAAAGATCATCCCAAAGAAGACAAGAAGCACCACTCTGAATGGAGACCAAGGCCATACCTTTGAACTTATCCAGTAACTTGAGAATGTCTTTCCACCAGAAAGACCTTTTCTGATGTGGTTTGGGAGCTTGCCATCGCTGTAATATTTTTCCCAAATCAGCTGCACCCAAGGGATGTCAACTTTGTTAAAGAACTTGTGCAAGTTTTTAATCAACAAGGCTTCATTCTGTGTTCTCAAATCCAGAACCCCCAATCCACCTTCAGGTTTTGGCCTTGTGACTAAAGGCCAGGCAGCCTTTGCATTGATTCTATTATTCTCATCCGAGCCCCTCCACAGACAATGTTTCCTATATTTGTCAATTTGCTCTATGATAGTGACATGCATAGAGAAAGTACTCATGAAGAAAGTTGGGAGGGCAGTGAAGACAGAGTTGGTCAACTGTAACCTTCCGGCTTGTGAGAGAAAGATGGATGTACTGACCAATCTTCTTTCACATCTATTGACAATAGGCAAGAACTCCTCTACTTTTGGTTTTGTTAAGCCCAATGGAAGCCCAAGATAAGTGAAGGGCAGGGAACCAGTTGAACAACCAAAAGTCCTGGCCAGATGATTTAGTTTGTCTTGGGAGATATTGATTGGAACCATCATAGACTTCTGAAAATTTACTTTTAACCCTGTGGATTCAGAGAAGGAGCTGAGCAAGGCTTTGAGGATGAAGAGCTGCCTGGCACATCCCTCCATGATAATGAGTGTGTCATCTGCATATTATAAAATTGGGAAAGCATTGGAACACTGAAGAGGAATTGATAGCCTGAGAAGACCTAACTCTTTTGCTCTATTAATGATAGATTGGAGAAGGTCAGCTGCCAACACAAACAAAAGAGGAGAAAGAGGGTCCCCTTGCCTCACTCCTCTTCTACAATGAAAAACCTTTCCTGGCACTCCATTGAGCAAAACAGATGAAGTACCAGAGCTGAAAATAGATTCCATCCAAGATAACCATCTCTGACCAAACCCATTTGCCCTCATGATCTCAATCATAGCCTTATGCTCAATTTTGTCAAAAGCTTTCTCAAAATCAAGTTTCAGAATGACCATTTCCTTCTTGCTCTTGCGACAAATATGCAAATACTCAAAAGTCCATGCCAAGCAGTCCTGTATTGTTCTTGACTTTATGAAGCCATACTGATTTTTATGAACAAGTTTAGTGATGAGGGGTTGAAGTCTATTAGCTAGGATCTTGGTGAGTGCCTTAATTGATGTGTTCAAGAGTGACATTGGCCTGAAATCTGTTGCCCTGGAGGGACTGTCCACCTTAGGGATGAGAGTGATGAAAGACCCATTGATGCTCCTTAAACAAATGTCATTCATGAAGAAACCTGTGCCCAAACTGTAGAAATCATGCTTTATGATGTGCCAACACCTCTTAAGAAACTCATTATTAAAACCATCTGGTCCAGGAGATTTGTCAGTGGGTAGAACCTTGATGATTCCATCCATCTCAGATTCAGTAATTGGGACTTCAAGAATAGACAAATCAGTTTCTTGGGCTAATAAAGAAGGCAAGTCAAAGAGCATCTCCTGAGAACTGGAGGTTCCAAGCCTTTCTTTGAAATCATTCCACAGCAAAATAGCTTTCTGCTCATGATCATACACTGCAATGCCTGAGTTACCTACCAAGCTGGTAACTAAGTTCCTCCTATGCCTGATTGATGCATTTGCATGAAAGAACTTGGTGTTTTCATCACCAAGTTTTACCCATTTTATAGTTCCCCTTTGCCTCTAGTAAAGCCTTTGTTGATGAAGCAGACTCAACAACTTTTCACTAATTAATTCTCTGAAGTTCCATTCTTCTAGTGACAGATCCCTCCATTCTTCAATACAATCAAGAAAACTAATAACTAACTTGATGTTTGCAATAGTCTGCATTAAATTTGAGAGTTTAGACTGCCAAATTCTGAGAGCAGCTCTCAAGGCCTTGAATTTTGCAGATAAGAGGAGTGCAGGATCAGTTTGTGGAAACTAACCATTCCAACAGGCTGCCACTAGGGGTAAGAAACTCTCATGCTCCATCCAAAAATTCTCAAACCTAAAGATCTTGCTCTTTGGGATGCTAGTTTTGATTTCAATCACACAGGGCCAGTGATCTGCAGTTTCCATAACAAGAGACCTTGCCACTGTATAGGGATAATCAAGAGTCCAAGCATTAGAGGTGAAGAACCAGTCTAGTCTCTCAAGTAGTGGGGGATGTTGCTTGTTTGTCCAGGTAAATTTCCTCCCATGCAAAGGAATTTCAGCTAATCCCAAGGAGGTGATAGCTTCATTGAAAAGAAGCATTTCTGTGATGTTACCCCCCGACCTATTTCTATCTTCAGGCTTCCTCATTAGGTTAAAGTCTCCTACCACAAGCCAACGGACTTCATCTGGCATCTGAATGTTGCCAAACCATTCTAAAAAATTCCTCTTGCCCTCAGCATCACAAGGGCCATAAATGTTGGTTAGGACCCAGCTAGAATTATTATGCCGAGAAGTGAATTCCACTGACAAAGCAAAGCTATTTCTGAAAATCTCAGTCCCCAAGAAAGCTGCACTTTTTCAGACAACTAAAATGCCACCAGAGGCTCCAAGGGAGGGGATGAAGCAAAAACTATCAAAGGAGGGAGGGCAGAGGAGCTTAATGAAGGGGATGTCAAAATTCTCCTTTTTAGTTTCCTGTAGACATACTATATCACATTGGCTTTCAGACACTTTATTTTTGAGAGACTCCCATTTACTTTCAGCATTAACCCCTCTAATATTCCAACACAAAACATTCCAGGATTTGTTGTTGTTTCTAGCAGCCATGGCAAACATAAGCAGAATAATAAAAGGCAAGTACCAATATGCATAACATAGGTACAAAGTTTTGCCACATTAGACCAAAACACACAGAGCTTTTAACTACTAGATGAAAAGGAACATAAACCGCCCATGGATTCCTTTCTGAGCCAAAATCAGGCCACCACATCTGCCCGCCATCTTCAAAGCTTGGTGGGGGCGTCATCATCATCATCTTTAGCTTGAGGAGGCTTCTTTGCAAACTTGGACCCCACAGGGGTAGTCGTCTTCTTCTTAGATAGCACTTCGTCAGTTATGGACACAGGATCCATATCACAGAGAGTGGAGCCCAACTTTTTGATGGATTTAGCAGTGAGCATTGGGGGGGCTGCATTGCAACCCAGGCAACTCTTATCTTGACATTGGACATCCTTGTAACCCTTCTTGTGCCCCTTAATTCTTGGGCTCCTCCTCACCTGAGTGTCCACCACTATAGCAACTTTGTTTCTGGTCTTCCTCTTACTAGGAGAGCTATGCTGACTGTCAGGAGTGCCATCAACAGACTGAGGTATCTCTTCTTCCATCTCAACTGTATCTTCTTTCTGAACAGTATTTTCCAGATCATTAGTATCCATCAAAGCTTCAGTCAATTTGCAAACTGGCAAATTCTTAACTGGGCAAGATCTTGGTAGCACAAAGCCCACTGAAGGTTCATCACCTATTGCTTCAATTAGAGCTTTTGAGTCCAACATTTCTTTAGCTTGAGCAAACATCTTTGGGGATAGAAGGATAGCAGTGAAAAAGTTGGCCCATCCTGAGGGAGCAAAGCAAGCAGGGGTCTTACCATTAGAGGGAGCAAAAAATTTGCTCCAAAGACCAGAGGGATCAGAGAAAAAGCTTGGGGGTTTTCCAAATAACTGTTGCTCAAATAGGCCATGAGCTGGCCTTTCCAGAAGCTGAATTTTCCCAACAAAGACATTTGGGGCATCATCATCATTCAGAGCAACCTGGTTCTGAATTTCCTCATCATTCATTAAATCATCTTTCTGTATCTCCAGGGGAAAACATTGACAGGCCCCATCAGAGCTGGCATATTAACTTGAGCTTGGACCTCCTGCATCTGCTCCTGATTATCATTGTTGACTACCTCCTCTTCCTCTTCCATTTCATTTTCCTCTTCGGCTTCATTGACCTGGACCAAAACAGGTTTCGGGGCTTCTTCATGCATTGGTGGGAAAAGAGGGTCCACAATCATTTCTTCTTGATCTGGTGCTTCATTCAGGTCTATGCCCATCTGTGGAGCTTCATTGATATCAATGTTTAGAGCAATGTTCTGAACAACTGGGTTATGCTCTGGCCATACATCCCAGGCTTTAGCAGCCTCCATGGGCTGATTCTGTCCACCAGCAAGATGCACATTCTGAGGATTAGGTCCATTCTGATGAGGAGGTGGATTAGACCCATTCTGATGAGGAGGTGGATTTACAGTACTTGGGCCTTGCTGCCCAAACCCAAAGAAATCAAAAGGGCCACCTGGGGGGAGATCGTGAGGCCCAGGTTCAGGGTCGTCGTCTGCTGCCATACCACCAAGAAGGTTCCCCTGCAGAATCTCACACTGCACAGTCCAAGACTCACCCTAAAAGCCTTCACCTTCAGTCATTAAAACAAACTGAGGGACTGATTCATAATCAATTACTTTAGCTCTGACTAAGAGCCTAGTCAAATGAGCAGTATAGTCAATCCAGTACATGACACGACCAAAAGGGTTGATAGCATTTGCAACAAATTCATCCTCACGATAATCCGGGGGGAAACCCAAAAGCAAAAGTCAACACTCACTATTGAAAGTGACAGCACTCCAGTTTCTGCCTCTGTTGTGTTCCACAAAGGAAATAGTAACATCCCCAAACTGCATTGGACCCCTCTGAATAAGCTGGTCCCCATCATAATCATTTTTGCACCTCACAAAGGCTTGGCCTAAATGCGTCGGCTGAATTTCCGTAAAGACTACCCTTGCCTCCAAGTTCAAGAAATCTGCTACTACCCCTCTGATTGCGTTGAAAGTTACCTGATGACCAGGCAGCGGGTCGATGGAGGCAATCGCAAGGTCTTGATTCTTGGCTCGGGGACGTAGCACCACAGACGGCTCATCACTCGTCGCCCATGAACCTCGATTGGTGCCAATCCATGTGGCATAAACACAGCCGGGTTGGCTCTCTTGTAAGCCATTTGCGCCTGCTGCAAGGATTCGCCAAGGTGAAGCTCAGTGGAAGGATTGGTAGTTGAAGGATTAGCAATGAGGTTGGGGTTTTCTTGTGCGGTGGGTTGCACAGTGTTACTTGCAGCAGAGATTGAAGACGGCCAGTAAATAGTATAGGAAGCTGGAGTGACTCCTCGTATTTCCCCAAAGTGGGCGAACCGGGGCGGCGTGGATGGGCCCGGTGGGATTACGGCTGGCCCATTAAACCAATTTGAAGAATCAAGATCCTTGGGCTGCCTATCAGCGAAATTGTCCAAGGTACGTCCAGTTGAGGCGTCTTGCAGCCGTTTCCACTGTTGCTGGCAAGAGGCTGCCACATGGCCCCAACCAAGGCAGACATTGCATTTAATCGGTGCTGTGCACGCCTGCCTCGCATGCGACGGTGAAAGACAGCGCCGGCACCGCACAATAAACAAAGCCTCCCCATTAGCCAACTCATTACGAGGCTGTTCCTGGAGATCAAAAGTTTGCCGGCCCAAATGTAAATTCAAATTCAAATTTGAAACCTCATCAGAGGGGGGCTGCCGATGAACCGTAGGCTTCCAAACTTGACGAACTGAAGCACGATCAGGATTGCGAGCATGATCAGAATTCCTCTCAGAGCTTGCGGAGTTCCAGATCAGGCGATCAAAAACAGAACGCCTTGGAAAAACGAGTCTGTCGAACACTGCTTTTCTGCCAAGCTTAGATCGCTTACTGCCAAAAGAACGACCACCAAGATCAGAGTGATGAGCTGCAGGGCCAGACAAACGAGAACCTGAGTTGGAGCCAAGCGGAATCTTATTTGCTCCAGTAAGAATCGACCCCTGAGACTTCACCATATCAGCATAGGAAGGTTTTTTCCTGACTTCAACCCAGGGGAAAGGTTCTGGTTGTCCAGAGATAGAAACACGAGCAGCAGCAAGTCCTGCTTCATTGAACAAGTGGAAGAAGAGCTCAAATTCATCGCATGAGAAGCCCCGAAGTCTGTAGATTTCAAAGCCAACTGCCTTACAAGAAACAGAGAAGAGGAAAATTCTATCCTCCAAGGAACAAACATGAAGAGTTTCAGCCGAACAACCCAGAATGGAGGTTAAAGAGCTTGCAACAAAGGAATCATCCAAGTGAAAACGGCATCTACCAAAAGCGACCAGAAGAGAGAAGCAGTCTGAAGAAGAGTAGCTAGCTGCAATCTCCTTCCCGAACTTACTGAGGATGAAAGCAGAGAAGGCAGCACCCGCTGCCTTAGAAGCAAGCGGAGGCATTCTGCAAGCTCACCAAACAGTCACCACCACCAGAGGGCAAGAAGGTGACCTGACGGGGGAGCGGTGGGGGTGACGGCCATCTTGGAGAAACGAGCTTGGTTCATGCATGTAAGCAGGGGTGCTCGCCGGGCTGGAGCGGCCCCGGCGCAGGTGGAGCAGGGAGCTCAGTACAGGAGCTCCGACAGCAACTCCATGCACCACCTATTGGCCTCCAGCAAAGCGTCGAACAGGTTGCGTGCAGACTCCGTAGGAAGCACCTCCCGCACCGGCGAAGCGATGAGAATCTGGCGCGGAGTTGCACAGGCCAGAAGAGAGGCGAGGGAGAGGTGGTCGCCGCGGCCGGAGCAGTTCACGGCGATTTCGACGGTGGCTACCGGGGTCGGGGTGGCCGGCGGCGCTAGCTCAGCTCAGAGGCTTGGTGGGATGTGAAGCAACCCAACTCTCCCCACGACGGCTCCCGGCGGCGGCGCGCGGTGGTCGCGAGCGCGGGGCCGGCTCCCGGTGGCGGCGCGCGGTGGTGGCGTTTGGTCCTAGTGTGTTCATGTTATTAGACTAGTGATCCTAATGGGCTAGTGATGAATGAATTATAATAAATCTGTCCACGGATATACCCTATTCTTGCAAACCTGCTATAGATGGGACCAGCCCGATCGAGCCAAGAACGAGGATAAGCTTGATGTTCACAAGGCCATGTGGCGCTGCATTCTCGACTACACCAAACCACCACTCCTGACCCACGCCATGACCCTTGCGAGTTGACGTGACAAGACACCCGAGCGAGCGAGCGGCTAGAAGCGAACTTGCCCACTCCATCCACACCCTACCACACTAGTATTGCTCCATAGAGCTATCCTAGGCTCTTAGCAGCTAATCTGTCCACTGATATACTCCGTTCTTGGATATAGATGACATTTAGCACTTGTACCCTTCCAGTCCCCTAGCTAGTTTTATGCTTACTCCAAAACTGCATGAATATATTGTATACGATATACAGTTATCTCAACATACTCCTGCTGCATGACAATGTAATGCTAGCTTTGGGAACAAAAACTGCACAAGTCCAACTAGCGAATTCGGTTAGCTAATGTGTTGCGACGTCATCAATAGATAGCAACCCACTCTTGTTCCAGGAGTTTCATCAAAAAATATCATTGACTGCAAATGCAGTCACATCAGTGAACGATATAGATGGAACATGAAATTGAATTGAGCGCAATGCAAGAATAATATTTGAAATTTGAGCCATCGCCTTCTACACATTTCAGGATATCGAATTGCTACTTGACATCGAATTCCGTCTCTGCTTAGCCTGCCGAGGGGCATCACTACAGCTGATATCCATGTCCCATTCTTGGTTTGGCAACAGAGAAGACTTTTTTCATTCATGGGCTGCCAATAGAGGAGCCTTGCCATCATCCCATTTGTTCAATCTTTTTTGTGCTTCTTCAACCTGCATTCGTCGAAGAGAGATTCGGAATGAATTCATCTCAATACATGTAGAAATGGATAAGAGGGCAAGCTATCACTGAAATCAAGTTGTTGCAATCTGTACTGTACCTCTTTGGTCCAGTTGGTCCTGTATGTAACCCACACCAGGATCAAGGTCTGCATAAAGGTGCCCCCAATCATACCACTCCAAATACCCTGCAATCATGTATATATATGCAATCATTATATATCGAACACCCTGATGGTTTAAACGTCAAGACGAATCGACGAAGAACCACGCATGCTGCTCAGATGTTGTATTATTTGTACGTACCGCTGCTCCGAGGTCAAAATAGAATCCTAGGAGGCACCCAAGGGGGATGCCCACGATGTAGTAGCAGCCGACATTGACATATGCGACGAACGCTTGCCATCCACACCCCACAGCGACCCCTGTATTTATTTTATTCATTCACAAGATTGATTTATTGTTTTATTAGTATTTGTATCAGTGTGTCATATATACTACTGTAGAATGCATGGAGGCTTCAGTTCAGTAAGCAATGCAATGTGCTGTGCTGTGCTGTACTGCTGTATACTATATGCACAGATCGACTACAGAGTAGACTAGTACTGACCAGAGAGGACGGGCTGGATGCCGTTGAGGATGAGTGTGACCGCCAGCAGCGGAGTGAGCTTGGAGACCGCCTGCGACACGTCGTCGCCGTCGGTGAAGATGTAGCTGATGTAGTCCCGGCACAGCAGGATGACGATGGAGATTAGGACGGAGAGGACGAAGGAGACCAGTGTGACTACCACCACAGAGAACGCCGCGGCCTTTGGGTTGCCGGCACCAAGCTCGTTGCTCACTCGTACACTGTCCCAAGAATTTAACAGCGAGTTCAGTTCAGATTTACGTACTAGTTAACTTGCATTGTTGGAAATGGAAATGCGAAGGGTTGTTTTTTTCTTTTCCTTTCATCAGAAATTCAGAAGAATAGAGCAGGGGATAGATCTCTCTGTTTTTAATATTATTGTTTCTTTAATTACCTGGCTGCTGCATTGAAGCCAACTGATATCATGAACACCCATCCTGAGATTGTCATGCTGCAATGCAACGCACACCGCGCACGCAGAGAATTAAAAAACAAACAAACAATGCAAGTACGTCGTCAGTTATTGCTTCTTGTCATCAACAATTAATAACATACTACAACTGCCAACTGCAATTCCTTACGTACCAGACAGAGAGTGATGCTAATGCAAGCTCAGGATCCTTGAGTAGTCCCGCGATGAGCACGAGTATCTGGAAGTACCAAGTCTCAAGGCAGAGCATGACAGCAGAGGCAAGCGAGAGCTTAAAGAAGCTAGGTAGCCCCGAGAAGGCCTGCCACGAGAACCCCGTCCAAGTGAGTCTACACCTCTCGCTGGTGACGATGTAGACGAACTGCGCGGCGACGATGATCCACCAGCTGAGGCTGAGCATGAGCGCGGCGCCGAGGAGTCCAAGGCCGAACTGGTAGACGACGAGGTAGCTGAGGACGAGGTGGACGGCGAGCGTGGCGGCGGAGATGTAGGCGCTGGGCGCCATGATGCTCTGCGCCTGCATGAACTTCTGGATCGGGAAGTTGGCGGCGTACGCGAAGATCTGCGGGATCAGGCCGTACACGAACACGGCCGCCGCCGAGGCGATCTCCCGGGACTCCCCCAGGAGGACCAGGATCGGGCGCGAGAAGGCGTAGAGGACCGCCAGTGGGATCCCCGTCGCCATTAGCAGGACTGTGGAGCGCTGCAGGTAGATTCCTAGCATGTCGTACTTGTGCGCCCCGTATGCTTGCCCGCATAGCGTCTCCACCGCGCTCCCCATGCCCAGCTGCAATTGCATTATTCAGTTTGCTTTGCTCAGTTCAGTTGTAGTCAGTCGACCACAGTTAACTAGCTTAGCTACCTCTCATCGGTAGTGTTTCAATTTCATTGCAAATTGAGAGAAAAAGTTTTGGCACTTTTGAGATTTTAGTAAGAAGTATAATATTATTACTATATAATAAGTAAAAGAAGAAAATTGGGCTAGTATAGTTGTTAATGGATCAGGTCCAGGTGGTACCAAGATTGATTGATTGATTGATACGGTCAATATGGAAGTGTTGTCGTCCACGAAATGCAACCGATCGAGTGTGTAGTCGTCTCCTAAGAGGGTAAGACCGACCAAGCTAGAGGAGGGGCATCAGCTAACGAGAAACCGACACCGAGATGACGCATGTGCTAGCGGCAGCGGGCAGCTGGGGGGAACCAAAGGAAAGAGGGATGAGGAGGAGGCAAAGGCCATCTTGTTCTTTCGCCTGGTAGCTGCCACCTATATATGACGCGTACGTGTGGGTGGCGTTACGTTGCGCGCTACTACATACCCTCCATTTGGACCTCATCTCTCCCCACATCTTTTCGAAGGTTCCGCGTACGAAAGTGTGGCTGCAGTGGAATGGGAGCATTTGATTTCCCAGCTTCACGTTCACAGCAACATGTGGCTGTCGGCCACTGAATCCATCCATCTGTTCCTGTAGTTCTACTCCGACTCCAATCCTAATAAAACTGGAGCTAGCAGCACAACTGTTAATTCCTGTGGAGCTGAGCGCGCGTCTGAATAATAAAGTCCGGGTCGTCGGAGCACGTGGTGATCGACAACCCATCACACAAAGACTGTTGTTTTGGTTTCCTGATAAACTTCTTTGACTAATTTATATTCAAAACTATTAATATTTATGACATATAAATAGTATTATTAGAAAAAAATTTAAAACAATTTTTTTAATAAATTTATTTGAAGATCATATATTTTCTATAAATCAAATTAAATTTGGATTAAAGACACCTAAAATGAACAGAAGGAGTACTCCGTAAGGACGGAATTCAGTTTCAGAGATACTGTTGTATCTTCTCTCTGCTGTGTGCGTACTACTACCACAGCATGTAACAAGGACTTTGTTTGTCACAGGAAGAGAACAGAGCGAATCACGCTTTTCATGCATGTACATGTACTGTAACTGTAAGTAACTTGTGGATCGAGGGTGGGCCCGCCATGCATGTACACCGGCCATGAGAAACGGAGACAGCTTCTTTCTATTTGGCAATAATGTTTTCCAGCTCAGTTACTATATAGGAGGGGGGGAAAGTGGACCATGACCATGACCATTAGAGTATGCATGGAATGGGGAAAACCGATCCAAGAGGTCGCCGGTAAGACCAGACTGGATCGATCATACTCCCTACTACCTCCGTTCCAAAAATCAAATACTAGCTAGTGTTCTATAATTAAATTATTAACCTGATTATCAATTACTATCCTTATAAATATTATTAGTGACTGCTACCAGCATCACAGTAGTGACAAAAAAAAATCAATAAAGCAATCATCACCACAAAATAGGATACAAGCAAATAAGAAAGCGGCATCGTCGGTGGGCGTACCATGAGGCCGTAGGCGAAGACCTGGATGCCGGTGTTGCCGAGCGATGCGGCGGCGAGCTCGAGCGTGCCGAGGTGTCCCGAGAAGATCTGCGTGGACATGGACATGAGGTAGTTGATCATGTAGACGAGCACGGCGGGCGCGGCGAGGCGCACGAGCAGCCGCATCTCCACCACCGACGCCGCCGCCATCCGCCGCCCCCGCGGCAGCGACTCGTCGCTCAGGATGCTCTCCAGCTCCCTGCTCGCCTCCTCGCCGTGCCCGTTGCCTGACGGCGCACGCTGCAGCCCCAGCAGAGGGCTCTCCAGCTTGCTCTCGCCGCCGCTACCACCCGTCATGCCGATGCCGATACCGATGTGTGCTGTGCTGTGCTGTGCTGTCTGTCAGCGGTCGTGGTGGTGGCGCTAGCTAGGATGAGTCAGTCCTCAGCTCGATGGATGGGATACGCGTGCGTGCGTGCCTGTGTGGGCGGCTCTCTTATTATAGAACCCGGCCTGCGGCGACGGACGCACGGTGTGCGCGGGGGCCGGAGAGGAGAAGAAACACAAATTGGATGGAGAGATGGAGTCATCATTGGCGGCAATAAGGCAGTGGTTTGGTAAGCAGGTTCCTCTAACGGAAGGGAACGGAACCGTGCAATGCATTCACCGCAGCCATACATCCAACCAAACACGAAGAAGCATCTGGACGACGGACGAGGAGGGGCTAGCTGCCCGCAGGCTCATCGATCTGACTGTGTGCATGCAGACACAGGTGTACACACCAGTAGGAGGAGTAGTTGGGGTGATCGGCTGAGCGTCGGCGGCTACAGCCGCAGCTCGCAGCCGATTCCTAGCTACTTTTTTTTTTTTTTTTTTGCAAAATAGTCGTTTTGACCCTTCAATTATCACCGAAGGCTCAAATTGGCGCCTGAACTATCAAAACGGTTACTTTGACCCCTCAACTATCACATTGACCCTGAACTATCAAAACGGCCACTTTGGCCATTAAACTTATGATTTTCATCTCAATTTCATCCGTTATCCTTGATCGATGGACACGTGGACAGATGGACTGTGAAAAGGTCGAAACTTGCCGTCATTATTTTCTTTACTTGTTGGCCGCTCACGACGTTTCCGAACTCGCCGTTTGTTTTAAAAATACTTAAAATACTATTTAATGTTAGAAGATTCATAAAAAAAAATTATTTTAACTTATAAAAATCAATGAGCACAGATCGTTGAATGTACATAGTAGAGAATAATCTCTTTAAACAAATATAGTGCAAACTTATAACCTAGATGCAAATTTGAGGAGTTACTCTTCATGAGGAGCTATCCACATGAGACATGATCCTGCTAGTCGGCGTCGTCCTCCGTGTGGGTCATGTAGCACAGATCGTTGTCGCCAGCCA
The DNA here is from genome assembly GCA_022036555.1 of Microstegium vimineum. Taxonomy (NCBI): domain Eukaryota; kingdom Viridiplantae; phylum Streptophyta; class Magnoliopsida; order Poales; family Poaceae; genus Microstegium; species Microstegium vimineum. The sequence goes on along the minus strand of CM039123.1, from coordinate 7,930,770 downwards.
CGTATATATGATGATGTACCGTGGCATGATTTTACAAAACACATGAAGTTTACTTGGTTAAACTAGACTAGAATTTACCTTCATTTGTATCCACTGTTTCACTTTAACCTAGTTTTGAATTTTATGAGATCATATAAGCTTTAAATATTATAAGCGAGTAATAAAAAGTATATCATGATCGTGGCAAAACAAATTTTGGTAAAACAAAACCGGTTTCGAACATTAAATTTTGGTTAAAACAATCTTTTTTATGAATTATCTAACATTAAATCAAATTATCTAACAATCTTTTTAAATCAAATCTTGCAGGTTGAGTTAGTTTTCTTGCTGGGGTTGTTTTTGGGAAGAGTGGTCCGAATATTTCGAGAGAAATTTAAGGCTCCCATTCACCCCCCCCCCCTCTGGTCGTCGTTCTCGGTCCTTCAATTGGTATCAGAACCGGTTAAGGATCATTTCACCTTACACGGTTCTTGATCTGCGAAGGCGGCATGGAGCGAGGTGTTGGCAAACCTCCGTTCTTCGATGGAACGAATTTCGCCTATTGGAAGGTGCGCATGTCCGCTTACCTTCAAGGGCTTGATTCGAAGATTTGGGAGATTTGTGAGAATGAGGACTACGTGGTTCTTGGCGCTCGGATCACCAAACTCCAAGTTACGCAACATGCATCGAACGCAAGAGCCCGTAGCATTCTCTTCTCGAGTTTGTCTATTCCTAAGTTTAATCGAGTTTCTAGTCTCACTACGGCATGGGAGATCTGGCAAACACTTGTGCGATATCATGAGGGCAACCCTCAGATCAAGTCCAGACTCTTCGATACGTACCATAGGGAGTACGAGAACTTTGTTCAGTTGGCCGGCGAATCTGTTGACGGGATGTTCACTCGCTTCCAATCTATCGTCAACAAGATGCGTGCTAATCGAGTCAACTTGCCTTATGATGATCACGAGATGGATATCAAGATTTTGCATGCTATTGATCGGAAGGTATGGAGATGAAGGTGGCTGCCATTCAGAAGTCACCGGGCTATGACGCCCTGACCGTGGACGAGCTGTTCAATAAGCTCAAGTCCTCGGAAATTGACAACCAGACCCGGGCCAAGCTTGAGAACCCGTCGAACCCATCTATGGCATTGGTTTCCGGCCCCGACGGTGTGTCTTCTTCTTCCTCTAACCCTTCACACTCTTCGTTCGCTTTTTCTTTGATGTCTGTGACAGAGGAACAAGTGGAGGTGCTTGGAGATGATGAGCTGGCCTTGGTCATCACTAAGTTCTCACGATTTCACAACAACTGTTTGAACCGACGACGTGGTGGCACGGACAAGGGGTGCTACCATTGCGGTGATGAGGATCACTTCATTACAAACTGCCCCAAAAAAGCTGCGGGTGACTTCACCAAGCGCAAGGACAAGCGCGAGCACCGCTTTGAGGACAAACACAAGGCCAAGGGCGGCTACAACCAGAGATCCTCGAAGAAGGTGATTGACAAGGTGAAGGCCAAGCACCGAGCCTTCCTCGCCTCCCTCAGCGACATCGATGCCTCCTCCGACGGAGGTTCTTCCTCGAGCGACGATGAGTCAAAGGGAAAGGTTGAGGACAAGCTCAACGGCCTCTGCTTCTACGCCGACGCCAAGCACAGTGGCTTTTGCACCATGGCGGTTGAAGAAGGCAAGGTCGACAGGCGCAAGGATGACTCCGGCTACGACTCCGACACACCCAAGGTATCACCCACCATCGAATCCCTCTCTCTCGAGATTGAGTCTCTGAACGACACCTTACTTAGTCAGGATGCTTTGCTCAAGCGTACCGCATGTGAGAGGAACGATTTTAAGGCAAAGTACCTTAGCACGCTTCATGAGCTAGAGTTTGCTAAGGCACAAGTGGTGGTTACTGAGGAGGTAGAGTGTGATGCTTGCGCCATTCACATGTCTAGTCTTGTCACTCTCCAGGACAAGTATGGCACTCTACTTGAGGAGGTTAGTGAGCTGAAGGCTAGGCCTAGCTTACTTGGTGTGTGCAAGTCTTATGAAGGCTTGCGTTCTGAGCTGGCACAGAAGGAGAGTAGGATTGCTGTGCTAGAGAAGGTCAGCTCAGATAGCACTAGAGAGTCAGATCGCTTTGAGGCTTTGGAGCTTGAGATTGCGTCGTGCAGACACGACAAGATGCGTACCGAGGAATAAAACACATACCTTTGGTCCATCTTGAGCTGGGTGTCTTGCCGAGAGCCGCAGTTGGGGATGATGCTCAACCAATGCAAAAGGGCTAGCAACACGGGAGTAGGCTTTGCTATAGGTGGGAAGGACGATAGCTTGTTCGGTAAGATCGGTGAGTGCAGTGGTTTGAGCGAGAGTGAGAAACCCACCACAATACCCAAGTTCACCAAATTCACTCCACCTAAGCCTACCAACCCCTCTGAGTTACTTGTGAGAGATGGTGTGTTTGAAGAGCCACCCAAAACCACTCCATAGAAGCAAGTGTGGATTCCCAAACCGAACCACCTTCGGAACCCACTTGACACCTTGCCTGACATTTCTAGTGATCCCCCTCCTAAGCAAGCAAAATCCACCCAACCTAACAAGAAAGTGCCTCCCAAGAGAGCTGTGAGGTACCACTGTGAGTATTGCGAGAGGGATGGACACTTGGCTGAGTTTTGCTATAGGAGGAAGAGAGATGAAAGGCAGCAGGTTGAGTTGAACAACCGGGACATGTACCACCCACCGGTTGGGGTGCGTGAACCGGAAGTTCAGAGGCGCACTACTAGGCCTAGAGGTACAATGCCTCAAGGTGCTAGGCCTCAGGAGGCGAGACCACGTGGTGGTCGTGCCCCGCGGGGTACCGGTCGTGACCCATATGACTACGGGCCTCGTGGCGGTGGCTTCACTCCTCCCTTCGCTAGCGGACCATGTTTTCCCTATCGTGGTGATCGCTATCCCCCAAGGGACAGTAGATGTTTGGTTTTTCTCCTAACCCTTTCTTTGGTCAAGTGGGATAACACTGGTATTCTTCACAGTTTACTAACCCCAGTGTTGCACCGTTTGCTCACCCTATGTCTTTTTATTGATGTAGGAAGGAGGACTGGAGGAGACTTGGCTTGTGGATTCCGGATGTTCACGCCATATGACTGGAAGTGCCAAGTGGTTCTCCAGCCTCGACCCCGTGCGCCACACCGAGTACATCACATTCGGGGACAAGAGTAAAGGTAAGGTTGTGTCCCGAGGGTCGATCCGAGTCAATTCGTCTTTTGTCCTCAAGGATGTTGCTTTGGTTGCGAATTTGTATTTTAACCTTCTCTCGGTTTCGCAACTCCTTGAAGACGGTTTTGAAGTGAGCTTTAAGCCTAATTTGTCTCGGATTTTGGACTCTCGGGGTGAGCTTGTTTGCCGGATTTTACCCTTCGGGAAGGTTTTTCGTGCGAATTTTTCTATCTCTTCCGGACTTTCTCGTTGTCTTCTTGCCGGTTCTTCTTCCGATCTTTGGAAGTGGCATAGGAGATTGGGACATTTGAGTTTTGACTTGCTTACAAGACTTAGCTCAATGGACCTTATCCAAGGATTGCCAAAGCGAAAGTTCGAGAAGGATTTGGTTTGCCATCCTTGCAGACATGGCAAGATGGTTGTCACTTCCGATCCTCCGATGACGGATATTATGACCAAACAACCCGACGAGCTATTACACATGGACACAGTTGGTCCAGCTCGGGTTAGGTCGGAGGGAGGGAAGTGGTATGTTGTTGTAGTCGTTGATGACTACTCGAGATACTCTTGGGTGTTTTTTTTGGAGAGTAAGGATGAGGCTTTTGTGAATGTGCGTGATCTAATTTTGAGATTGCAAAATGAGATACCTAAGAATGCTATGAGAGCTATCCATAGTGACAATGGCACATAATTCAAAAACACTCAATTTGCATCTCTTTGCTCTTCTTTGGGTTTGGATCACCAATTTTCCTCACCTTACACTCCCCAGCAGAACGGTGTTGTTGAGCGCAAGAATCGGACCCTTGTTGAGATGGCCAGGACGATGCTCGATGAGCATAGGACTCCTAGGCGGTATTGGGCCAAAGCAATCAGTTCTGCTTGCTATGTTTCCAATCGCATTTTCCTCCGAGCTTTCAAGAAAAAGACTTCTTATAAGCTGGGATTTGGGAGACCATCCAAGGTAAGTCACCTACGGGTGTTTGGGTGCCGGTGCTTTATCCTCAAAAAGGGCGGTAAGTTGGACAAATTGGAGTCACGGTCTTCTGACGGTATCTTTCTTGGTTATTCTACTCACTCGCGTGCTTATCGTGCACTTAACCTTGAGACTAACCGAGTGATGGAGACTTGTGAGATTACTTTCGATGAGACTATGCCCTGTGTTTCCACTGCTTTTGAGCTTGCAGGTGATGATGAGGTGAATACTAGCATTTTTGTGGAGGAGGAGCAGGACGACGCCGATTGGGGTGATCCTGAGCCGACTCCACCGGCTGCCCCAGTCGACCCTGTGACGTCCACTTCGGCTCATGGCCCCGACCTGTCTACTTCCTCTACATGGGGGCCGTTCGAACAGCTTCCGCAGTCTATGCTCGTTGCACCTGAGGGAGCTCCAGCTACTGTCGAGGGGGAGGCGACTTCTTCACGTGAGGCGCCGCTACACATTCAGCATCGCCACCCTCCTCAGACTATGATCGGCAACATCAACGAGCGTACCACACGCTCCAGGTCATATCGTATCTCTCATTTTGCTCATTCGGCTTTTGTCGCGTCTTTTGAGCCCCGGGATGTTGGACACGCTTTGATGGATCCGGATTGGGTTAATGTCATGCACGAGGAGCTTCAAAACATTGAGCGAAACCGCGTTTGGGTCTTAGTGCCACCACCTCCAAGTTGCCACCCTATAGGAACCAAGTGGGTTTTCAAAAACAAACAAAGTGAGGATGGGGTGGTAGTGCGTAACAAGGCTAGGTTGGTAGCACAAGGTTTTTGTCAAAAGGAAGGAATAGATTATGAGGAAACCTTTGCTCCCGTAGCTCGTTTAGAAGCAGTTAGAATCCTTCTAGCTTTTGCGGCTTCTAAGGGTTTTAAGCTTTTTCAAATGGACGTTAAAAGTGCTTTCTTAAACGGCTACATAGAGGAGGAAGTGTATGTTAGACAACCTCCTGGTTTCAAAAATTCTAAGTTTCCAAACCATATTTTTAAACTTCACAAAGCTTTGTATGGTTTGAAACAAGCCCCTAGAGCATGGTATGATAGGTTGAAAACATTTTTGTTGGCTAAGGGTTTTAAAATGGGATCGGTAGATAAGACGCTTTTTCTCCTCAATCAAGGCAAAGACACTCTCCTCGTCCAGATTTACGTGGATGATATCATCTTTGGTGGTTCTTCTCATGCTCTTGTTGCCAAGTTTGCAGATCTTATGAGCAGGGAATTTGAGATGAGCATGATGGTAGAGTTGACCTTCTTTCTCGGGTTGCAAATCAAGCAAACCCGGGAAGGGACGTTTGTGCACCAAGGCAAGTACACGAAGGATATTCTGAAGAAGTTTGACATGGGTGAGGCAAAGCCTCTTTTTACGCCCATGTCGACTACGACTGCTTTGGATGCGAACGAGGAAGGAGAAGCGGTGGATCAGACGAAGTACCGAAGCATGATCGGGTCGCTCCTGTACCTGACAGCGACTCGGTCGGACATTCAGTTCGCCATCTGTTTGTGTGCGCGCTTTCAGGCGTCGCCGCGCACTTCGCCCAAGCAGGCGGTGAAACGCATCATGAGGTACTTGCGCTTCACTCCCGAGTTTGGCTTGTGGTTTTCCACCTCTTCCTCTCTTGGTCTTTGCGGCTATTCCGATGCCGATTTTGCCGGTTGTCGTCTTGATCGGAAGTCCACGTCGGGGACTTGTCAGTTTTTTGGATCTTCTCTTGTGTCTTGGTCTTCTCGCAAATAGTCTAGTGTTGCTCAATCTACCACGAAGGCTGAGTATGTGGCAGCCGCTAGCTGTTGCTCGCAGTTGATTTGGATGATTACGACTTTGAAGGATTTTGGTCTTGAGCTTACTAAAGTGCCTCTGCTTTGTGATAGCACGAGTGCCATTAGTGTGGCAAAAAACCCCGTGCTTCATTCTAAGACCAAGTACATTGACGTTCGCTTTCACTTTCTGAAAGATCACTACGAGAAGGGCGACATTGACCTCCGGCATGTCGATACCAAAACCAGCTCGCAGATATTCTCACAAAGCCTTTGGATCAAGTTGCGTTTTCTCGCCTTCGGGGTGAGTTGGGTGTTTGCTTCCCTTTTTAGTTTAGGGAAGCTCATTGTGTATCATAGTTCTTTTTTTGTTCTTATTTGACTTTTCTTTTTCTTTCTTTTGGTGTGTTTAGCTTTCAATTGGTGTCATTGCATTTTGCATTTGTAACATAGTTCATTTCAAGCTTCATACCTATAGCCAACATAATGAAACAATGCTCTGTTTGAGGTGCTTTATGTGTCTATGGTGTTGCCTAACTTAGACTCTCTTTGATCTTATGATATGCAATAGAGCTAAGTTAGAACAACTTTAAAACTGAACTTAATTCCCAATGTCACCTCTGAAATAACACTAGCATGTGTAGGCTTTTGAAGATCCTTTTTGGCTGTTTTTATATATAGCTTGTAACTATGGCTCTTCATTGTTTCATTCACTTCCATTGAGCACCATGTTTAAAATTGATCTAAAATGAAATAGCTCTCTGAATAGTGAATTGACAAGATCGAGTTGGGTTCGCATTGTGAGCACTTCACCGTGTGTTCGAGACTGCTTCCCATATGGGTGGAACTTGAGCGGTGTTGTGTATGACCGAAACCGGTGTGTCAAGTCCTTTGACTTCGCCCGCTTGGTAAGTGGCATCACCTTGCTTACAACCACTCGCATACAACTTGAAATGTGCCTAAAACTGAAATTTGGCTGCAAAACTCTGAATCTTGAAAAATTCATTCAGTTGGGCCATTGGCTTGTTGTATGAACTTTGCTAGGGATAGTTTTACTTGCTATACATGAGATTGCTTTGAGATAGATCCTATCTTGTTTGCCTTCTCTAGTTGTCTCTAGAAGGTGATACCCTTTCTCTGCTCTCACATGTAATGCTTTCTAGAATAACTTCTAAAGTGATCTTAAGCTCAACTTGAGTCTATGTTAGGCACGTAGAGTTTTTCCTATTCTCATAGGATCACATCACTTAGAGCATCTTTTCATTGTGTTCGCTCTAAGTATGAAGCTTTTTGCACTCATTTTGCATATCATGGCCTTTATGGCAAAAATCTTGAGTTTGGAGTTTTTGATGAGCTGCATGTATCAACAAGGGGGAGAAAGGTGTGCATTTCATCCTCATATTCATCTAAGGGGGAGTTTTTGATGCACTTCATACTTGCACTAATCAAGGGGGAGAAATTGTGCGTTGTGAGCCTTTTAGGTCTTCCAATTGGTATCTTGAGAAGTCTTTTGGCTTAAGGCATTTTGGTATCTCTGTTGGCTTCTTGAGCTTTGATAGGTTTCGATTGGTATATTGCTTTGCTAGCGGTGTTGAGCCTGTTCTTTGCCTCTTCTTGAGGGCTAGTTTCGTTTTGCTTGGTTGCGTCGAGCCGTTGCCCATGTCTTTGGGAACCAAGTTTTGGAATCACTTTGCTTCTCTCAAGTGACCCCGTTTTGGCTTTCTTAGCTTTTTGGTCATTTGGAGAGCTTTACCTTGTGGCTCAAATCTAAAATGCACTTGTGTTGACAATGCACTCATCAAGGGGGAGATTGCGAACACATGGTAGATAAGTACTCATGAATGTTCAGTTTTGATGATGAGTGATTGACCAACACTTGAGTGTTTCAGTTTGAGCATTTACTTCTAACCTCTTTACGAAAGCAAATGTGTGCCTGTCTATCAGCTTGTGGTGTGCAGGTACTATGCCTAGTGACAGTGGTCAATGGTGTGGAGAAGGTCGAGTAGAGGCTTGTCGTGCCGATAGACTGAGAGCGGTGAAGGGCGGAAGCGGGGCTCGGACTGAGGGACCATGGGCGCCGGCGGACTAGCTGTGGTGGCTAGTACTTGGCACCGGCGAGCGCGAGAAGACATGGAGGTAGACCGAGTTGACCGAGTCAAGACGGCGGACGAACGGGTCGAGCGGAGGCTCATGGGACTCGGAGTCCGACCGGGCGAGAACAAGGTGGCTCGAGTCGAGTGGTTTGGTGGTTTGGGCCTCAAAACCATCGAAGGACGGTTTCCGAGTTTGGGCCTCAAAACTCGGGGTTCGGTAGTTGAGCCCAAAGCTACCGGTGGCGGGTTTCGCGGGTTTGGGCCTCAAAACCCGTGCGGAGCTTTCGAGGAAGCGGGGATGGCACATGATGGAATCCTGGAGGTTACGTCGAGGCGACGGCAACTCCTGGCAGGAAGCAGGGCCGTCCATTCAAAATGCGGGAGATATTTTCCGGAGCTTGGACTGCAATGTTTAGGCTAGGTAGTTCACTCAATGTATCTAGGGGGGGTCTTTGAGAAATAGCCAAAGCCCGATAAGTAGGGGGTGAAGGGGTATCCCTCATCCCACCTCTTGAACACCTTTCATTTGCCCCAACTCTCTCTCTCTAACCTCTCTCTAGTTCATGAGGTCCCTAGGTTGATCTCTCCAACCTTTGTAAGGATTTGCACTTTGTTTTCGGTGGGAATCAGAGGCCTTACCCTTCGTAAGCCATGGTGGCTTTGATTTCGTGACCGAGTCTCCGGTTTGCTTGTGTTCTTCACGTTTTGCTTTTTGCTCTCCTTTGATCCCGAGTTGAGATTTTTCTCTATGGAGTAGTTCTTGTAAAACTGTTTGAACCAAGTTGTTCGTAATCGTGAGGAGCATCTTTGCACCGAAGGGTTTCTCCTCAAACCTCACGAGTACGTAGATCGGGCAATTTCTTTGCGGTGTTCTTCGTTCTTGAGCTTTTCCCCAAATCTCTTCTCCCCCTGTTGCTCTAAGCCAAATTGAGCGATGATTTCTTCGGGATAGCTCCCCAACTGTACAAGGATCATGCCTATAAAGTTTGGTTGCAGTTGGAGTTCATTTGGTTGAGTTTTGGGAAGATTTGGCGGAGTGAAATCGGTTTTTGCGAGTTTTCTGCACTCTGTTCGTGAGCTTCGGACCACCCTCCGGACCACTTTGGATAGGCTCCGAATCATAGGCCATTGGTCCGGTGGTCTTTCCAAGAGACAGCAGAACAACCCCTAGCTCCGGACCATACCACCGGATCACTTCCATTGGTCCTGTGGTATCGTCGGACCACTTGTTCGGAGCTCGGGTGCGTACTGTGTTGGCTGATTTTTCCGTCGGACCACCCTCCGGACCATAGCAAGTGGTCCTGAGGTGCTCCGGACTAGTCCTAAGGTAGCTTAGGACCATACCGTCGGACCACTATGCATAGTCCTGTGGTCCTGACAGAAGTAGTCCTAAGCTCGTTTCTCCCCTGTCCGGACTCCGAATTGAGTTCCGTTTGTTGCGTTGGTTTCGTAATCACGTAGGGAACTTGATGAAGCACTTGTGAGACCAATTCTCATAAGTATTTTTTGGTGATCCCTCTTCTCTTCTCTTTAGGGTTTGAGAGCCTCACTTTCGGTGTCTCGTTTTTGAGTCTTTGGTTTCCGGAAGATCCGTTGTACCTCTTGGTCATCACCAAAGGTATCCACCCTCTCTAGGGTCGTGATCTTGCTGGTGGAGTTAGTTTTCTTGCTGGGGCTGTTTTTGGGAAGAGTGGCCCGAATATTTCGAGAGAAATTTGAGGCTCCCATTCACCCCCCTCTGGTCGTCGTTCTTGGTCCTTCACGGTTTCGTCCTTTTCGCAGTCCATCTGTCGATGTATCGATCGATCAGGGATAATGAATGAAATTGAGATGAAAATCATAAGTTTAAGGGCTAAAGTGGTCGTTTTGATAGTTCAAGAGCCAATTTGAGACTTCGGTGATAGTTGAGGGTTAAAGTTGTCGTTTTGATAGTTCAGGGACCAATTTGAGTATGCGGTGATTGTTCGGGGGCCAAAACGACTATTTTATCTTTTTTTTACAACAATTCCTAGCTACTTGAGCTACCATCGCACAATAACAGTAGCAATCAATAACTGCGTGCATGCATCCTACAGCCGCAGCTCGCAGCGGCTGTTAGACTTCACTCCTACTGCTGTTAGACTCACATGCTACCTGCGAGCGGCACGTGGGACAAACAAAATAAAACGGCGTTCGTTCTCCTGCCTTTGCGTCACTGATGATGATAATGAGCGTCCTTTAGTTTGGGCCGTCCCCGTCTCAACTGAAACAGCCGCTGTTTCAATTAACGCTACCTACCACAGTACCACCACCACACTACTACAAAGTACGCTGTCCGTTTCAAGTCTGTACGTTTTAGCTCCGGCCGTCACAACTGAAACTGCCTGATTGCCAATGCTTCCGGTGGCTCCGGCTCCTGGTAGACACGTTTTTCTCTCTTCTACAACTACAAAAACTTTAATCGTGGCAGACAAAATGTATTAACGCAGACAAGTATCACGTCCGTCTCGGTGAAAAAGTCAAATGCCCGCATCATTAAATTAAAAAAAAAGAGACGATTAATCCCGTCTCTTCTCGGTTAATAGGTATTAACCAAGACGGTTTGATTATGTTGTTCGTCTCAGTTAATTCTTAATCGAGACGGCTGCTGTGCTGATTAATCGAGACGAGCAATCGGCACAATAGGCTCATAGGCCATTTTGAAAATGCCTTATAAAAGTTTTTTTACTAGTGTGGACCCGCCTCCATATCGATTTTGAGATGTAGATAATTGTGACCGTCTTATTTAATGAAAACCAACGTCTAAATTAATTGTCAGCATTACTCAAGGCGGTTGAATTTTGTAAAGGTGTTAGTTAATGTTTGTCTAGTGTATTGCAAAACCATTTGTGTAATAGTGTGAACTAGGAGCCCGAAGAAACCACGTTTTATGGCTCATCTGACTCCAGGTCCTCTGCCATTATAGCATGGAGCCAGAGCCGGAGAGAGCTCTTCCAAAGAGGGCCTAATTTTTTAGCATTTGTCAGGCATACAAAAATGCACCCACATATACGACACCAAATTAGATATACTATTAGATACACTATATATGAAATATATTTCAATAATGCATTTAAAATTGATATCTTTATATGTTATTTTTTCAAAATGAACTTTCTAAAACTGAGATAAGTTTGACTCGGAAGAAATCTAAAATAACTTAAATTTAAAATGGAGAGAGATGACTAGTTTTATTTACCATGCCCTTTCTCATGACATAGTCAAATCTTCATGATTAAGGGCTACTGGTTCAAGTTCACTTAGACTCTTGAGTTAGCTTCTCCATTGGCTCACTCACTTGCCTTTCAACTCCAATGTGAGGACTTGTTTGTACATGGTTTTTTTATGACCGTTATCTGTCACCTGGTCAATCAAACCGGCTGGATTAGCGCCTTTCACAACGTCTTCATATTGCCTCCAATGTGACTTTTCTTATAACCTTCCATATTTTTATTTTCAACCTCCATCTACAATAACTCTAAGACAATATTATATCTAACTTAACTTCAACAGCTATATATAAACAAATGAGGTCCATTACACTAGCGTACCATCACTGCACATGCAACACCAATCTAAACATATAAGGAACATCCAACTAATGGTACAAAATAAATGAACCTAAGTACCACGTAATCCTACATACCACCATTGATTCATATTTCCAAACCATTGCCAAATCTTAGGAGAGGGAGTTCATTTTCTAAACTACCAAGCTTGACTAAGAAACACAATTTTGCGGAAGGGAGGGAAACCTTGCTCTAGTGTGGGGTCAGATTTTCCACACAAAATCCATGACTAACGGCCTGTTCGCTTGGCAGTTTTTGGCTGATAAGTCATGCCTGATGCTGTTTTGGCTGTTTTTCTGTGTAACGAAAATACTGTTTAGGTGACTGATAAGCCGACTGATAAGCCAAGCGAACAGGGCGTAAATTGCTAGATTCGGGCCAGTTCCGATGGGCTAAACATATAGACTAATCACAAGATAATTAATATACACATAGTTTTTGTTACCTCATGATTAATCCATGTTTAACTCAATTACCATATTGCTTCCTCTGTCCAAAATTTAATATATTTTTAGTTATGTATTCCTTCTATCACTAAATAATTGTCGCCATTGGTATCCGTATTATAAGTTTGACTCGATTTGTAGAAAATACGTGCAACATTTGTATCTCTAAATAAATTTATTAAAAAAACTAGATTCAAATATCTTTCAATGATACTAATTATATATCATAAATATTTATATTTTTTTAATATATATTTAGTCAAAGATGGTTCTTAAGAAGCGCAAACGATAGATATTTAGAATGGAGTATCTGGACAAGCACATGGTCATGTACATTTAAATGTATGAGTGGCTCTTAACATGTACTCCCTCTATCCTAAATTATAAGACATCTCAAGATTTTTGAGAGTCAAACTATCTCAAATTTGACTAAACTTATATGACAATATAATAATTTATGATGTCAACTAGTTATCATTAAATTCGTTATTAATTATATTTTCATAATATGTCTATTTTATATCATAAATCTTTATAGCTTTCTCTATAATTATTGATTAAATTTAAGATGGTTTGACTCTCAAAATTTTTGGAACGTCTTATAATTTAAGATGGAAGGAGTAAACGTCAATGAAGATACAACAATGCATGGCTACTCATATACTCCCTCTGTATCGTTTTTAATTTAAGATGGAAGGAGTAAACGTCAATGAAGATACAACAATGCATGGCTACTCATATACTCCCTCTGTATCGTTTTTAAGGTCGTTCTGCAGTTGGGGAAGAGTTAAAGAATAGATGTCATTCTGCCGCATCAACAAGTAAAACCACGTAGCCAATGAAACCACAGGTAGAAAAAAAACTCGTGGAAAGAGAATTCGAACACTGCACCTCTAGCATTTGACCGTGGAAAGCTTACCGGACAGACTACGGAGTAATGTTGTAGAAGTGACACCCGTAGCCCTATTTAATAAGGGTAAAGAAGGAAAACTCTCTCCTAATTAATCACTCCTTGGTATGCGTAATGCTGTCTAAAACGACTTATAATTACGATACGGAGGGAGTACATTAAAAATATACTTGCTGGACTCTTACATTCCTGGAGAAACAAAACAACAATGCATGGTTACGACCCTTGGGCACTGTAGCGTGTGAAGCGGGAGGCCGAAGAAGCCGACCTAAACCGAGCCTTAAAGTTAAAGAAGGAAGGGTCGGGCGGTTGGCAGTTGGGACTCTTTACACTGTCGCCTCCAGGCTCCAGCGGCGTAGGCCCATCTACGTGGCACGGATATACTAGTATAAATACAAACTATAAATGGTGTTGAGTACTTATAGGCAGGAACACGAAAGCCGGATCGGATCGGAGGGAACCGTCGTCAGTGGTGACGCAAAGAAAAAAGAAAAGAGAGAGAGACGCTCTACCGTTCATGCCGCCTACTACTCCTGTTACTACTAGTTATTATTATTACTACAGCGCTGCTGCCGCCTGCCGGCAATGATACGCTGGCTGGGTTGTTTTGTTTTGTTTTGTTTTGTTCATCACGTGGAGGCGCGCGCCTACCCGCCGCGCACGCTTTTTACAGTAGCTATTTTAACTTTCCTGACCTGATGATGACGAGTTCTGGCAATGACGCCGCGCTTGCGGACACACACGGCCGGCCGGCGGCGGCTTCAACATTTGACGACGGTCGACGAGGGGTTGCTGCTTTGCGCAATTGGCACACGGCGCACGGCGTCTTCAAATTGAAGGCGCGCGCGACGCCTACGGAATCCAAATACTACAACTCCACGATCCACATCAAGAGAGGAGAGATGGCGATTATTCTTTGCCTGTTTGCCATTGTTTTCTCCTGCATGCTGCTCCTTTCCTGCTACAATGGCAAGTGAGTGTAGTGTGGAGAGCAGCATGCATGATTGGCTAGCAGCAGATCCCGTTGACGCGCACGCACGCGCGACACGATTCATTGCCCAGGTCATCAAATCTTCGACATGCATGTTTTGCACCAATAATCGCGTCCTTACTTGCCCTCTTATTTATTGTCAGATGCAGTACGTGCTCCGTGAATGGTGTGGCTCTTGTTTTGCATTTTTTTTAGAGTATCAAATGTAGTTGTGCGTTACAACAGGACAAAAATTAAATGTTTATAGAAAACAATGATAGAAATGATACATATTTTTTTTATATCTGAGATCATTTTCATTAAATTTGAAATCCAGAATTTATTTGATGAAGATCATGACACCTTCAATATAAATGTTAATGTTTTTAAAAGTACATTTTATAATTAATTTATGGTACTTATGTTGTGTCATATAAATGTTAATGTTTTTTATATATAACTTTGGTCACAAATCAAACTGTTCCGCCTTTCAAAAAAAATGAGAAGTGCATCTTTTTTTTGGGGGGGGGGGGGGGGGGGGGGGGACAGATGAAGTATTGAGTATCCACTATTGTCATAATTAGGATCTGCTCCTCGTCACATCACTTCATTTTTCTTATGCAAAGTCACATTCTGGATATTTCAAGTTCAATACTTTACTGTAGGTCCCAAATCAGTACAATCTTCTAGCTGAAGTGTGCTAGTCAAACAATCTTCAGCTTCACCAACTTTTTACAAAAGAAGATACTGGTGATATTTATGATATATAAAATACGTCTCGTTGGTTTTATCACGGAATATATTTATCATAGTACATACATCTGTAATTATAATTGTTAATATTATTAAACTTAATTACACTTAAAATTGTGTTTGACTTAGACTAGGACTGGTCCAGATAAGTATTTCTTCTGCTCATATTATTACTAGTCAATCTGACTTTATTCCTTCGATATGCAAACTTTGGGTTGCCAGCTCACCACGTAGCAACCAAAGGAACGAACGAAGCGTTTTTCCTTTTTTTTTATTTTTTAAAAAAGTCAAAACTTTCCACTTGTATGCTCCGAATTCTCGAACTCAAAAGACACGTCAGTTCGGTCACCAAAATCCTCTTTTTTTCTGCTTTGCAAAAAATTGTGAGATACTGTATATATATACGAACGAGTACATTCATCTAATGTCGGAGGAATATTATGCCTCAAATCAACGTACACAACTTCTCCACGGCTTCATCGATATCACTGTCACTGCGACGACGGTAAAGAAAAATAAATCTAAAGGCTAGTTCGGAGAAAACACTTGCATTGCAGGGTCCATATCTTGACGGCGACGGTGGTGAAGCGCGCTGGTCGGAGGTTGATGTGGATGCATCCATCCATCCAGTAATAATAAATTAAGTTAAATTGCCATTGCTGCCCCCCGCAAGAAGAGGCTCCGTCGTCGCCGTCTTATCCTCCCATTTGTGTAACCTTCTCTGTGCTTCCTCTACCTGAAGCATACATAGTTATCCAAAACACAGAGACCAGAAGCAAGCAGCAACAACACATAGTTAGCCACCGACAGAGCTCAGCATTCATGATTGCTAATTAAGTCATGATTGCTACAGTTGTACAGTGCGAGTAGGTTAAAGGCTTATTTATGCAACAATCGGACAAATTAATAGTCATTCGAAGCCGGGACTGTGTGATTCATCGTTTATGGATGTTCAGATTGAGAAGTTGTTTATTTTGCAGTTTGCACCTACTCCTATTTGTTTTTCTAGACCGTTCAAACTTTTTAGTCCAAACATATTAGGTTGGTGTGAATACGAAGATTGGGAACAAGGGTAGTTCAAATTTGTAATTCTGTTTTGTTGAAAAACCTAAACATAAAAAAAAATCTTATCTTTTATTCTACAAGTTTTAGGAATTCCTACCTCTTTGTTCCAATCAGTTCTCAAGGTGACCCACAACAAAATAGCCGTCTGCATGCAAGTTCCTCCAATCATACCACCCCAAATACCCTGTCAGGGATATATATATATATATATATGAGCACGTCACTAGATCGAGTTGATCATTTGGTATGCAAAAAAAAAGTTTAAAAAACATTAGTAATTATGCATTTCATTTCATTACCTTCACACCGAGCTTGAAGACGAACCCGAGGATGGCGCCGAGGGGAACACCAACTATGTAGTAACACCCAATGTTCACGTAGGCTACGAACTGTTGCCACCCACATCCAACAGCGACACCTATATATGTGAAACATTAGCTCTGTTAGAAATGTTCAAATCTTGCGGCGAACTATACTCCTACTCCTACACATCATGATAAAAAATAAACAATCGAGGTATCATCTATAGATTTCTGATCTTGATGTAAGTTTGCTGTGCTCTCACCATTTAGCATTCAAAGTCCATTTAAGAAAGAAAGAGATGGGAAGCACTTGCCCACGCACTAAGCGACCACATGATTTTTAGGAAAATCATTGCCCGTCATCATAAATATTGACATGATACCCACCAAAGTTGCTCGAGGTGCTATATATATAGTGTAAAATGTGAACATGTCAATTCTTTTTGTTTTTCACGAGGACATATAGTATTTGGTTAGTCATTTATCACCATCAGACAAAAAGTAGTGGCCTGAGATAATAACCATTCTAGTGCAACACATCTAAAGCTGCTCATACTGAATGGATTGCTCATTGCTCAGTCGTCAGTTGGAGGATAAAATTATTCTTGCTGACCTAATTAAACTGTCCTGGTCTATGTATGCATCTCAATAGGTAAATGATGAACAAAAACAATTGGTAAATCAGGTTTACAAATTTGGTACGTACGTAGTAGCATATATATAGCATGTTCGCACCAGAGATTGAGAGAAGCTAGGTCTCTGAAATCTAACCTGACAGAACAGGTTGGATGCCGTTGAGAATGAGTGTGATGGCAAGCAGTGGGCAGAGATCCGCCACCGCGTTTGACACCACCTCACCCTCTGTGAACAAGTAGCTGATGTAGTTGCGCAGGCAGAGGATCACAATGCTAAGCATGACAGATATCAGTGTCGAGACCGCGGTCACTACCCACACTGAGAAGTAGGCAGATTTTGGGTGGCCGGCACCGAGCTCGTTGCTCACTCTCACGCTGAAAATCAATCATCCAATTCAATTCAGATGTTAGTTAGTTACTACATTAGAATTCAATGAGCCTGCCTGGCAGGTGTAGTTGATCGAGTTTTGCGAACCTACCTGGCAGCGGCATTGAACCCTACTGAGATCATGAACACCCACCCAGAAATAGTCATGCTGCAGATCAGATATATAACACGAACAAGCCAACAAGATTAATCAATTAGTGTTTCTGATTTTGTAGCTGCCCGCAACAGAGGATTAACATTAACTCACCATACAGAGAGCGCATCCAACGCAAGTTCAGGGTTGGGGAGCAAGCCGGCGATGAGGACGAGGACCTGGAAGTACCAGGTCTCAAGGCAGAGCATGACGGCGGACGCGGCGGAGAGCTTGAGGAAGCCCCAGAGGCCGGAGAAGGCCTGGAAGGTGAACCCGTTCCAGGTGTGGCGGCACCTGGGGCTGGTGACGATGTACGCGAACTGCGCGGCGACGATGAGCCACCAGCTGAGGCTGAGCACGAGGGAGGCCCCCAGCAGGCCGAGGCCGGCCTTGTAGACGGCGACCCAGGTGAGGAGCAGGTGCAGCGCCAGCGTGGCCGTGGAGATGTAGGCGCTCGGGAGCACGATGCTCTGCGCCTGCATGAACTTCTGGATCGGGAAGTTGATGGCGTACGCGAAGATCTGCGGGATCAGGCCGTAGACGAAGACGGACGCAGCCTTGGCGATCTCCGGCGACTGCCCCAGGAACAGCAGGATCGGCTCCGAGAAGGCGTAGGCCACGGCCAGCGGCACCCCCGTGGCGCACAGGAGCACGGCGGAGCGTTGCATGTAGATGCCCAGCATGTCGTACTTCTGGGCGCCGTACGCCTGCCCGCACAGCGTCTCCACCGCGCTGCCCATGCCCAGCTGCAAGCAAGCGACAAACCAAATCTCCTTAAGCATCTGGCCGGCAGGCTCTTCATTTTGGCGCGCGGAACCGTGGGAATAACACACACATGAAACAGATTTAAATTTAAACAGACTTGGGCCGATTTCATGATACTGTGAATAAGGCCCATACATGCGAACGGCTTGCCTGTGGAAGACTGTCAGCAGAGATGCAGGCCCATCTATGCATGCAACGGCCCGGAAAATCTTCTGTGCGCTTTCGTATTTTTTTTTAAAAGGAACTTTATTTGTAAAAAATAATTCACTGATTTGGATTTTAGCAAATCTAGGCTCTTGTCGCCGTCTTGCTCCGGCTGACAAATAAATTTCCATACATTGCCGAAATCCGGGGGTGGTTGTGGCACTGTGGATGATATAATCTAAACATTTCGCCATGCATGCATCTTGTGGTTGGTTTGGCTCATTTGGAGTATGTAGGAAAGAGTCAAAAGGAAAGGACCAGAAGATAACACTAGTTGTGGGTTCCTGTAGAGACTAAGCTAGAAGCCCCTAGCTAGCTACTAGGAGGGCCACCAATTCAATGCAAGAACCAAAATTTAAAAAGCTGGAAGCATCAATGGACAACGTAGGATAGCGACCGTGTTGTCCATGCATATATACATAATGTATGTATGTATGCATCGTCAATTTCTTCGTGACACAACACACAGCAGGCCGGCCGGTGGTGCCCCGGCCGGCCGGCGTACGACGTGACGGTCAGAGGTAGACGCTAAGACGCGAGGGCAACCAAATTTTGATAGCTAGCTATCACTGTCAGGCGCCACCGTATAGTATAGCAGAGGCAGCCAATGTACGGGCCGGCCTCTAGAGATTCCTCTTCTAGAAACGAGACTAGATCGACGAGCAGGATCGGAGGACGTTACGAGAAAGCTAGCGCGCGCTGGCGGCCGGCCACCACGCTCTGCCCGGCCGTCGGATGGCCCTCGCTCGCTCGCTCCATGGCTCCATGCACATGCAGCGCAGGTCCCAAAGCAAAAGGTACCTTTTGCATTGCATTGCTTGGGCCACACTGCATATGACCACTGGATTAGGAGTATTTCTCACTCACTTCGTGATCCGCACGCTTAATTTAATTTGCTTGCAGCAGCTCAAGATCATAGCATCTTCAAGAGATTCTTCATATCCTTTCTAAGTGCTAGGAATAAAGATTTTGGTAAAAAACTATCCTCCAACAGCTTATCTAAATGGTCATCTAAGAGCATCTCCAAGAGCCTTTGTAATCTACTCTCTAAATCATCATTTAGAGAGTCATTTGAATAAAAATCGTTTTCTATATTTTTATACTCTCCAACAGCTTTTCTATATCTCATGCACAGTCTAGAGAGTCATTCTCGTCTTCTATATTTGGCTAGCGAAAAATCTGAAATAGAAGATGGCTACATTTGGATGACCATTTAGACAATCTGTTGGAGGGTATTTTTTCAAAAAAAACCTCTATTTCTAGCATTTAGAAAGAATATGAAGAACCTCTTGGAGATGCTCTAAATATAGCCATCCTTTATTTCGTATTTTTCGTTAGCCAAATATAGAAGACGAGAATGACTCTCTAGACTGTGTGTGGGATATAGAAAAGCTATTAAAAAGTGAAAATATATGCAAAACAATTTTTATATAAATGACTCTCTAAATAGTAATTTAGAGAGTGAAATTTAGAAAGACTCTTGGAGATGCTCTTCGGGACTTGATCTGAGAGGGCTCGCCAATTAATCGTCTCATCTCATTCCTTTTGTAAATCCAGCACGGAGCATCCATCCCGTATGTTGCGGTACGAGAACCACATGCATGATGAACTCAACTCAGGTCTTATTTGCACTATAGACATGTATTTACTTTAAATTATATGTATTAAAATATATTAAAATAAAAATAAATTTAAATATTTTTAATATAGTTTGAGAAAGATACATGCACACATCCAGACAAGGCCTGAGTGATCTGTCCCGACCGACTGGCCGGATTATTATGCACTATACAAGATAAATAAAGAGCTCCGATCCGATCGATATTCAAACATCCCGGCCGGCCTGCTGATGAACCGTTTTAAACCAGACACTACTACAGTTGATGCGTGCATGGTCCCTCTCTTATATACAGCATACTACTACTAAAGTGCACTGGACCGTAGTACGTCAGGAGCTGGCAGAGGCGTATTGTACTTCTTGTAATGTCGTCCTATCGATCTTGACATATACTACTACTGTACTAGTATATATGAAAGCGATCGATCGAGTCAGGAAAAAGGAATCCCGTTTATTCGTTTCTTATCATCTATCGATATAGTATGATTGATGAATTGATTCAAGATCGAGGCCGGAACCGGATCGATCAGTTGCACGGGTACGGTGCTTGGAACGTTCCACATCCCTACCAATGGATCGGACAATTCAGGCCCGGTGTTTGCTAGCTGCTTTAGTTTCATTATTATTTGCACTGCAAAAATACTGCACATCCCTTCTTTCTCTTGATCACAACAAGCTCCGATCCCTTCCATACAAAACGACAGTCTCTCTCTTTCTAATAATATCTGCACGCCCAAATAATCGACTGATGGTAATTAAACCCGTCGATCTAGAGCCTGTTCATCGGCTGATGATTTCTGTTTGGCTGATAATTTCTGCAGCTAATAAACTAGGCACTCATACTGTTTTGGTTATGAGAGAAAGACACTATTATATCAGGACCCTAATCGAGGACATCTTGCCGTCCGACAGGCAAAGGAAATTCTAAGATGTCCCGAAATGAAAGCAAGTAGAAGGGCGGAGGAGAATCCTCTGCAGGCTAGCCGGAGCCGGCTAGGGAGATCGATGTACCTACCATAAGGCCGTAGGCGAAGATCTGGATGCCGGTGTTGCCGAGCGACGCGGCGGCGAGCTCCAGGTTGCCGAGGTGCCCCGAGAAGATCTGCGTCGACATGGACATCAGGTAGTTGATCATGTACATCACCACCGCCGGCGCCGCCAGCCGCGTCAGCAGCCGCAGCTCGATGGAGGCCGCCGCCCACGCGCGCCGCGCCCACGGGGACGACGACGCCGTCAGGATGCTCTCCAGCCGCGCCGACGCGCCGCCGTGCTCGTCGTCGCCGGCCATGCTCTCCCCTCTCCCCCAACCACGCACAGGCCTGCACAGGCGCCGTGTGTCGATCGATATGGTCTTGCTTGCGGTGGAACAAGGGCGGCGGCCGGGCAGCAAATTTATTTTAAACCTGGGATTCCAAGGCCTAGCTAGGCTCATATATATACACGTAGTATTAATAAATAAAAAAAATGCGTCATCTCGTGCCACTGTGACTAGAACGTTCCGCCCCCACGGCCTACTGTACGTACAAAGGGATACGAAAAGACAAAATAATCTAACGGTCCACGTAGTGAATTCTGGAATTCATAGACAGGATTTAATTTATTTTTTATTAAAAAATATAGGAACAGCAAAATGAAAATCCCACGTACTCTACGTTCCAAAAAGAATTTTTGGCATTATGAAAAATGTACACACAATACGTACGCACGGAGCGGGGAATCTGACGGCGACCATAAAAAAAACGAAAAAAAACGTGAGCAGAAAACGGAAGTACGAACGAACAGAACGTCAGATGTTCAGAACCGTACGGGCGGCGACAAGAAAGAAAAAAAAAGGAGTTGACGCACGAACACTCGGAATGGGATTTATAACGGACAAAAGACCAAGAGTTTATTTACTCGTCGGTAACGAAAAAGAAGAACGGAAACGAAAACGAACCGAAAGTAAAACAAACTCTTTATTCATGGTTTAAATTAAATATTAGCTAGTAATAAGATAAATATATATAAACAAATTCTACACACTAATAGTAGATGGCGAGTTCTCTTTCACACAGGCTTCGATCAATGTACTCCCATCCTCTCTAAATACTATTTGTCACTACGGTTTACATGTCATTAAGTTTTTGACTCGATGTATATAAAAAAAATATGTGTACCATTAATATCTTTAAAAATTTTGTTAAAAAAGTTAGATTTAAGGATTTATCTAATATCTAATGATACTAATTATGCACCATAAAAGTTAATAATTTTTCTACATATATAATTGGGAAAAAAAATTATCGAAAACGAAAACGACACTAGAGGGAATAGATATGGTAAACTGCAGGATGGAAACGGCTACTAGAGTGGAGATGCATTGGAAGTCTCAAAATTTTCTTTAGTACAGTATGTACTCACACGAAAAGGTCAAAACGAATACGAGGTTCACGTGCACTGAAAGTTGAAATTCGGTAACTTTGTCTTTTAGTGCATATATGAACTTCGTGTATTAGTGCACATATTAACCTAAAAGTGGTTGTTTTTTTATGAATTTTTCAAATGCAAGTTTGAATTTCAACCTTTTCATGTGGGTAAATATTTATATGTACAATGGATATGCTAAGTTGTATTTTTTAAATGACCGAAATACATTTTTTTTTCTAAAATTGGTCTTCATATTTTTTTTACCTAGTAGTAGTAGGTGATCTCCATCACATATACTAGGTGGATACCCCGCGCCTTGCTGCAGGTATTCCAGAGACATGGCGGGCCACGGGCCAACCACGGCGGCTGGGGGAGTGACCGATCTTCGGTGTAGCCTCGTTAGAGGGTCATCGTAAACCTTAGTGGTTTCGAAGCATTTCACCCGAGGTCTCACTCAACCGAACCCTCTCCTCCTAATATACTGGAGGGGCATCTCCCCTACCAGGAGTTCTAAAAGTTCTGTGTATAGATCATTCAGGTGTTTTGAAGGACCTCAGAAAATCCATGTGATATGCAGTATTATCACGTTTTTCTCAGAAACACTGGTTTCAGGTATTCCAAAGCCACGGCGGGCCACGGGCCAACTACAGCGGCCGGGGGAGTGACTGGCCTTCGGTGGAGCCTAGTTAGAGGGTCCTCGTAAAACTTAGTGTTTTTGAAGCATTCCACCCCGAGGTTTCACACAAACGAACCATCTTCCCATAATATACCCGAGGGGCATCTCCCCTCTCAAGAGTTCTGGTAGTTTTGTGTATGGTTTCTTGAGACGTTTTGGAAGACCTCAGAAAATCCATGTGATATTCAGTTTTACCACATTTTTGCTCAGAAATACTGGTTTCGCCCATGGAAGCGCACGAGAGAGTTATGGAAATATATCATATCGAAATATATCCATGTGAGGTCTTGTTTTGAAGAGTTTCTTGCGAGGAACACCATGATGCAATTGGATTTTAATTATGATATTTGGTTTAAGTGCTATGACTTTTTTCCTATTTCAAAATGAAATAGCTAGTGGGGAGATAAATGAGGGTTAGTAGGCTGATGACTTTACCTGATGTAAGATGACATCACTTTTAGCAAATACTCAAACCGGATTAGACGGAAACCTCTGAGTGGGGTCTTTGCAATATAGGAGTAATAGATGTCCTTAAAATTCCGACAAACACTTTGATTGAGCCCACCAAAAAAAGAACCGCACGATGACCAAGCTAGTGCAACATCTGTCTAATCTAAAAATATACAATTGCTGCACGCTGCCAAACCAAAGACGCCCGCAGTGACCTCAGGCGGACATATGGGACCTTACGGTCGCTGCCGTCTCTATAGTTTAAAACTGTTCGAGTTTGAGAACCTCAAAGTAAGATATACTTTACGTGGATACCTGATAGAGGACAGATGCAAATTATATTGCATTGCGGCTTCTAGAACAATACTATGTCCAATGTCGAATTAACATGTCATTTAAAGTTGTCTTGACATGTGATTTAGACCTCCAAAGTTCCAAAATTCCTTTTTATTAGCATTTGTAAAATTGTAATGGGTCTCATCTAGGTCCAAACAGATGTTTACCTGACCTGCTATCTGATGTGGCATAGCGTGGCGAAACTCTGTTTTAGAAAAATATCGTATGATCGCAGACAAAGATGATTTTTATTTCAAAAATGTGCTCTCGATAGGATTTATAACTTTCTAGGATTGTTTTGTATTTAAGATGCTAACGAAATATAATGTTTTAACAGGATATTAATCGCGTACCCAAACTTGTCACCTTAGAAAAATCATATGTTTTCTTGTATGGGCTTGAATAAAGATATTTTGTATATAAAAATTATAGCTCTCGATAAGATTTACAAATTTATAGTTTTGAGTTTTATTATTTAAAGTCAGCCGTTAAGATGCTCCAAAAAGAAATATAATGTTTCAGCGACATATTAATCATTTACTAAGACTTTTCATTAAAAAATCATATCTTTCCTATGGTGTCGGATAAAGATATTTTGTATATAAAAGTTATATCGCTCTAGAAGATATAGAAATTCCTAGTTTTGTATTTTTATGTCATTTGAGGTTGGTAAGATGCTCTATAAAAAAGTTACTTACGGTGGAAGTTGTCCACACTACTACACGAACGGCCTGTAAAAAAAAATTAAGTCGTCAAACCAAGACCATCTACACTATCTCACACGTAGCTAACCACCCCACCTACTCAACACATCTATCAATTGATGAGACTCTTCCCTTTTGAACCCATCCGTCGAGAGACCTTTAGTCCCAATTCGTAACACCAACCGTGACTAAAGGGTTTATCTTTAGTCCCGGTTGGTATTAGTTCTGGACCTTTAGTCCCGATTGGTAACACCAACCGGGACTGAAGGAGTCTCTTTAGTCCCGGCAACACCAACCGGGACTAAAGATCTATTAGTTCCGAATACAAAAATTTCCGAGACTAAAGCTCATTTTGGACATCGATCAAAGATCTGTTCTCTAGTAGTGCCATCCAAATTTAAATTTTCTTTGATCATTTTAGATTTAATGGTGACTTCATCAATCTTAATCTCAAGGATGTGTGAGCTTAGTTCGAGTCGCCATGGATCCTCCTGCGTGGTGGAGCACGACGCCGGAAAAGGGATGTGTCGAACAGTCGAAGGCTTGAAGGAATGAAGGGTATGGTCTTATATGGAAAGGGAAAATTTGAAAATAGATTAGACCCATGAGCTTCTGGTGGTCTTGGGCCGTGGCTAATGGTGCTCACCGAAGAGCCTAGTGTTAAGCATGTGCTAGTGTTGGGCCGAATACATGACCCAAGACCACGTTGCCATGGATCCCCCTCCCATCTCCCGTGTGCTTGGCTGTATGGGCCATAATGGGTCTAAAATGGAAAGGTCCTCCACCTCATTTATGAAACTGGATTTTAAGCCCTCAACTTTTACAAGAAAAAGTGCGATGTTCCTCTCTTACTTTTTCGGGATTTCTAATTATCTTCCAGGAGTTTTTCCTTTCTGTTTTCTTCCACTTTTGTACGGTGCTGATGTTGTTAAGATTCGTGCCCCGCTTGGATTCTGTGTTGTGGCCCCATCTAATGAGTGTGTGTGCGGGTGTCGTTTAAGGACTTTTGAATTACCCCGCTTTTTTTGTTTGTGAAAAGAGCATCCTGCTCGGGAGTTATCGCCGGTTCATCTCCTTGCTGGCGACGACGCCGACGATGTTGGCGTTGGCCGCGCCCTCCTCTTTTCCCCTCTGCATCTGCTTGCTCCTTGCTGCTCCAGTCTGCCCTCAACTCTCTGCTCCTGTTATCTCCCACCGGCGCCGTAGTTTGTCTGTCCTTTTGCCCCTTGCCCGTCCGCCGTCCTCGTCTGCTGTTGTTTGTCGTCGCTTGTCGCGATCTCCCTGACGGCCTGACCTGCCGTCCTCCTCCGCCGCTGATATTGGTAAGTCTTATTCTCTCCCTCCCTCTTCCGTTATTGTATCTATTTCCCCCAATCCTATTGCAGCCTCACTGTGTAGATCTGGCCCCAATCCTATTGCAGCCTCACTGTGTAGATCTGGTTCTGTGGATGTTTGTTTTTTCTTCTCATGTGCTTACGATGTAGTGAGCAGAAGCAGTGGCCAAGGTCACAAATAGCGGCCTGTATTTGAGTTTGCTTTGTATAGTTTCCGTTTAATTTAGCTTCTTTTGAATGAGTTGAGGTCGATTTGCTTGTTTAGATGTGTAACCGAAAAGGATATTTAGGCAAAAAAAAGCTATATCACTATAGTAATTTCTGAAAGGGACTTACACATGTGTGCTTTTTGTAGTGGCCCTTTTGGTACGTAGTTTGTTTTTATGTAGCTCGGGCATTAAGAAGTTTTGTTCTGCTTATATGGAACCATCTAGAAATTTTGGTTACAACCAAACCTTGTATCAAAATATTTATTGGATTGTATATTAGATTTTTTTTTTGGCTGGACATACTCTGAGTCCGCCATTGGTTTAGTCACAGTAGGTTGAAATTATATGTAATTAATAGAAGCATGCCATACCTTCTGATGGAATGCAATGCTAGAAGCTAATTAGAAGTCAGTTATGGTATTGTTACCTCATCTTTGTTCTAAATTAACTAACTCTGTCTTTGGTTTTTTTCAGGTGTTCGGAGTTATCGTTCATTTTTAGATTCATTGGTTCATTTCCATTTTCCTTTTTTTTGTTCTTTGGGTGTTGGATTATATGGTTTCATTGTTAGTATGAATGTTCATATTAGTTTCAGTTTATGATTTTTGAGATTCAGTGTTTTTTTCATATTAAGATTTAGTGTATATTTGCTTTTTTAGAAGCATCAGGAAGCTTTTTTTGTTTTCTATTTTTTTTTTGCTTGTGCTTGCTGCTAGGAGACACCGAACATTATCTTTTTATCATTGATCTATCTAACAATAGCTTGTTTAGTGTGGTCATTTTTCAAGAACCATAGTTGGTTCTTAATTTATTGGTTACTCTGCAATTGAGTTTGCAGTGAGTTTATTATTTGTGAAAGCTTTGGTTGTTGTAAATATATGCTATTTTGTTTATTGTTAATTGTTTGAGGCAGATTAGGATTAACAGGTAGTGAGCTCTGCTATCCTATTTGCTTGTGTTGTATCAGGTAAATGTTGTGCTCACCATACTGTTTTTGTTCCTATTAGAGGTATTGCTCTTGTAAACAATTTAGACCAAGGCAAGATAATGAAATCAGTTTAAATTGCCAACATTCAGCGTTCATGATTTTTTTAGTGCCTTGCTGAAGCTGTGTTTTTGTTTTTTTTGTGAGACTTGTCATTATGTTTTTATTTTTCCCTCGAATGTTTGGTGCAGTAGCATTTTGTTAGCAGATTTTGTCCAGCTTTATGTTATTTTCATCAATTTGTATAAGGGGTTCCAGCTCACTTTTGTTTTTTTGTACATTTACTCATTTAGGTAGCCATGGCCGGTAGGAGCAAACGTTGCTTTGGTAATCATGTCCTAGAGGAAAGTACTCGAGCAGATAATGGTGGTAAAGGGTGTGGTCCTGGATGTTTGCGTCATACTAGTAATGTAAGTTCTTAGTTATTCTGAGGTTAATTGTTTAAATTTTGCTCTAATTTACATGGGTTCCTATTTTTTTTCTTCAGGCCTTCATTTCATCTGCTAATGTGAATTTGTTAGAGCAATTTGTTGTTTTTTGTAAGTTCAAGGTATCATTTTTTTTCTCTTTAGTTTAACAGGTTTTTATTTGTTTTAATGTTTTTGCATTTGCAACTAAATTATTGTTCTCTACATTCTTATAGAAAATAAATCAGCATAAGAAAGTCGCCCAAGAAATTAATGGAATTTGTAATGATCAAGAGAAGGTGTGTTTTGTTTTGTATCCTCATTTATTTGATGTTATCAGAATAGGTTTAACTTTATATAGTTGTACAAAATAGGCTCATAGTGAATCGATTGGATTCAGGGAGAAGCTTAACATGTACTTTGGTGAACATTTGCCTATAAATGTAAAATACTTTCATTCTTTTTTTAGTTCTCATTTATACTTGAGTTTTTCTTATTTGTCAATAATTATTTTGTACTCCCCTGTTTTTAGGTGATTGATGAGTTATGCAAGCTTGTGCAGGAGAATTCATACGGCAAGTGCAATTTCTGTATGATGCCTACTGAGAGTCTAATTCTTAGTGTTCTTCAGATTTTGTTAGATGTTGCACAGAGTGCCAATGATCTGAAAGAGAACAGTAGTGTCCCTCCTAGCTCTGTTCCGAACATAAGAGTTAATGAGAATAAGTATGTTGCATCAATAGAGAAAGGTATTTTTTATTTCAATTTATCACTTTTAATTTTTCTGTACCACATTACTAGTTAACCTAGTTGACTTATCAGATGAGAACCATTGCATTGAATTTTTAATGATCTGTAATTGATCCAGTTGGTGTGACTTTTTTTATTCACTTGGGTTTGGAAGTAGTTTGATTGGAGTAAACATGCATATTATTTTATTTCAGTGTCATATTCTTGGTCTGTAAATGTTTAATTGTTTGTCTATAATAAGATTGTGTTGTTGCGGTCTTAAGTTGCTTTGCATTTGATTCTGCTATTGTTTTTTGTTTAAGGGTCCCATGCCACTTTGGGTAAGCTCTCCTTTTAGCTTCAAAATAGCCCGTAGGTTCTCTGCGTGTCTCTTTATGTTGTCGTTCTAGAGCAAATCCATTTTTCTCACAATATGGGGGTTTTTTCCTTTGTTTGATAACGTACAAGTCTATAATTTGGTTGATGGGTCACTCATCACTTGGCCCTGCCTTATATGCATTTTTGTTTAGGTGTCAATTTGTTTATGTGTCTATGTTTTCATTCATAATGTTGAATTTGGCTCATGTATCATGAAAAGTTCATATGTGAGCTGTATTACTTCAGTTTTGTCTTTTTTGTTGTTTCATGTTTGAAATTTCTTTTAATCATGAAGAAAGGTTGTCAGCATGTTTTTTTTTGATTTGTTTGTTTTCAGAGATTCAACGTAGTTCGATCAACAAGGATTGTCCCAATTACAGTGGTAAAGAAAATTTTCAAGCCAGCAAGTCCATAAGAAGCATACATCATGAGTCTATAGGAGATCCAAAGAATGTTAACATGTCTAATTTGCATAATATCAGTTGTCTCCCCCAGGTTGTATCATGTGTTTCATTTTTAATTTGATATCAGTTTTGATAATACTTCTTTTAGAATATGATTATTTTTTTCCTATCTTGTTACTAGTTATGAACAAGTTATTTGTTGAAGGTTAAATATATTTTTTTCTTCTATTCTTTTTTATCCTAGTATATTGTTGAATAATAAGTTTTGTCTACTTATTACAGAACCCTAATGCATCTAGAGAAGCTTCTGACTTCTTAGATGGCAACTTACTGAAGAATTCATTCTTGGTCTTGGACACTCCTGTAGTTATGCATCATGACAATTGTCGTTTTAATGAGTTTTCTTCTCAGCCAGGTTATATTTTTTCTTGCATATTCATTTGTTTTGTAGTTTTCTTTGTAGATTTGTCTTTAGTTGGTTTTATATATATTTTTTTGTTTCCTTTTGACCAGTTCATGTTTCTATTATGAACAAGAAAGCTAAGACTGAAGGTCCTACCAGTCATAGGTATAATGAAGGAACTAAATTGTTTCAAGATACTAGAGTTGTTAAAGAATTGAGTGTGCACCCTAAGGTAAGGATTCACCATTTTTTTGAGGTTCTTGTTTTGTTTGTCTTTTCCATATTATGTTTCATCGTTCTTTTTGTTTTTAAGGTATCACCTGATGTTGAAGTTTTGGGCGCTTCCAGTTAGGAAAGTTAACTGATGAGCTCCATAACAAAAGGACTTTCACCACCATGCCAGTGAGACCAGTAAATGTGGATTGTTCAGAAGGCAAAATTGGTACAAATCGTCATCAGATACATATTCCTTCTGGACATCGATTTTCTGTAACGGATGAAGAAATGGGTTATTATAATATAATTTGTGGACTTGCTCATAGTCAATGGAGCTGGTATGTTTCTGTTTACTTTATGGTATTTTTTATTTCATCTTCAGTTTCAAAACTAAACATTTTTCAGTGTGTCGCTTGTTCTGTTTTTTCTCATTTTTGTAGTTTTAAGGCTGTTGAATTTTCTAAGACTAGCGTTAACTATTCTTCTTTGGGTGAATCGGTGGAGCCCAGGGGGAGAGTTGACAATTTTTTCATTTCTGGGATTTGCCGTAAATTTTTTGAGGATGAACACCCTAGACAATCTAAGAAACATTTCTTCTATCCAAAAGTTGGGGTATGTTTTTATTTTTTATTTGACTGTGATTTATATGTTTTTTATTTTATTATTACCTGATCTGTTTTTGTTCAATGTAGGGTTGTCTCTATACTTACAACTGCTCATATGAAATCAACACAGTGCAAAATTCTTTTCTTGGAGCGAATTCTGCTTACAAACTGCATTTGTCTCACAAGGTTATTGTTAGTGGTGTTTGTTTTATTTGAAGTTTGGTTTTGTAATATGTGTTTTCATATATGAATCATATTTTTTGCAGCTTTGTTTTCAAGTTGTTTTACATAAGCATTGGTTTGTGTTCATCGTCGACTTGAAGAACAAATTATTTGTCTTTTTAGATTCTTATTTTCATAGTACTGACAACTTCCAAATTCAATCAAGGGTCAAGCTTGTAAGTTTGTATTAGTTAATTTTCAGTTTGGAAATAAATACATTGCTTTTTTTATTTCTGCATTGTTTCCCTCTTTTTCATAGATAAATGCATTTAAGGGTTGTTGGTACCAACATGCTGAGGTCAAACTTGATGTTGCTGATTTCTCTGTGTTATATCCTCCAGTTCCTAAACAACAAAATACGTAAGTACTATACAATGCAATTTGAATTTTTTTTAGTTGTTAGTTTTTAAGTATTTCATTTTTTTGAGCAATTTATGAGATAGTTTCAGATTCTAAAACCTGAATTTTTTCTGTTTATTTTCATTACTATAGCATGTAGGTTTTTTTTTCAACTTTAGGAAAGAATCATAGAACACTCACATGGATTAGAGATCTTTATTATCTGTTTCAACAGTGTCATGTAATATTATTATTGGTACATAGCAAGCTCAGTGGGTCCTTGCATTATGGCTTAGTCATTTAGTTTTACTGGTTGGATTTTTTTACATGTCTTCTATTGTTAGGATTAGCATTATGGTGTGTAGGTGTTATGACCCAGGGGGTCAAGACCACAGACTAGTAAATTTGTATATTGCGTGCTCCCTCTCCCAGATGTGATGCAAGAAGAACACAAGATTTATCCTGGTTCAGGCACAGAAGGCCCTACGTCCAGCGGGGTAGGATGGATTGTATTATCTTGCTCCGAAGTGCTTGTACAGGGGGGGTACAAGCTGTTTTACACGGGGTGTGCTCAGGATGAGCTAAGGCCTAGGGCTAGCAGGGCTATCCTAGGTGGTCGGTTGATTGCTTGAGAGGTCGATCAAGCAATCGGATGTGTGGTGTGCGAGGGTCAGAGCTGATGTCTGAATGCAAATACTTGTGTGTGTGTTCGTGCGAAAAATCCCCCTTCTTCTATCCCAGCGTCCCCTTTTATAGACCAAGGGGAGGTCTGAGAGTACAAAGTTCTAAACTGTTGCAGCATGGGAGGCATGTCTGTGGCGCCATGCCGATGAAGGGACGTCGATCACTGTGGCGGCGTGGCGTTCCCGTCCTTCCGGTGCTCCGGGGCATGGTGATGGTGGACTGGACGTTGCTGAAGCGGGACGGGGCGGACGGGACAGGTCCCATACCGGAGTGGTTGGAGGCAGGGGTCGAGCCCCCTGGTCGAGGGGGGGGGGGGTCAAGACCAGCGTGGCCTTGTCGTATCCCTGAAGACACAGTCGAGGGTTGTCCTGTTCATGGCTCGAGGGGTGTCTCTGGTGTCCGTACTCGCGACGTGGTTACAGCGGCAACACAGTTGACGGAGATCCAGGGCATGGGCGGTGAGTTGGTGGATTTGACCGTGGTAGTGGGCGCCCATGGCGTTGGGCGGGGGCAGGTAGGCGCGTTGGATCCCCTTTAACCCATACCGGGAAAAGGTGAGCTGATCGAGCTTCCTGCCCGGGGGTCGTTCGTTCGACCCCTGTCCGTCAGTCGGGGTGGAGGCGGAGGCGGAGGCGGAGGGGTCGTTCGTTCGACCCCTGTCCCTCATTCGGGGTCGAGGCGGAGGTGGAGGGGTCGTTTGTTTGACCCCTGTCCGTCAGTCGGGGTCGAGGCGGAGGCGGAGGGGTCGTTCGTTCGACCCCCGGTCCGTCATTCGGGGTCGAGGCGGAGGCGGTGGGGTCGTTCGTTCAACCCTCGGTCCGTCATTCGAGGTCGAGGTGGAGGCGGAGGGGTCGTTCGTTCGACCCCTGGTCCGTCTGTCTTTCCAGAAATGGGCCGGCCCACAGCTGGTTGCTGTTGCCGGTGCGGGGGGGCCTTCGTGTGATGGCCCCTTCTTTGTGGACTTGAGCAGCTGATCGGGTCCTGTCTTAAATATGGTTGCTATGTTGAGCGTCAGTTTATCGAAGGGTTTAGGGTACCCCTTACCTTTGTACCCGACAGTAGCCCCCGAGCCTCTGTGCGGATAAGAGGGATCCGCATAGGGGCTTTTGCCATTGACCTGCATAGTCAGTAAGAGGTTCGGTTCTCCGTGGGGTGCGCGCGAGTGCACCCCGCGGGGGTAGCCCCCGAGGCCTCAGAGGAGTGATTAAGAACTCCTCTGGGGGCTTTGAAGTGTGTTTTATCGAGGGGATCTAAGGTTTCCTGGAGACGTGGCGCCCTACCGAGGGGTCGACTCCGTTCACCAGGTTATGAGCGTTCCTTTCCCTGAAAAGGAGGTGCTAGAGGGCGGCTGTCGAACCCTTCTGAGGGCCAGCCTTCGCTCCCTCAAGCGTTATGCTAGAGTCATAGTGCCCCTACCGAGAGGTCAACTCTGTCTGCCAGGTTACGAGTGTTTTTGACCCTCTTTCGTCGAGGGGTGCCGTGCGTAGTCGGGCCCTCGAGCCCTGCGTGGCTGGGCTTTCACTACCTCCTAGCGTCCTTCCCACGGATCCTTGCGTTCGGATTGCGGGGCGAAGAGCATCGTGCTATCCTTGTTAGGATGAGCCTCGAAGTCCTCTGTGAGCTGGTGTTGGGCAGAAATCCGTAGAAATTGTGCCCGGTACGGGTAAAAATCTAAGTGAGAACTCGTGCCCCATTCGATAGGGGTCGATTAGAAGCCCTAAGGCGTTCTCATTAAGCAAGACCGTGTGGCTTACCTAGGTGCCAACTCTGTTCGATGGGAGCTGGTGGCTCGATGCCTCCCGGCGTAGGGATCCTTGGGTATTCCGTGGTTATGCCTCGGATATGTCCCGGGGGCCTCGAGAGTTCGTTCTCGAGCTAGGGGCTCGCGCCTGGCCCCCTGGGTCATCCCTGACTTGCATACTCGAGGGCTGTGAACCCCGTTCGTAGGGCCAGCCTCCGCCCCCTCAAGGTTTTAGGGGTGGACCGGAGTCCGTAACCATGGGTCCTTCCTGACCTCAGGTAGTCGAGGGCGGCTGTCGAACCCTATGTAAGGGCCAACCTTCGCTCCCTCAAGATTTGATGGACGGGTCGACGTCCGCCGCTCGCCTCCGAAAGTGATGTTCTATCCTGTGGAATACGAGGGGGGAGGTAGGTAGGTATTTTAAATGTGGGGACATACCTGCGTTTTTGTTGGATCTGCCCGTTGGGCTCGAGTACTCGAGGGCGGCTGTCGAACCCTGTGCATGGGCCAGCCTTCGCCCCCTCGAGACTTGGGAGTGGACCGGGTCCATAACCCGAGGTCATTTCTGTTCTCAGGTACTCGAGGGTGGCTATCGAACCCCATTCGAGGGCTAGCCTTCGTCCCCTCCAGATTTGGGGGTGGACCGGAGTCCGTAACCCTGGGTCCTTTCTGACCTCAGGTACTCGAGGGTGGCTGTCGAACCCCGTTCGACGGCCAGCCTTCGTCCCCTCGAGATTTTGACGGACGGTCAGTTGTCGGTTGCTTACCTCTGAAGATAACGCTTACCGTCGCGCGCCTTTTTAGGAGATGTCCGTTTGGCCGCAACAGTAGTAGGCACAGGACGCGGTGCGGAGTGCGGTGTGGAACCCGATGACACGACGGGCGCGCCTTATCCTGGAGGAATACGAGGAGGCGGTAGGTGGGCGCATTAAATGCGGAGATTCACTTGCCTGTCTGTTGGATCCACCGGTTGGGCTTCCGGTTATAAATACCGGAAGTGAGGAGTCGGGGTCTTCCTTCCCGCCATTGCCTTCCTTGCCTCCTTTTCGCCATCGCCTCCCTTGCCTCCTTCCGAGCCGGACCTCTGTGCGCGCAAGAGTAGGGAGAGGAGAGATTGGGAAGATACCTTCCACCCCCACATCCGAGCGCACTAGCCTCCCTGCCCCCATGGCCAGCTACAACCTGCGCGGCCCCGATGCCTGGCTCCCGTCTTCGGCGACCGTCGCGCGTCTAGGAGATCTGGTGGAGAGCGGTCTCCTCCGGCCCATCACCTCCGTCGACCGGCCGGAGTGGGTAGTGCCACCGCGAGATCATGTTGAGCCCAACCCGCCAGAGGGCTACGTGGTTAGCTTTGAACTCTTCCACCGGGCGGGGCTGGGCGCTCCCCCCAACCGTCTCCTGCGTGGGATCCTCCACCACTACGGCGTGGAGCTCCAGCACCTCTCCCCCAACGGTATCTGTCACGCGTCGGTTTTCACCGCCGTGTGCGAAGGATATCTGGGCATCGAGCCGCATTGAGACCTGTGACTCCATCTGTTCGAGGCGAGCCTGTTCCATGCGTTGGCCGGGCTCGACAACCGCAAGATGGTCAGGACGGGGTGCTGCAGCATCGCCCTCAAGAGGGCGGACAGCTGGATCCCGGCGAAGCTCACGTCGAGCCACTCCGGATGGCATTCCGGGTGGTTCTACCTGAGGAACAACGACGGCTTGCTCCCCGCCTATACCAGGAGGACGATCGACTCGAGGCTCGACCACTGGAGGTACGACGTCGAGAAGAAGAAGCAGTCGCGCCTCGGCCACCTGCTCGGCGCGATCGCCCGTCTAAAAAAGGCGGGACTTACGGCGGCGATCGTCGCGTCGGCTTTCCACCAGCGGCGGGTTGTGCCGCTGATGGCTCGCCCGCTACGCCTCGACGAGATGCACCCGGAGGTCGATCTCACGGGGTGTCATCTCATGAAGGACGAGCTACCCCCCGAGAGGGTGGTTCGCCAAGTACGCGCCTCATTTGCCGGCGCGTTCGAGTTGGGGGTGTCGCGAGCGTCCCCATGATGCCCGACCAGGGGCATGTCCAGCCGGTACGACACTCTTTCTCTGTTAATGTCCCTTTTGCCCATTTTGTTCGTCTTCTTTGCTTGCGTACTAACTGCCTTGTGGTCCTCAGGGGGACGTCATCTTCCGGAAGTCGCTTCCACCGGTGAAGGAGGAGCGGGGCAACTCCCAGTCGAGACGCCTTCAGGCCGAGCAGGAGAAGAAGGACAAGGACAAGGCAAAGAAGGACAAGGGCAAAAGGGCCCGAGAGAAGCAGGAGCGTGAACAACGCCGGGCCCGGCAGAGGCGGGCCAACCTTTCCGAGTAGTAGTCGCCCTCGGAGGAGGATGAGGAGGAGGAGGAGAGCAGCGACGGGGAGGCCGAGCCACAAGGAGGGCTCGAGGAGGAACAAGTGGTGCCCGAGCGGCAGAGGGCGACCGCCAGAACTGGAGGAGGAGAGGGGTCGACGTCGAGGTCGGCCCCCACTGGCGAGATCGAGCTGCGGGGCGAGCGCCCCGTGGCTCCTCATGGTGAATTGCCGCGGTAGACGCGCGAGCGTTCGTCGCGATCCCCGTCGAGGGGTCGGTCGAGCACGCCTCCGGCACCCACCCGGTCGAGCGCACGGGTGCCGGGCCCGTCGGCACAGGAGGAGGTCAGGAGGGGGACGACGGGAGCGCCCAGCCCTGCCCAGGAGACAGCGCCTGGGGCGGCCTCGACCCCTGCTTTTTGGTTTTGACTGAGTCCTGTGCTTGTTCTGGCAGAGCTCGTAGCGGAAAAGGCCCGAGCCCACGAGGACATGTCCAGTCTTCAGGGCCTCCTCGGGGTGGAGGCGGGCCTTAAGGAGAGGCTCGAGGGCGCCATCTCCTCCTTCTACGATGATCTGGAGGGTCGAGCCGGAGCCAGCGGTCGAGGGCGACGCACGAGGAGACTCCCTCCTGCGCCGCTTCTACTCCATGACCCAAGAGGTGACGGAGCAAGTCCAGTGCTACTCTGCACGTGGGCGTGAAGCGGGCGCTCGCGGTCGTCCGCTCGGGCTATATCTACGACCTCAGCGTCGTCGCCAGCGGCTTCATCACCGACCCGAGGATGTCTGAAGAAGAAAACGTGGCGAGATGCCATGAGCTGATCGAGGCCGCGGAGGTGCCCGGAGGCGAGCTAGCGAAGCTCTTCGAGCCTGAAGTGCTCCCTTCGGCGAATGGAGATGGCGACGAGTAGCTTTAGGCCTGCGAGCCAAATCTGGACAAAAAAGTCCATGTAATAGTTTAGCTTTTGTAATGATACAATGTGGAGGCCCTGGGGGCTTCTTAATTTTAATGCATTTTGTTTGGAATGCATCTAGTTGTTTTTATTTCTCGAGCTGTCCCTATTTCTCTTTGCCTGAGTCGTTGCTTATGGACTAAGTATTTGACGCACGCTCGTATCCCTGGAGGGGGGAGCGAGTGGGGATACCATAGCCCTGAGGCGTAGGAGAGTCCCCGGCTCGACGACCCTCGACCCTTAGGGAGTTCGAGGCGTTTTCTACTTAGCCGCGAAGCGTGCTCGGGGCGAAGGTGGAAAGAGAGGTGCTGAGTTTCAAAAAAAACGTTCGAGTTTTTAGAAGACTTAGGAGGGGGTCCCCCCCTGTCAGCCCCCGAGGGAGGCTTGACTTTGCCGGGGTAGAGTCGAGGCTACCTTAGAGTTATGAACGAATGTGAAATGTATTTCGAGAACATTTTGTTCATTCATAATGCGATAAGTGTACATAATGCGGAAAATGTACGAGGCCTCGAGGCCTTAGGGGTAGAAGCGACGTAGCTGTTCGATGTTCCATGCGTTGGTGAGGATCTCGCCCTTGTCGTTCTTCAGCTTGTAAGTGCCTGGCTTCAGCACCTCCGCCACGATGAAGGGTCCCTCCCAAGGTGGCGTCAGCTGTTGGATTATGCCCTAGAGCTAATCATGTAGATGATTATATTCCGGTTGTATCCATGATTAATAAAGTGTTCTGAGAATATCCATTATAGACAACTAGTATTTATTGACAATTATGTGAATTGTTTGTGGAACTCAATTACCTGAATGGTTATTCTAAAAGTTGTCCCTGGTCGGCATTCTTGTAAGAGCACACTTGAATAATAGACCAGCACATGTATTAGTTGATGACTATGTTTCACAAGTCATAGACATGGAGATGTCAAACTAATAATGTGGGCACATGTGAGACATGTAGGCTGGACTGACCCAACAAGAGAAAGTCTCTATTCATGTCATGTATGTTATGTCCTTAGACCTAAGATTGTGGTGTGTACTCAAGATGTGAAACGATCTACTTAGAGACTATCAAACGCTACTCCGTAATTGGGTAGTTATAAAGGTGGTCCTTGGGTGGTCGGGAAACATGCTGTGAGACATAGACAATCAAGATGGAATTTGCCCCTCTCTTCGTGAGAGAGATATCACTGGATCACTCATGTGATTGGATCAACAAATGCATGGCCATGCTTGGGTTAAGTGTTAACCCACGAGTTGAACCATATATCAAGTGGCGAAGGGAATAACTTGTACATGGTCATAGTGGTTCGTCTGATATGATCATAGCGTATGCATAGGAGTTGACACGCCTTTCTAGAGGCCGCTATCAACTATTGGTCGAGTAAGAGTACTTGGGCCATGTCTATGTATGCGTGACTCCATAGGGTCGCACGCTTAAGGGGCTGGAAGCCTAATTCGGGTTGGACCCGAATTAGACTAGGTTTAGGGTTTCTAATGGGCCTCCACCGTGGGGCTCGTTAGGACACCTATATAAGCAAGGGGTGGGTGCGGGGCAAGTTTGATCCACGCCTTTTGGCAGCCGCCGTCGCCTCCCCACGCTCGCGCCTTTTGCTCCTCGCGGACCTAGCAGTCCGGAGGCGCAACGCTTCCTCCCTGCACGTGTGGGATTCCTCGGAGGTGCTGCATCTGGAGCACAAGGACGAACCGCGTGAAGGGGACGTTGAGACGGACGACCACGCAACTGCACTGCCTGCTGCGACGCGCACGACTACGTCAAGTCGTCTTCTGCTGCACCTGCGCGTCTAGTGGTAATCCCGTAACCTGTAACTAGCAGTAGATCCTGGTCAATGAGGTCGAAAAGTTTTGTTTTCTGGCTAGCGTAGCAACCTCGTATTCCTACATCAGCTTGTGACATCCCTTGTTGCCTTGTCGGCGGCGCAACACGAGGTCGCCGACATCGAGGTCCCTTTTGCGTATGTTTTTGTCGTGGTAGCGTCGTAGCGTTTGCTGGTACTTTGCCGACTTGAAGAGGGCCACGTCTCGGGCTTCCTCGAGCTGATCGAGGGAGTCCTCTCGGGCTGCTGTGTTGGCCTGCTCGCTGTAGGCCTTTAGTTGAGGGGACCCGTACTCGAGGTCAGTGGGGAGGACGGCCTCGGACCCATAGATCAAGAAGAACGGGGAGAACCCCGTGGCTCGACTTGGTGTCGTTCGGAGACTCCATAGGACAACGGGTAGCTCATCGACCCATCTCTTGCCATGTTTGTTCAGCCGATCGAAGATCCTTGGCTTGAGGCCCTGCAAAACCATACCATTGGCGCGCTCGACCTATCGGTTAGTTCGAGGGTGGGCGACTGCAGACCAATTCACCCTGATGTGGTGGTGGTCACAGAAGTCCAGAAACTTTTGGCCAGTGAACTGGGTGTCGTTGTCGGTGATTATGACGTTGGGGACCCCGAAGCGGTGGATGATGTCGGTGAAGAATAGCACGGCTTGTCGAGATTGAATGTTGGCAATGGGTCGAGCCTCGATCCACTTCGAGAACTTGTCTACAGCCACGAGGAGGTGGCTGTGGCCACCTTTGGTTCTCTTCAGGGGGCCAACCATGTCGAGCCCCCATACTGCGAACGACCAGGTTATGGGTATCATCTGAAGAGCTTGGGCGGGTAGGTGGGTCTGACTGGCGTAGAATTGGCATCCCTTGCAAGATCGAACGAGTTTGGTAGCGTCGGCGACGGCTGTCGGCCAGTAGAAGCCTTGTCGAAAGGCGCTTCCTACCATCGTTCTTGGCGCCGCGTGGTGGCCTTAAGCCCCCGAGTGTAGGTCCTTCAGCAGAGCCCTCCCCTCCTCGAGGGTGAGACAATGTTGAAGTACTCCGATAGGGCTGCGTCAATACAGCTCGCGGCCCTCCCCATACAAGACATAGGTTTTGGCATGTCGGGCTATACGGCGGGCTTCGGTGCAGTCCTCTGGGAGCTCACCCCATGTCAGATACTCAAGGTAGGGTGCGCGCCAGTCCATCGAGGGGCTCGGTGTTGCAGCTGCTCCGTCGATCTCCATGACTTCTTCCCCGTTCGAGGGGGGATCGGTCGAGGGTTGTGGATTGACCCCTTGCTCGAGGGCCGGAGCCCCCGAGCCTAGGTCGACAGACGGCTTGTGAAGGTCCCTCGAGAAGACGTCGGGGGGGGGGGGGGACTGTACCCTAGTGGACGCGATTTTGGCCAGCTCGTCAGCAGCTTCGTTGTACCGACGGGCGGTGTGATTGAGTTCGAGGCCGTAGAATTTGTCCTTGAGCCTTTGGACCTCCTTGCAGTAGGTCTCCATCTTGGGGTCGTGGCAGCTCGAATCTTTCATCACTTGGTCGATTACCAACTACGAGTCCCCCCGAACGTCGAGGCGTCGGACCCCGAGCTCGACGGCGATGCGCAGACCGTTGACGAGGGCCTCGTACTCGGCTACGTTGTTGGAGGCGGGGAAGTGGAGACGGATGACATAGCGCATGTGAACCCCTGAGGGTGATATGAATAGCAATCCGGCGCCTGCCCCCATCTTCATCAATGACCCATCGAAGTACGTGGTTCAGATCTCGGTCTGAACTTGCGTCTGGGGTAGCTGAGTATCGGTCCATTCTGCAACGAAATCTACCAATACCTGAGACTTGATGGCCTTTCGAGTGGCGTAAGAGAGGGTTTCCCCCATGAGCTCGACCTCCCACTTTGCGATTCTTCCGGACGCCTCCCGATTATGGATTATCTCCCCGAGGGGGAAAGATGAGACCACGGTAACCGAGTGGCCCAGGAAATAGTGCTGGAGCTTGCGCCGAGTGAGGACGATGGCGTACAACAGCTTCTGGATGTGGGGGTATCTCGTCTTAGTCTCAGAAAGTACCTCGCTCACGAAGTAGACAGGCCTCTGAACCGGCAGGGCATGTCCCTCATCCCCCCTCTCGACCACTATGGCGGCGCTGACTACCTGGGTAGTTGCCGCGACATAGAGCAAGAGGGGCTCGGCCGGGCTCGGGGGTACCAAGACAGGTGGCGAGGTGAGCAAGGCTTTGAGCTTGGAGAATGATTCCTCGGCTTCGACGGTCCACGCGAAGTGTTCCGTTTTATTCAGGAGGCGGTAAAGGGGTAGTGCCTTTTCTCCGAGCCTTGAGATGAACCGGCTGAGGGCGGCGAGGCACCTCGTGACCCTTTGCACGCCTTTAATGTCGTTGATCGGGCCCATTCTTGTGATTGCGGTTACCTTTTCAGGGTTGACCTCGATCCCGCGTTGGGAAACTATGTACCCTAGGAGCATGCCTCGAGGAACTCCGAAGACACACTTCTCAGGGTTTAGTTTTATGCGATTCGCCAAGAGGCACCCAAACGCGATCTCGAGATCCCGACCAGGTTTTCGACTGTTTTGGACTTGACCACGATGTCATCGACGTAGGTCTTGACGGTCGTCCCTATGTGTTTCCCAAAGACGTGGAGCATGCATCGCTGATACGTGGCCCTGGCATTTCGCAAACCGAAGGGCATAGTAAGGTAGAAAAACATGCGAAAGGGGGTGATGAAGGAAGTCGCGAGCTGATCGGACTCCTTTATCTTTTTCTGGTGATAGCCAGAATATGCATCAAGGAAGCAGAGAGTTTCACACCCCGCAGTGGAATCTATTATTCGATCGATACGTGGTAATGGAAAAGGAACTTTGGGACATGCTTTATTTAAACTAGTGTAGTCTACGCACATCCTATCTTTTCCATTATTTTTCTTGACAAGTATGGGATTTGCCAACCACTCGGGATGATGTACCTCCTTGATGAATCCGGCCTTCAAAAGCTTGTCGACCTCCTCCCCGATGATTCTGCGCTTCTCCTCGTCGAAACGGCGTAGCCGTTGCTTCACCGGTTTGGACCCGGCTCGGATGTCCAAGGAGTCCTCGACAACCTCCCTCGGGATGCCCGGCATATCCGAGGGACTCCATGCAAACACGTCAGCATTCGCACGGAGAAAGTCGACGAGCACGGCTTCCTATTTAGGCTCGAGGGTGGCGCTGATTGTCAGCGCCTTCCCATCCGCGTGGCCGGGGTCGAGCGGGACGGTCTTGGTGTCCTCCGCGGGCTTGAAGTTGTCGGTGTGTCGCTTGGGGCCGGGGATCTCCTTGGACAAGTCATCGAGGGCCGCGAAAACGGCCGACTCCTCGACGGCTTCGGCGTTTTCCACGCACTCGACGTCGCAGTCGTATGCGTGCTCGTAGGAGGTGCCGACGGTGATGACCCCCATGGGCCCTGGCATCTTCAGCTTGAGGTAGGCGTAGTTCGGGATTGCCATGAACTTGGCGTACCCTGGTCGACCGATGATGGCGTGGTAGATGCCACGGAACGCGACCACCTTGAAGGTCAGATCCTCCTTTCGGAAGTTCGAAGGGGTGTCGAAGCAGACGGGTAGCTTGACGCGGCCGATCGGGAGTGCCTTCTTTCCTGGGACAACCCCGTGGAATCCTCCCGCGCTGGGCAAGAGTGCGGTCCTCGGGATCCCTAGGAGGTCGATGGTCACGACGTAGATGATGTTGAGGCTACTTCCCCATCCGTGAGTACCTTGGTGAGGCGGGTGTTGAGTACGATTGGGTCGACGATGAGCGGGTAGACCCCCACGTTGGGGACGTGCTCGGGGTGGTCGTCCTGGTCGAAGGTGATCGGCGTGTGGGACCAGGGTAGGTATCGAGGTGCCTGGGCTCGAACGGAGAAGACCTCTCGACGCTCCCTCTTACGCTGACGCGTACTGAGTCGAGTCGAGGGTCCCCCATAGATCATGTAGCAATCATGAATCTCGGGGAAGCCCTCGTTCTTTCCATCGTCCCTGTCGTGCGGATCTCCCTTCTTATCGTCTTTCTTGAAGCCAAGAGAGTCGAAGTGCCTTTTGAGCATGCGATAGTCCTCGAGCCTATGGTTGGTTGGTCCCTTGTGATAGGGGCAGGGCTCTTTCAGCATCTTGTCGAAGACGCCCTCGTCGAGAGGGGGACCTCAAGGCTTCTTCTTGTCTTTCGCAATGATAAGATCGTCGGGCTCGACGTTGCGTCGACCCGGCTGGTTCTTCTTTTTCTTCTTCTTGCTGTTGTTGTCGTTGTTGTTCCTCTTGGGCCCGCTGTTCGAGCCCCCGAGCTCGTCTGACTTGGCCTTCCCCTTGTCCGGGGATGCATAGAAGAACGCGCCAATGGCTTCCTCATCGGCTGCGTAGTTGGCAACGATGTCCATGAGCTCGTTGGCGGTCTTGGGGGTATTCCGCCCTAGTTCCCGCACCAGCTCCTTGCAGGTTGTTCCGGCGATGAACGCCGTGATGACGTCGTGGTCGGAGATGTGGGTTAGCGCGGTGCGCTGCCTCGAAAACCGACGGGTGAAGGCGTGGAGGGTCTCCCGTGGCCTTTGCTTGTAGCTGCGGAGATCCCAGGAGTTCCCTGGCCGCTCGTAGGTGCCTTTGAAGTTCCCCTCGAAGATCCTGACCAGGTCGGGCCAGTCTTGGATCAAGTTCGGGGGGAGCTCCTCGAGCCATCTTCGAGCGGTCTCGGAGAGAAAGAGCGGGAGTTGCCGAATGATGATGTGATCGTTGTCGGCTCCTCCTAGCTGACATGCCAGCCTGAAATCAGCAAGCCAGAGCTCCGGCTTGGTTTCACCATTGTACTTGACCAGGCTGGTGGGTGCAAGGAAGCGGACAAGCAAGGCGGTTCGCCGGATGGTCCTGCCGAAGACTCGTGGCCCTGGTTGTTCCGGAGATCGACGTCGATCTTCGTCACTGTCGTAGAGCCCACCTCGGTGAGCGCTGTAACCTTGAGCCTCAGTGTCGCC
This sequence comes from Microstegium vimineum, assembly GCA_022036555.1. Classification (NCBI taxonomy): domain Eukaryota; kingdom Viridiplantae; phylum Streptophyta; class Magnoliopsida; order Poales; family Poaceae; genus Microstegium; species Microstegium vimineum. The sequence goes on along the minus strand of CM039123.1, from coordinate 7,887,639 downwards.
GTGACGGCGTCGATTGTTCTCCCGCGGTGGTCGGTCGTCGATGATGCGGTCTTGAACTGGTCGTCGCTTTACTCCGCCTTGGGGCGCTTTGTCTTGGTGGATGGATACCTCTCGATTTTGTCGAGGGGGTACGTCCTGATGCTCGGAGGCAGCTCCTCTGCGCCTCAAGGCCGAGCTCTCCGCCTGTTGCACGGCCGCGGTTTGGAGAAGCCCCTGGATTTCGTCCCTGATGCGTCGCGCTTGGGGTGTTGATGGCGTCAGCATGTCACGAAGCAGCATTGCGGCCGCTATGACATTTTGGCTGGCGCGGTTGTAGACGTGATGCTCGTTTGCCCCCTCCTTGACGATCTGTCGATTGACGTCCCGGGCCCGTTCGCGAGCTCCTCCACCCTGTGGGCGCCCGCGATCTCGCTCGAGGGCATGCTCGAGCTGCCGAAGTCGTAGGCGTTCTTCCTCGAGCTTGGCGAGCAGCTCTCGGACTTGCGCGATCTGGATGACCTGAGGTGGATCGGCTTTGTCAGGACTCGGGGGGGTCGGCGTTTCGTGCTGGTGTAGCGTTGCCCCCTCCTCCATCATCCGTGGCCGCGGCGTCGTTGGCGTCGTCCTGGGAGTCAACCTGGCCGTCGAGGTGGAAACATTCTCGGGTGGGATCGTAACCCTCATCGGGGGAGTCCGAGTCGTGGTAGCCGTGGTAGATGTTGGGGAAAGATCCTGCGCGCTTCTCCTCTAATCGTCGCCGTAACGTGCCCCAGGTGTGACAACCCGGGATCGGGGCTCGTCGTGGCTCCGGGCGCTTGTCCGGCGGAGAGGTGGTGACGAGCTTGATCGTCGCACGTAGCAGGTTCCCTGAAAACCTGCAACGTGTCTGCATCTGCGAGCCTACAAAAGCTGAACAGAGTCTGGCGCTGTTGTAGAGCCGTGTGGAAACAGGTTGTGGGTCAGCGGCGTGGGCGAGTGTGTCGGAGAAGCCACGGGAACCCTCTGAGGTGACGGTATGGCAGAGCCAAAGTCAGGCTTAGCGAGGTACCCGCCCCGACCCGCAAGCATGGGTCAAATAGGCTCCCGAAGGGAGGAACTGTGTCGCCAGCTGAGGCCGGCGGGACGGCATCCAGCGTCTCGGGATCCGCGCGGTGAAGAGTGCGGCAGCATCGCTCGCGCCCTCTCCTAGTTGTAGGCAAAAGGCGCGAGTGGTGGGACCGTCGCCTGGTCCTCCTTGGCCCCGGCGTACCGGAGCTGCTGCTGTCCATGCCACTAGCTGAGAGTAGAACCATGTCGTGGCCGTGGCCTGTGGACATGAACTCTAGACTCCCGAACCAGACGGTGGTGGCGAATGGAAGCAATGGGATCGAGTAATCCATCTGAGAGAGTAGTTCGGAGTTGATCGACACGCAAACCCCCCTACCTGGCGCGCCAACTGTCGGTGTTATGACCCAGGGGGTCAAGACCACCGGCTAGTAAATTTGTATATTGCGTGCTCCCTCTCCCAGATGTGATGCAAGAAGAACACAAGATTTATCCTGGTTCGGGCACAGAAGGCCCTACGTCCAGCGGGGTAGGATGGATTGTATTATCTTGCTCCAAAGTGCTCGTACAGGGGGGGTACAAGGTGTTTTACACGGGGGTGCTCAGGATGAGCTAAGGCCTAGGTCTAGCAGGGCTATCCTAGGTGGTCGGTTGATTGCTTGAGAGGTTGATCAAGCAATCGGATGTGTGGTGTGCGAGGGTCAGAACTGATGTCTGAATGCAAATACCTGTGTGTGTGTTCGTGCGAAAAATCCCCCTTCTTCTATCCCAGCGTCCCCTTTTATAGACCAAGGGGAGGTCTAAGAGTACAAAGTTCTAAACTGTTGCAGCATGGGAGGCATGTCTGTGGCGCCATGCTGACGAAGGGACGTCGATCACTGTGGCGGCGTGGCGTTCCCGTCCTTCCGGTGCTCTGGGGCATGGTGATGGTGGACTGGACGTTGCTGAAGCGGGACGGGGCGGATGGGACAGGTCCCATACTGGAGTGGTTGGAGGCAGGGGTCGAGCCCCCTGGTCAAGGGGGGGGGTCGAGACCAGCGTGGCCTTGTCGTATCCCTGAAGACACAGTCAGGGGTTGTCCTGTTCATGGCTCGAGGGGTGCCTCTGGAGTCCGTACTCGCAACGTGGTTACAACGGCAGCACAGTTGACGGAGATCCAGGGCATGGGCGGTGAGTTGGTGGATTTGAACACGGTAGTGGGCACCCATGGCATTGGGCGGGGGCAGGTAGGCGCGTCGGATCCCCTTTAACCCATACCGGGAAAAGGTTAGCTGATCGAGCTTCCTGCCCAGCGGTCGTTCGTTCCACCCCTGTCCGTCAGTCGGGGTCGAGGCGGAGGCGGAGGGGTCGTTCGTTCGACCCCTGTCCGTCATTCGGGGTCGAGGCGGAGGCGGAGGGGTCGTTCGTTCGACCCCTGTCCGTCAGTCGGGGTCGAGGCGGAGGCGGAGGGGTCGTTCGTTCGACCCCCGGTCCGTCATTCGGGGTCGAGGCGGAGGCGGAGGGGTCGTTCGTTCGACCCTCGGTCCGTCATTTGGGGTTGAGGCGAAGGCGGAGGGGTCGTTCGTTTGACCCCTGGTCCGTCTATCTTTCCAGAAATGGGCCAGCCCACGGCTGGTTGCTGTTGCCGGTGCGGGGGGCCTTCATGTGATGGGCCCTTCTTTGTGGACTTGAGCAGCTGATCGGGTCCTGTCTTAAAAATGGTTGCTATGTTGAGCGTCAGTTTATCGAAGGGTTTAGGGTACCCCTTACCTTTGTACCCGACAGTAGCCCCCGAGCCTCTGTGCGGATAAGAGGGATCCGCATAGGGGCTTTTGCCATTGACCTGCAGAGTCAGTAAGAGGTTCGGTTCTCCGTGGGGTGCGCGCGAGCGCACCCCGCGGGGGTAGCCCCCGAGGCCTCAGAGGAGTGATTAAGAACTCCTCTGGGGGCTTTGAAGTGTGTTTTATCGAGGGGATCTAAGGTTACCTGGAGACGTGGCGCCCTACCGAGGGGTTGACTCCGTTCGCCAGGTTATGAGCGTTCCTTTCCCTGAAAAGGAGGTGCTAGAGGGCGGCTGATCGGGTCCTGTCTTAAAAATGGTTGCTATGTTGAGCATCAATTTATAGAAGGGTTTAGGGTACCCCTTACCTTTGTACCCGACAGGTGCTTGGGTTATGCTTTTACTTTGTGCAGTGTTTTGTTGTATTTATTCTAATTCTGAAATAGATTATGTGCGTCCACCCTATCAATCATTTGTAATTATAATTTCTTTTTCATTGAACCTGATTCTTACATGTTTTATAGTATTGCTTAATACATTTTTGGGAGGTTATTGATATTTTTTTCAGTGATGACTGTGGTATATTTGCTGTGAAGTTTATGGGGTTGTGGAGTTTATGGGCCTTGATCCTTGTGTCTGTAATTAGTTTGTGTTAGACTATAATTGTAACAGCCCATATGGGCATCCGACCCATTGGCCTTGTATATTGTAACATTAGCATAGCCTGTCTAGGATTAGTACCATACTGTCAATTGTACATGTACTGCAAGTTATAAGGGCTATATATATATATGAGGTCACCCCCTTTATGGGTGTGCAGTGTTTCTACATGGTATCTACGTAATCACGATCCTTCCTTCCTTCCGCTCACGCCTCCGCCCGTGCGTCCTCTGCGAGGACGTGCGCCACCGCACCACCCACGCCGCAGCCCCAGGCCGCCGCGCGTACACTCGCGTCGCCGCCCCAGGCCGCCGCACGTCACCCTTCCGCGCCGCAGCCCCAGGCCGCCGCGCGTCCACATGCGCCGCCGCCCCTGGCCGCCGCGCGTTCGATAGCGTCGCCGCCGCTCCACCCGGCCGCCGCGCGCGTCCACTCGCGCCGCCGCCAATCACCTAGGCCATCGCGCGATTCCACTCGCGCCGCCGCCGACCAAGGCCACCGCGCGTCCTCTAGCCGCGCCGCCACCTCGGTTCCTCACGCCGCCTCCTTGGCCGCGCGATCCGATCTACAGCATTGACGTCCTCGTCGACTTCATCCTCCACGACCGGCTCCCTCGCCTCCCAGTCATCCGGCGCCATGGGGGACTCCGTTGCTGCTCCTGTCTTCGCCGCCTACACCGCCGTCAACGTGAAGCAGCACGTCCCCATCGCGCTCAGCCTCGAGCGCTCGAACTTCTCCAAGTGGAAGGTGTTCGTCACTGCCCTCTGCAGCAAGTACGGGCTGCTCGGCCACATCGATGGCACGGCAGACGCACGTTCGGCTGACCCCCACGTGGTCTCAGCCCGACGCCTGCCTCCGCGGCTGGATGTACGGCTCCATTGACGACGCCGTCCTCGGCCTCACCATGGAGCCCGAACAGGATGCCCGCGCTCTGTGGATCTCCATCGAAGCCCTGTTCCAGGCAAACAAGGAGTCCCGCGCCGTCGTCCTCGAGCAGGAGTTCCACAACCTGTCCTAGGGCGACCTCTCCGTCGACGCCTACACCCAGCAGATGAAGTGCACCGCTGATGCCCTGCGGGAGGTCGGTCACACCATCTCCCCTGCGCAGCTCGTGCTCAACCTTCTACGTGGCCTCAACCCCCGCTTCGCCAACACTGCCGACATCATCTCCAACACATCGCCGCTCCCCGACTTCAATTCCGCCACCAACATGCTCCGCGTCAAGGAGCTCCGCCTTGGCAACGAGGGCAAGGCTGACTCGGCTTCAGCTATGACCGCCTCCAGCACCCTCTCCTGCACGTCACTGTCCTGCCAGTCCACCCCATCTACGTCCACCTATCATGGCGGCGGTGGCAAGGGCAAGGGCGGCCGTGGTGGCAACGGCGGCCGTGGCAGCGGCGGCGGTGGTCGCCACCAGCAGCAAGGTGGCAACGGCGACGGTTGCCGCAACCAGCAGCAGCAAGGCGGCGGACGTCAGCCAACCAGCCCTTGGGTTTGGAACAACCCTTGGGCTGCTCCGTGGCCTCCCTAGTAGCAGTAGTGGGGTGCGCCTCCTCCACAGGCACATACCGCCTTCGCGCCGCCGCAGTTCTCCACCGCCCCCCCCCCCGGCGTACGGGCCTCCGGGCAGCTGGGACTCGGCCAGCCTAATCGCCGCCCTCAACCAGATGGCGATCCAGGGCGGGTCTGCACACTGGGTCATGGACAGCGGATCGACATCCCACATGTCCTGCAATGACGGTATTTTACTTTCCCATCTCCCGTCGCCACCGTCCTCCATTATGGTCGGCAACGGTCAATCCATTCCCATTCATAGTCGTGGCACTTCTGTTCTTCAAATAGCTGATCGTCCTTTTCATCTTGATACTGTTCTTGTCGCTCCCCAACTCACTAGTAATCTATTATCTGTTCGACAGCTTACTCGCGACAATAACTATTCTATTGAATTTGATGCCTCTGGTTTTTTTGTTAAGGATCTCAAGACCAAGATGGTTCTCCTTCAGTGCAATAGTAGCGGGGACCTCTACGCCATACCACATCTCCTTCCACCTCGCTGTCATGTCACCGTCGTCTCCCCAGAGCTGTGGCACTCCCACCTTGGTCATCCCGCACCCGCTGTCGTCGCTACTCTAAATAAACTTTCAGTTATCCAGTGTAATAAAGCAGCTCGCCGCGTTTGTCATGCCTGCCAGCTTGGTAAACATGTTAGGATGACGTTTACTAGTTCGGTCTCTAGGACATCAGCACCATTTGAACTTGTTCATTGTGATGTTTGGACCTCTCCAGTCGCGAGTATTTCTGGTTATAAATTTTATCTTGTATTAGTTGATGATTTTACACATTATTGTTGGATGTTTCCTCTTCGCCATAAATCTGAAGTTCATGATCACATTGTTCAGTTTGTCGCTTATGCTCACACACAATTCAGTTTTCCTCTACGCTGTTTTCAGGCAGATAATGGCACCGAGTTCCTCAACAATGCCACCAGCGCATTCTTTGCCAGCCGCGGCATCCTCCTTCGCACCTCGTGCCCCTACTCATCTGCTCAGAACGGCAAAGCTGAGTGCATGCTCCGCACTCTAAACAATGGTGTTCGCATGCTTCTGATTCATGCCGCCATGCCTCCACCCTATTGGGTCGAAGCTCTCTCTACCGCCGTGTTTCTCACAAACCGGCAGCCGTCCTCGTCCAAAAATAACGGTATACCCTATCAACTTCTCCACCACAAGATGCCATATTACTCCACCCTTCGGGTTTTTGGCTGTCTATGCTACCCAAACCTCAGTGCCAAGACTCGCCACAAATTATCTCCTCGCTCTGCGACGTGCGTCTTCCTCGGTTACCCTCCTTCTCAGAAGGGCTACCGGTGTCTTGACCTCTCCAATCGCAAGATCATCATCTTGTGACACATCCTTTTTTATGAGACTCACTTTCCGTTTGCGGCCTCCAAGCCTCGACCGGATTCTTTTGACTTTTTGTTACAGGACTTACTTCCCGCGCCTCCTCCGTCTACCTCCAACGGTGGCCGCCTACGGACCGCGACTGAGCCTGCCTCGTCTGACTTCGACGACGCCGGTGATCCTGTTGGGCTCGACCCTACCATCATGTGGCATGGTGCTGCCCACCGGTTGCTCCAGGGGCCGGGACAGGGCACGACGGCTCCTGCTCCTCGGCCGCCAGCAGGTGCTGCCACCTCTGCCCCTGTGCGGCAGCGGTACAGCGTCTACTACAGCTGCCGGCCAGGTCCGGCACCTACAACGCAGCCGCCGCCGGCGGTACCGTCGGCTCCAGCACCGCAGGAGGTGGTGCAACCGCTTCCCATACAACAGGCGGCTGTACCCCAGGTCCCTGAGACCTCCGTACAGCAGGCGGTTGTACCCCACGTCCCAGAGGCCTCTACATGGACGACTCATGCCCAGACGGGTTCTCTGTCGCCGCCCATGCAGCGGTACGGCTTCACCGTGGCAGTCTCCGGTCTGGCCTCGCCACTGCCAGCCAACTCTCATGCCGCGCTTGCCGATGCAACTTGGCGCGTGGCAATGGCTGACGAGTACAGGGCGCTTATGGACAATGGCACCTGGCTTCTAGTCCCTCGACCGCCTCGTGCCAACGTCATCACCGGCAAGTGGGTCTTCAAGCACAAGTATCACGCTGACGGCTCTCTGGCTCATCATAAAGCCAGATGGGTCGTTCATGGGTTCTCGCAGTGGTACGGCGTCGACTACGACGAGACGTTCATCCGACGAGTACAAGGCGCTTATGGACAATGGCACCTGGCGTCTAGTCCCTCGACCGCCTCGTGCCAACGTCATCACCGGCAAGTGGGTCTTCAAGCACAAGTATCACACTGACGGCTCTCTAGCTCATCATAAAGCCAGATGGGTCGTTCGTGGGTTCTCGCAGCGGTACGACGTCGACTACGACGAGACGTTCAGCCCGGTTGTCAAACCGGCCACCATCCGGGTTGTTCTCAGCATCGCCGCCTCTCGCTCGTGGCCGATTCATTAGCTGGACGTGAAGAACGCCTTTCTTCACGGTCATCTGAATGAGACCGTCTACTGCTAGCAGCCGCCCGGCTTCGTCGACCCGGCGGCTCCCGAACATGTCTGCCTCCTGCAAAAGTCTCTGTATGGACTTAAGCAGGCGCCCAGGGCGTGGCACCAGTGGTTCTCTGGTTTTGTCCAGCGGTCCGACTTCACTGCATCGACCTCTGATACATCCCTCTTTGTTTACAAAGCGGGTGCGGACATCGCCTACTTACTACTCTACGTCGACAACATCATCCTGACAGCCTCGTGACCCAGCTTCTTCGTCGCATCACCGAGCTCCTTCACTCCGAGTTCGCCATGACAGATCTCGGGGATCTTCATCACTTCCTTGGGATCTCTGTCATGTGTTCTGCTGATGGCATGTTCCTATCTCAGCGCCAGTACGCTGTGGATCTGCTCCAGTGCACCGACATGGCTGAGTGTCATTCTACGACGACTCCTGTTGACACTCAGGCCAAGCTCTCTGCCACGGACGACGCTCCAGTGGAAGATGTCACTCAGTACCGCAGCCTCGTCGGTGTATTGCAATACCTCACGCTGACTCGTCCGGACCTTGCTCATGTTGTTCAGTAGGTTTGCCTCTTCATGCACGACCCACGCGAGCCTCATCTGGCAATGCTCAAGCGTGTCTTGCGGTATGTCAAGGGCACCCTCTCCACTGGGCTCCACATCGGCACAGGTAGCATCACCAGCTTGACTGCCTACTCCGATGTTGACTGGGCTGGTTGTCCCGACTCTCGGCGCTCCACTTCCAGCTACTATGTCTTCCTCAGCGACAACTTAGTCTCTTGGTCCTCTAAGCGACAAACTACGGTTTCTCGTTCGAGTGCGGAGGCTGAGTATCGTGCTGTTGCGCACGCTGTGGTTGAGACTTGTTGGCTTCGTCAGCTACTTCAGGAGCTTCATGCACCCATCTCTTTGGCGACGATCGTCTACTGCGACAATGTCAGTGCTATCTACATGACTGCCAATCCAGTTCATCATCGCCGCACGAATTATATTGAGATAGATATACACTTCGTCCGTGAGAAGGTTGCTTTGGGACAGGTTCGGGTGCTCCATGTTCCATCGTCTCATCAGTTCGCGGACATTATGACAAAAGGGTTAGCTGTACAGCTGTTCACTAACTTTAGGTCCAGTCTTTGTGTTCGTGACACTCCCGCTTAGACTGAGGGAGGGTGTTAGAATATAATTGTAACAACCCATATAGGCATCTGGCCCATTGGCCTTGTATATTGTAACCTTAGCATAGCCGGTCTAGGATTAGTACCATACTGTAAATTGTACATGTACTGCAAGACATACAGGCTATATATATATATGAGGTCACCCCCCTTTATGGGTGTGCGGTGTTTCTACAGTTTGGTATTTTGTTCTAGAGGTTTCTGTTTAGGACAAATATTCATGTAATCAGCTAGATATTTGGTTGGAGATTATGTCTAGAGGAGTTATACATGGTTGGAGATTACGTCTAGAGGAGTTAAAACTGTGTATGGAGCACATTTCACATGTACTGCAAAGATTGTATCAGACAAATGTGAAAAGTTAAATTACTCATAGTAGCATGAACAAATATTTTAGGATCGTGACTCATTGTTTTCATAACTCAATATTACATTACATGTCTATATCTCATGCCACAACATTTGGATTTTTTAAATATCTTTGAATGGCCTTTGAATGTCTGTAGCCTTGATGATGCTTTTGAGTTTTCTTTCTATTGCCTTTCTGTTTTGTTCTTTCCACTGCTGCGTTGATCTTCTCCTGTAGAATAAATCACAGTAATGAGTATAACAGTACTTCAACACATACACTTTTGTCTAGTATGAACTTTTTAATTACCTTGTTCTGTTGTCTCTGCTTTCTTCTTCTTTTTTCCTTGATTTTTCTTTTTTATTGTTGTTTTTGATCTCTTCTTTCTTGCCTTCTCCTTTGCTGCTTCCATTATTGTTGGGAACCTCTTCCTCTTTTTCTGCCTTCCTTTGTTCTTTACTTTGTCTGGATTTTGTATGCCATATGTGCTAATGTTTTCTTGTCCATGTATTACCCCATTTGTCATGGTTGCAGTATTAACTTCATTTTGGAGCTAGAACTGAACATCATCTTCATTGAGTGATTCTATTTCTTCTTCCATAATTTTTGTTGCTTCAAGCAAGTATGCAAACCTTGATTCCATTTTGCAACTTTTTGTTACCAATGTCAAAAGTCTCTGAGATAGTTGACTAAGCGCTTCTATATTGATTTGCATACCTTCTGGGTCAGCCACCATATCCATTTGTTCTTCAAGGACTTTTGAAATCTCAAACATGTACTCATACTGACTCTTTGTTTTTGACCCTTTTGATGCAACTGTGACAAGCCTTCTGGACAGGTTATTAAATCTCAGGGTGCTGCTATCTGCTTGAGTTAACACAGGTACTTCTTTTGTCATCTTCTTTTCATTCTTTCACCACCTGTCTATTATATACTTGTTCAGAATTTCATGAATCTTCAGTTCTAGCATTATTTTCAGAATGTGAGAGCATAGGATACCATCTTTGTTAAATTTCCCACATATACAACTGTACTCTTTGTCTTGTAAGTTAACTAGAACAATGTACTTCCTCGGTCTATATGGCTGTATTGGCTGATTTTCATCCACAAATACATGAAATAATTTATCCTTTTCGATTACTTCAATCTGTTGTGCCATTGTTTCCTATAGCTCTTTTTGGAATTTAACAAAAATGGCTTTATTGTATAACTCTTGTCCTTGGCGTTCTATGTTGTACTTGGACCACAACACCTTCCTCTTTCTGTTTCTTGTGTGGTAGTCAAATTTGTCTTCTCTATTCTGAACGGTCTCCGTTATCCTTTGATATTCATTTAAGAAGCTCATGATACTGTATTGAGGCCCTACCCCCTTCTTGAATACAGAGTTTGTTCCTTCACTTCTAGTTGTGCTTTGGATAAATGGGAAGAATTGATTTTTGAAATAAATTGGTACAAACCTTTTCCTTTTGTCCCATATATCATTCAAGCAACTGATGTGGTGTAGGTCATATGTGTCCATCATTTGTGGCCATAGTACCTCAAATTCTTGTTCTGTGATTGAATTATCTAATATATCTCTCATATCTTCATACAACCCTTTCTTTGATGGATACACTTTGACCATCTTTTCTTCTAGATTTTTCTTCACATGGAACCAACATTGTCTATGTACTGTATGTGGAAATGTGTCCTTTATAGCTTTCATCATTGCAGCATCTTGATCTGTTATAATGCTTTCTGGATGCTTTCCATCCATTGCTTTTAGAAATTGGCTAAACACCTAATTGAATGTTGTAGCAGTTTCATCTCCTAGAAAAGCACATGCAAACAAGTATGTGTTTCCATGTGCTGAAACTCCCCCAATTGGTGCAAAAGGAAGATTGTACTTGTTTGTTAGAAAGGTTGTATCAAAGCTTATGCAGTCACCATAGGTCTTATAGTACTCTCTGGCCCTTGCATCTGCCCAGAATATGTTCCTAACTTTATTATTTTCATCCATTTCCACTGAATAGTAGAAGCCTGGGTTCTCTACTTGTCTAACACTAAAGAAGTTTAACATTTGAGTCATGTCATTTACTGTCCTTTCTCTTCCAATTTTGTAGCTATAGTTGGCTACATCTTTGTCATCATATGGTAAAGTAGACCTTCCACCTTTTATGTAGGACAATATTGCAACCATGTTTCTAGTTGGTATATTTACTTTCTTCAGAGTTCTTATCATTTCCTTTTCTTCCACTGTCGTGTATTTATGGCTTCTAAAGAACCTGGTTTCAGAAATGGGGCCAATATCATGGTTGTGCTCCAAGTGCACATTTGTTATTTTCCATATCCCATGATTTTCCTTGACAATGATTGCAACTTTGCACCCTGTTCTGATAATGACATTTGTCTGTCTTTCTAGAATGATTGATTCCATTGCTTCTTTTTCTTTGTCATTTGTTTTCCCAAATTTGTTGCACCTCATTGTAAAACTTGTGATCTCATTGTTTCTTTTCTTACTTGTAGTCCGGTAATTGGTTGCAACCACCAGGGAGAACCGAGCCATGTAAGAGTACTTGTTGTAGAATCTTTGTGCTTCATCTGCACTGTCAAATTGCATTCCTATGCTTGGTATGTTCTTGTCTTCAATATTTGCTCCATCATTTAGCTTTTCTTCCTCTTGTTCATTCTGTAGGAATATTTGTATGTCTTCTTCATTTATATTATCATTTTCACTATTTTCTGGCTGCTGCAGTCCATCATTACCAGTCTGACTTGTACCACTTTCCTTGTTTGAGATGTTTTGTTGATTGTCTGATCCAATAGCTTCCTGCATAATCATTGTATAATAAATAGATTTTGTTAGTGGTTAGGTTATTGTTGTATAAATAAATATTAGATGAAATGACAATATGAATGAAGCACTTACTTGTTGAAGATTCATTTCATCAAATATGTCTTGGCTCCATGGATTGCAGTACTCTTCACTGGAAAAATCTTCTTCATCACAATTTTGTGTTCTTGTTTGATTTGGTGTAGTTGCATCTTCCTATACCATAATTTGCTATTTAGATAACTAAAAAAATTATTTCACTAGTTCAAGTTGTTACAATTCAATTTGCTGAAATTGGAATAATATGTTTTTTGAATTAGTGCATAACTGCATATTGATATTCGATAAAGAAAAGTCACCTATCCTATATAATGTATGTTTTGTTCAGTTTGTAGTATACCACTGCTTCTTTGAATATTCTGAAATGATTTATCACCTTATTCATTAAGTATACAATTTTAGTTGATGGTCATATGTTATCTCTATGTAAAGGTAATGATAACTAAATTTACATGTATGTCAACTGATGTACATTCAGTATCTTCAATTCTACTTGATGTAATGTACATTGAATTCTGTAAATTTTGTTCATACACATCAGATTATGGCAATATATTTTTATTATTATGTATTTCTTAATGTTTTATTTTCCAAATAGATTACACAAACTTTTGACAAAATCATACCTCATTCTCTATGGTGTCTTGTAGTAGAAGTCCAGTAAGACTGCCTGAAAAGTCCTGTATATGTGCAACATTATATAAGTGTAAGTCATTTTTTCTAAAAGAGACATGCATATAAAAGTAAATTTTTGTATTGAGCTACATTTTTTTGTACCTGGAGCATGTACTTGTTTTGTTTATCTCTGTATTCTGATCCTTCAGTCAAACTTTGCTCAACATATCTTACTATTTCCTTGGACTTTGGGCTTAAATTGATGCTTGTAACATTGTCTTCATTCTGTTTGGTTGTTTTAAATGTAAAAGCATTTTCTTCCTGCAAAAATGTTAAATAAGAATATATTAGTTGTATTAGAAGTTTTTTCTCATAATCTTTTTCAAAAGAAAATCACCTATACCTGTATGGTATTTGATAGTGAACACTGAAAATTCGTTGTTGGTGACAGATTCTTCCTCAATACATCTGTTAACCTTCCTCCCTGTGTATATTTTTTAGTATATATATTTCTGTTAGTCCATGATGGTATCTCTACTCATTTAGTCACTATAAATTATTATGTGATTTTGTTTGTTATCTTAATGATTGTAAAATATCTATCCTTGTGTCCTCAAATATTTATTTTAGTCTTAAATTGACTGTTGGATGTGTGTGTCTCTGATTTGAGCTCTTTAGATGGATTTGTTTGAAATCATATTTTAGCAGGACATCTCTCATTGGTGTCTAGTTGTTGGCCAATTGTTGGGTTTTTTAGTGAATCACTTTCGTCCCTTTGGATTTGGCATGCTAAAGGGAGTATTATTACTAATTGAACTGAATCCACATTAGGTGACTAGCAAGTAGATTCAGAGTAGAGTTCAGGGCCAATGGTATCATAGAATCTTATATATTTTCTATTTTTATGTCCAAGGTTTAGTTATGCTCTATCCTTGATGTTCTACTATGATTTGTGATGTCTACATGATTTTTTTATGTAGATCTATCTTGATTACATTGCTAACAAGTTTTTGTATCTTTCGGTGTGGCAACAAAGATTCAGACTATAGTAAGGACACCAAGACTAGGCTTGAGAAGAAAAGGTAAGAAAATAACTAATCCATATCCCCAGCCATCTAGTGACTTCACTAGAGAAATACATTAACTCCCAGCAGATGTGGCCAAGTTTCATACAACAAGTTTTGTTGTATTTAACGTTTCTGCTTCTGACAAATGCCATCATAAATTATGTTACAGAGCAAAAAGGAGAAGCTTTCAGATGTGGTGATACAAGCCAAAAAAGCAGAAGCTGAGCAGAGGCGCAAGATGCAAGTTGAGAAGGCAGAGAAAGAACAATAGGTTTGCTTCTGTTCTTCTAGTTCAAAGCTTTATATGCAAGTTCTTTTTTCTGTTGAGTGAGCATGATGCAATTTTACATCGCTGAAGCGATAAGGAAGTTGGCCAATTGTTGGTTCTTTTTTAGTGAATCACTTTTGTCCCTTTTTGGATTCGGCATGCTCCTGCAATGATCTCTGATGTGCTCCTTTTTAGGTATAGCTGTAAACTAATAACTGAAATAGTTTTTGTAATAAATATTATGAATGTGTTGAAGGTAATGAACCTACACTGATGTGTTTTTGCCCTTTTTTGGTTAACTATCATCAGAATACATCTATAAACAAGCTCACCAAAGGTTTCTTAATCTGCTAGCAGTTTTGCAGCTATTAAATGCAAACATATATGGTTGTGTTGTACCTGCACTATCACACACCCACACTTGCCTTTATGAGATTATGTATCTAACACAAGGAGTTGTATGTTTTTAAATACTGTGTTTCAGGTTCAGTGAATGTGCTTATCTGTCTATAAGGCTGAGGTGAGTTTTTTGTTTACCTTGCTTTGATGATTTTCTCCTAGATTTTGTAACATTTTTGCCTGTGTTTGGATCCCTATTCTTGTTGTCCCAATTGGATGTAGTGGTCCTGTATATCTTGATGCATGTGTGTTTGAAAAGTGTGATGGTTTTTTGATAGTAGTAATTTGTACCAAAATTAGATACAAATCTATGGAAGAAAATAATTCAGTTCAAGGTGGGGGATGCACTTATGGTTTTACCTGGATTGCATCTTGCTCTAGTGCTTCTGATCTAGGTGTCAAATTCAAGTTTGGTCTTGCTTTTGCTTTGGTCCTCATAGTGTTTCTGTATGCTACGCCGCTGTCGCAACCACGATCATCTGTTTCGCGCTGTTGTTTTTTCTTTCTTCTCCCCCAAGTAAGCTTTACTGTCTTTTGGCTGTTGTTTGGCTGAGATTTTGCCACGTCGCTTTTTCAGAAAGTGGAAGATACGTAACATAATAATCTTCCAGGTTCAGTGATGTACATGTTCCTTTGTATTGTTTATTTAACCTTGTGACATGGAGACTTTTGATTGGTCGAAAAAGTGGAAGACAACAAACATTAAAATTTGCCACAAGATGTGTAGTCAGTCCCTAATTTTTAGGAAGATCAATTTTCCTCCCTAAACTCTAAAACTGGATAAAACATCTTCCTCAACCTTTGAAATCATATATTTTACCTCCTTGCCCCTTTTCTTTTTTATTTATTTTGGCTAAATCTTTGAAAAAGCATAGTAATTCACAAAAAAAATCGTAAAATGGAAAGTCCAATTTTGTTGGACTCCACTCATATCTACACAGTTAACATATAATATGATATGCTTTAATATAAAGTTTTTGTTGTAGATTTAGATCTATTCTTTTTTAATTAATTGGAATAATTCATAACTATAGTTTCTATATTCTAATTATGGTGAGATTTTTATGGTAGCCTAATTATTTTACTATTTAATTGCAGTAAAAAAATCATACTCATTGGATCATGTATAAATTATTTACAGATTTATTTATGGTTTATGCTTCTTAAATATAAATAAATCTATAACTAATTTATACATGATCCAATGAGTATGAAATTTTTACTATAGTTTAAGAATACAATATTTAGGCCACCATAATTTAACCATAGAAACTAAAGTTATAAATTATTCCTTTTAATTACAAAAAAGAATAGATCTAAATCTACATAAAAAATTGTATTAAAATATATTATATTATATATTCACTATGTAGATCTACTCATGTGGAGTCTAACAAAATTAGATTTTTCATTTTATAATTTTTCTTTGATTTACTATGATTTTTGAAAGTTTCAACCGAAATAAATAAAAAAGAAAAAGAAAAAACACCTTAAAACGCTTATATAGGGGCAGGGAAGTAAAACACACAGTATCAAAAGTTGACGGAGGTGTTTTACCCGGTTTTGGAGTTCAGGGAGGAAAATCAGGCTTTTATAAAATTAAGGGAGGAAAAGTGGACTTTTCCACTTTTAAAATCTATTGATGTAACACCCCGCGGTCGTCCTTGTTTAGATGCATGTGTATTCACCTTAATCAACATGTGTTAGAGTGGATTGGGGTGAAATTTAGTTCAAGTTCTACTCCAATCCACCCTAACACATGCGAATTGACATGGATACATATACATCTAAATAAGGCCTAATCAGTTTTAGATGTTTGGTTTGTCTGACATAGTGCCACATCAGTCATAGAAAAAGATAAATTATACTTATTTAATATTTTAGGGAGGTAAATCAGATATCCAGTTTATTTCAGATGAGGAAAATTCCGAAACCAATTTTATAGTTTTCGTGAATCATGTTATATCTTATGGTGTCTAAATTTAAACTACATGAGTATTCTATGTGGACTCATCTTGGGTTTTATTTGCTAGTGGCTACTCTCATATCTATTATAATTAGTCTATGTCGATGACCTATACTATAATGATGACAACACAAGTGTCATGTAATGATATAATCATATCATAATGTGCGGAAGAAATTCATAAGAAGATGCACAAATGGAGGAAAACAGAAGGTGGTCTGATTCGTACCAAATGCGTAAGAGTAGTTTGTGTCACTTAGCCTTGTACTTGGTTCTATTGATCAACATTCACTAATTGTAATAGATAATGAGAACACCTAATAACATAAATAAACATAACTAAGAGTCCATAAAGTATTCAAATAATTTGAATCCACATAAAGCATGACTTTAGAAAAAAAATCTAAAACTAGTTTCATAATTTTATAAGCAAAAATATTTTTCGATTTTCTTTGATTACAATCTATTTTTTGAATTTTTATTTGAATATTTTTAGGAAATACTTTTATATTGTAATAATATTTAGTTTGATTTACCACCTAAATTAGCAACAAAGTCTGGTTTACTCTCGTGTAGCTAGCATGGTACCACATCACACAAATCTGCCATCCAAAACCATTTAGGTTTGGTTCTAAAAGTTGAGGGGGGTTAAAAATCCAGTTCTATAAGTAAGGGATGGGCATTGGACTATCTCTAGGAGGTTATGTAACTTTTTGCTGTCTACAATTAATAAATTGGGGTAGGCCGGAATCATTGGTTCCTTATTATCCTTTTCTTTTAGTTTGGAGGGTATTTACATGTCGGTGAATAGTTTTTTCTAAGAAAAAGGTGTCATATACTCGGACCACACTTTGACAAACTCATGTTTAGCAATATTGCATAATAAGATATCCACATGCATCGGCCTTAGAAACGTACGAGTATATTCACATGACATAAATAACGAACATGAGTATTTATAAAAGTTTTTTTAAGAATGAGTATTTATAAAAGCTGTAAATTGAACGTAGAACAACTGTTTAGACCCTATGTAAGTGTGATGAAACCAGATCATATTAATGGAAGTTTCTGACTAGGGGCCTAGATTGATTCTTTAGCTTTTTGTTGACTAGCCAATGAAACATCTATCTAGCTAATGGATCAACTAATTGTTTTTTAATGACCAGTTATGTGCTCATGACAATGAGATGCTCATGCACAACTAAAATATTCAATTCCTCCTAGTGAGGTGGGGTTCTTCTAGTAATTTGGTAGTCAAAATTTAGTACAAATTTTCTCTACTAAATGTCTAATAGTAAGATTCTCACATGTTATGACTAGTGATTTTGTTTTATTACTACTTAAAACATTAGAAGAATTGCACGTAGTGATGATGACATTATCTATATCAATATATGCCGTTTTATTATAAGGGCATGATATTTATACATATGATTATTTGTAATTCTATTTTTTCAGAGAT
This sequence comes from Microstegium vimineum, assembly GCA_022036555.1. Taxonomy (NCBI): domain Eukaryota; kingdom Viridiplantae; phylum Streptophyta; class Magnoliopsida; order Poales; family Poaceae; genus Microstegium; species Microstegium vimineum. The sequence goes on along the minus strand of CM039123.1, from coordinate 7,869,966 downwards.
AAGTATCTATATATATTTTATACTGAGTAAAGCACATATTTTGCAAAATCTTTTTACATTAAGGAACACAAAGATTCCGGCCTACTCCAATCTTTTGACAAAACTAGACGGTCAGCCCTCAGCCGGCAATTCACGAGTGACCGGGAAAAAGTGAACGGAGGAGTTCGTTACCATTCGACTTTGTGCGTTCATTCTCTGGGCGGAAATGAGGCGCCCGATAGTCGATTGAGGCCTGAACCTGAATACAAGAATGTACTCGTTCCGTAAGTGGGCTGGCTTCTTGTCTTGTCTTTGAAGTTTTGAGCGGGCCCAACAGTCCAAAAGGCATAATATCTTTTGCCAAAAAGTTCTATGACCTTCTCAAATTTTATCAAAGTCCAATTCGTTTGGAGGGAACTGAACATGGAATCGGTGAGAAGCAAACTAGCTGAAGCAGGCTCGCGGAAGGAAATGATGGAGAGAATTTTTACCCTGGATAAAAGGAACAAAAGGAGGAGGGCAAATGAGGATCGGCTTCAGAAATACAGTAGCATACATTACGGCTTTTCAGGTTGATGCTTTTCTGAAAACGAGCCCGGAGAAGCTATTGTCGGAAAATGTTCAGAGAAAGACATGGCACAAGCCACCGGCGGGTTTCCTCAAGCTCGATTCTGATGGATCGTTTTTCAGTGATGAGAAGACAGGGGGATGGGGATTCATCGTCTGAGATGATAATGGAGTGGTGATTAAGGCAGCAACATGAAAGGAGGAAAGCAGGGCTAAGGCTGTCCGCACTGCAGTTTGGTAAACACTCTGGGCATCACCCTGGGATGGCGATCACCCTGGGCATCTCAAGACTACACACAGAAACTGATGCTTCTATGGTGAAAGAGGTAGTAGAGGAGAGGAGTACAGGTTGTCGGCCAGGGGTGGAATAGTTACTGAAATTAAGCATTTGCTTTCCTCTGAATTTTTGTTTAGGCTATCCGCACTCTTCATCCTCTATATTCATCCTCTAAAAGAAATATTCCGTACTAGTCAGCGAGATTTCTTCCTCTATACAAATTTCTTCCACACCCATCATCCTCTATATTTCATACTTTATTCAACTGTAGGACCCATATGTTTATAAATAAAATTTGTCTAAATATATTCATGTGACATCTTATTTTGAAGAATTTATTGAAACAAATTTAATGACGTAATCGGAATTTAATTTAGCCTTTTGGTTTGTGAATTATTAAAAAAATTTAGGTAGTTAAACACGTAACCCGAGGACACAGCCCCCACCCTCTGTCATCCGCCATGCGACTTAGGCTGTGTTTAGTTGGTGGAAAAAATCTTGTAGCATTTTTCGTTTGTATTTGGTAATTAGTGTTCAATCATGGATTAATTAGGTTTAAAAGATTCGTTTCGCAAAGTTAAAGCAAACTGTGTAATTAGTTTTTGATTTTGTCTACATTTAGTACTCCATGCATATACCGTAAGTTTGATATGACGGAGAATCTTCCTTTTGCATAGTACCAAAGTTTGGAAAGTTTGGGGCAACTAAACACAGCCTTAGAGTCCGCCACAGATCACGGACGCTGGTTTCTCCGCTTGGATAGGGTAGAGTCATACCGTACCCGCTGCCAGTATTTTTGTCCTGCAGCACGATTTGGAGGGTAACAGTACACTCAACCTTAGCTCGGTTAATGTGTGCCCACGCATTTGTAACAAAGCATCACATATTCTTGCTTCGATAGGATGTAAATGTAGCAGTGAAACTGTTCTTACCTGGGATGAGGTCCCCCAGAAGATTGGGGTGGTGATGTCCAGCGATTTAGCTACGACTCATGAGTAATACGAAGCCCTACAATTTCAAAAAAAAAAGTCCAATTCGCCTTCACTAATGGGAGACTGTTTTTCTTCTACTACTATGTCATTTGAAACTGTCCGATTGTGCTCCATGGACCGTAGATTTAACATCCAACGGTTAAATATCTGACAGGTTTTTTTCAACAAAAAAGTGTTCGCAGATACTAAATTGCAATTCAAAAGAAAATGGGTTGTGCTTCATTGATCACAGCATTGGCCGCCATAGCACATGATGAAATAATATAATAACACAAGCACGCTTGCTCTGATAGATGCTCTTGCAAGCCGCATGATCGATCGTGCGTGCACATCATGGTATATATATTTTATATAATAAATATATAAATAAATCCAAATATATAATTCACCGATCAAAAAGCCACCACCACCTTGCGGTTATCGCTCCTGGCGACCGGCTCCACCGCCTCGTTGCGCGACGACGGCCCGCAGGCCGACCCCATGCACCCCAGCAGGCCGCCGCTCTTCTTCATCCCCTGCCCGCCGCCGGCCTTGTCCGCTGCCGCCGCTTGGTTGACGCCGCCATCCGTCGTCGCGAAGCTGACGCGCTTCTTGCTCCCCGTCATCACCCGTGTCTGCTGCTGCTTCTTGGTGCTAATACTATAGCTGCTGCTTCCGACGGACGAGCTCCGCACCGGCGACGTCGCCTGGCTGCTGCCCGCGGAGGAGCGCACGGCGGGGAAGTGGTGCGCGCGGAGCTGGCCGTCGGAGAACACCATGCTGGCCGGAGACGCCGAGCTGTAGCTGACGACGGCGCTGAACTCGAAGCTCGCGTCCGAGGAGGCGCCCTCCACCACCGCCACCGCCGCCGGCGCGCTCTTCCGGGCGCCGCCGCGGCCGCGGCCGTTGTAGGTGGAGCGCCGGTGGCGGGGCCCCGCCAGGAGCTTACTGCTATCCGACGACGCGCTGTTGACGTTGACGTCGTCGTCGTCGACTGCATGCCCGGCGGCGTCCACGGCCGTCATCAGCTCCTGCAGCGCCCGTGGCGACGTGCTCATGGTCGAACGCTCGCGCGCAGCACGTCTTCAGAACCGTGCCTACCTAGCTAGTGGCAATGGCAACTGGCAAAGTGTGTAGCTAGCTTGGCTTGGCTGGCACAACTGCTAGCTGCTTGTGCCGAGCTGCGAGCATATAAATATGTCATGGTGGTCATGTAGATCCAAAGATGTGTGAGGTATAAGCGGCAAGCGTGGTGATAACATCAAAGCTAGAAGATCTGGGTGTACATGCCGTGCTGGCTCGGCATATCCGAAAGCGATGCGCGCGCCTGCTTGTTCTGTTCGTCGGCTGACCGTCACCTCGTCGCGGCCGCAGGAGCACCCAGCCAGCCAGCCAGGGTTTCTGCAGCTCGTCGTCTTCCATATCCACAAGCGCTACATGCCGCGCCTTGGATGAGCGCTGCCGTAGTTTCCAGGTTGTCGCACGCGGGGGAGGAGAGAGGGCGGTGGTGGCCGATTGACATTGAGGGTACTGGACCCAATCAGATCAACACGCCTGCTATGTTTTTTTTCTTCGCGTCCGTGTCATTAGACACAAGCACCCTGCTATGTCATGTGTTTGTTTTGAGCGTTAACGTGTAATAAGTTGACTTGGTTAGAGCAGCTCCAGTGGAGCCTCTAAACAGACCCCTATTCTAAATCAAGTGACTTGGTCAAAAAAAAATCCACTACAATGGGCCTCCTATTTGGGCTCCTATTTTAGGAGGGCTCTCAAATTTTAGTTTCGGATCCCTAAGAAAGAGGCCCTCCTATTCCTCTTCCCCAAATTAGAGACTATGGCTAAAGTTGGACATTAAATTTGACCCTCAAATTTTACAAGCCACCTTCCAAATAGAAATATAGGGGTTTGATTTAGAGGTTGTGGCTGGAGATGCTCTTAGAATCTAAGAGCATCTTCAACCCCCTTAAACTCTAGTAGCACATCAAGACGATGTGTACTATAGAGAAGATATACTGTATATGATATACTGTAGAGAAGATGTGTACTCAAGCACATCAAGAAAACCTCCTCCCCTATTCAAAAGCATAAACCCTAAATAAATCTATAGCTAAGTTATACATGATCCAATAAATATAAAATTCTTACTACAGTTCAACACATACAATAATTAGACACCATAATTTCATCATAATTGGACCATAGAAATTGCAGTTATAAGAATTATTTCAATTAATCACAAAAAAATAGATCTATATCAACAACATAAACTTTGTACTACAACATACCATATTACATGTTTACTATGTAGATCTACTTATGTAAAGTCTAAAAAAATGGATTTTTTATTTTAGGATTTTTCTCTCTCTCTAATTTACTATGATTTTTCAAAGATTCAGCTGAAATAAATAAAAAAGGAAAGAAAATAAAACCGTCTTCAAAACCACTTATAACTAGGTCAAAGAGTTAAAACATGCGGTTTTAAAAGTTGAGGGAGATAGTTTACCCGGTTTTAAAATTTAAGGAGAAAAATCAGATTTTTTTAAAAGTTAAGGAAGAAAAAGTAGTTTTTTTCCCTTCAAAATTTAGCCATCATAATCCGGCCCATCCATCACACATTTTTTTTTTGTTTTGGTACAGGGAGGTAACAGGCCAGCTATGGTAGGTTATGTACTTATGTTCTAGGCTGGACCATGAACTTCGCAGGGTACAATTACAATCACACCATGAACTTCTTGCCCAAGCGGCCCAACAACCAGCCTATGGCCCATGGCCGCAGTACGTGCACGGTGCAACACCTTACACCTATTTACTTGTCTGGCTGTCTATGTTGTGCACCCCCCAACTTGCAACCTGGGACTGGCTGGAAGATGTTGCCCAACAACTCCGGCGACCCTTTCGCCGCGCGTACGTGCACCCACGTCGTCCGGCCACCGTCCTCCACTTTTTTTTTTCCCGTTTGTTTTTATTTTTCATTCAGTTTTTGTTGGACAACAGCTGTACCCTTCCTCCATTCCTTCTCCTTCCGCCTAACCATTTTCTTCTACGGATCATCATTTCACCACCCCAGCTCTCCCACAAAGAACACATCACGCGCGCAAACCCACCACCAATGGCGCCGCCACAGCCCTCCGTAACGACGACGATACCGTTGCCTCCCACGGTGGGCTGGTCGGCGTCCGGCTTCGTCGCCGCGGTGCTCGCCCGCCTCATCCGCAAGGGCCTCGAGCTGCTGACCGAGCTCGACGAGGCCGCCACGGGCCACCTGCGCCGCCTCGAGGGCCTGCTCCCGTCCGTGTGGCGCGTGCTCGACGCCGCCGACGCGGGCGCCGTTGACTTGCGCGGGCGACCCCTGCAGGACCTGCTCGACGCCGCCTACGCCGCGGACGACGCCCTGGATGACATCGAGTGCGCCGCCGCCGTCGACGTGGCGGCGGGAAACGACGGCGGCGTGGGCGCCGAGGACGCGCGGAAGCCGCGCAGCCCGCTCAGGTTCTTGCTCTGCTTCAGCCCGCCGAGAACCGCAGGCCGTGCCAGCGCTCCCAGCGGCGGCGGCGGACATGGGAAAAGCTCCACGAGCAGCATTGATCTGGACCCGTTCCGGGACGCGCTTGGGGTGATGGCGCGAGCTGCTTACAGGTGCGCGTCGGCGTACGAGGACGTCGCGCCGGAGAAGAACTACGCCACGGTCGCCTCTGTTTGGCGAACAGAGGACGCCGAAACCCAACAAGACGACATCTTCGGGAGAGAAGCCGAGGTGGAGCAGATCCTGCAGAGCGTGAGGTTCAGCGACGACCCGCACTACCGCCTCGGCGTCGGCGTCCTCGCCGTCACCGGGGACGCCGGGGTCGGCAAGACGGCGCTGGTGCGCTTCGTCTTCCACCACGAGGTCACCGTGGCCGAGTTCCCTGTGCGGATGTGGGTGCACGTCTCTGGCCCGCTCCGCCGGCTCAGGAAGCAGCAGCTCATGGATCAGATGATCCACTTCGACGCAGCTGCCGCCGCCGAGGAATTGGCAGGGAAGAGGTTCCTGCTCGTGCTTGATGGCATCACCGACGTCGTCGTCGACAAGCAGCAGTGGGGAGATCTAATGGAGGTGCTGCGACCGGCGGCGAGGAGGAGCTTGATCATGGTGACAACGGATTCAGAAACTGTTGCGACAGCAGTAGGCACAATGCCGATGCTAACCCTGGCACCTCTAGTATCCGATGATTACCTCAAGATGTTCAGGCATTTCGCGTTTGGCAGGGCGGACGACGACACCGAAGAAGAATGCACTCTGTTGGGAGACGACGATTGGGACGACGATGTCGTAGAGGATGAAGAGGAGCTGTCGCCGTTGGAGAAAATTGCATCAGAGCTAGCAAAGAGGATGGTCAGCCTGCCGCTACCGGCACGGGCACTTGGACGAGCGCTGTGCTTCCGGCAGGATGACGAAGAGCACTGGAGAAACGTGGTGGAAGACAAGCTGTGGGAGAGCCAAGATGCAGATGCCTGCGGGAAGATCTCACCGGCGTTGTGGCTGAGCTACCGTCACCTTGACCCTCGCCTCAAACAGTGTTTCGCGTACTGTGCAGTGCTCTCTGGCGACCATGTCTTCACAAAGGATGAGCTGGTGAACATGTGGGTATCACAGGGACTGGTATACTCTGATCGTGATGCCATGAGGCTGGAGGACATCGGTGGTGAGTTCGTTGATGAATTGGTTCAGAGGTGCTTCATCCAACCTCTTGCAAGCAATAGCAATAGATATGTGATGCACAAGTCGATGCTAGACCTAGCACGAGCAGTGGCAATGAGCCGGTTCTTTATGATCACAGATGAAAGCTCCGGATATATCCCACATGAGGTTCGTCACCTGACGATCAGGACAAGTAACCTGTCTAAGCTCAAGAATGATTTGGCTTTGCAGACTTCGTCGTCTTCCCCTGATCATCATTTCCTGTACCAAATTCGGACAATTCTGTTCTTCACAGATGTTGTCAGCGAATCATCAGATGAGTTTCTGGATGTTCTAGCTCATATCTTCTCCATGGCAAAGAGCGTGAGAGTACTTGTCCTCTCATGCGAAAACATGACATGTTTGCCTCCAGAGATCAGCCAGCTCAGGCACCTCCGCTATCTCAATTTGTCAGGAAACAAAATAATTCACCTTCAAAAAGAGACACTATGCCAGCTTTACAACCTCCAAGTCCTGGATGTCCGCAGCAACTCTCCTTCTCTGCATCCTCCTGACGGCATCACAAGTTTGATCAACATGAGGCATCTGTATGCAAGTGAGTCGTTCCTTTCCAGCATAAGTGCCATACATGGTCTCTCGAATCTGCAACAACTGGATGTATTCCGTGTTGGTGGTAGCATGCACGTCGACGCCTTGCGAAGGATGACTCAACTGCGAGGAAAACTTCATGTTGGGGATCTCCGTCAGGTTGACATCAGTGTGCTCAGAAAAGGCATCCTGAAGGGGATGCAACACCTGAATGAACTACAGCTGTCATGGAGTAGCTGTGATGGCGGCCAAAGCAAAGAGGTGTCCAAGGACGAAGAAGTAATTGAGTGCTTGCAACCACACGACAGTCTAAGGGTCTTGAGAATTATGGGGTATGGAGGCATCAAATTCCCACAATGGATGATGAAGACATCTGGTTCTCTGTTGAATGTGACATCGATGTACTTAAGTGACTGCATAAACTGTAAGACCCTGCCTCCCTTGCATCTCCTGCCCAGCCTTGAGGTTCTTCAGATCAGCAGGATGCATTCTATCACCAAAGTGAGCCTTGGGGTTCCCCAACGATCAGACCAAGAATTGTTTCCGAAGCTCAAGAGGCTTGTCATTGAAACCGCATCACATTGCACAGAGTGGTCAACAGGCAACACAAAATCAAGACGGATGGCATTTCCATATCTTTGTGAGCTCGAGATAAGGAACTGCCCAAAGCTGACCATCTTTCCTGATCTTCCCCTTTCACTGACAGTCATGATCATCGAGAATGTTGGTTTCGAGACTCTGCCAAGAATCCATGATAAGCAACCATTAACAGAAGAAGCCTTGGAAGCGATATCAAAAGAAGGCAGGTGGACATCAAGGCTTACCACATTACGTGTTCATCAGTGTCACAGGCTGAGGTCTCTAGGCACTAGCCTGCTTCAGCAACAGCACCTTCTCAAGTCCCTTGAGTCGATGTCAATCAAGAACTGTAACAGCGTCGTCTGCGACATCCCTGATGGCTTCAAAGATCTTACTGAATTGAGGGACATCTCCCTGTATGACTGCCCCAAGATGGTTGTCGACAAGTTCCACACCTCGGTGCGAACGCTGGAGATCAGTGAGTGCTTCGTTGCGCATGGTGGATGGGTAGATGAGGATCCATTCCTGTTCTCGGTTTGGAACCTGAAAATAACTGGGTGCTCCCACGTAAGCAGCGATCAGGTCAGCAAGATAGAGCACTTGGACTGGTTGAGCTCCCTCCTCAACGTGTGCAATCTTCACCTGGAGAACACAGTGCTTCTAAGATTGTACATGTTCGACCAGCTCTCTTCTCTTGAGATCCTAGAGATTGATGGATGTGATGCATTCTTTGACGATTTATCTGACTGTTCTTGGCTTGAGAATCTGCATGTCCTCAGCATTGAGAACTGTAGTGAAATGAGTGGGCTTCCGGAGAACTTATGCACGCTTCCTGCATTGGAAGAGCTGTGTGTTCAGAACTGTCCAGCTATTGAGCGATTGCCGGTGAACGGCCTGCCAACATCTCTGAAAAGACTTTCAATCTCTAACTGTGGTCCTCAGCTGACAGAGCGGTGTCTTGATGATGAACTTGATGGGCCAAAGATTGCACTGATTGGTGCAGTTTATATTGATGGGGAATGCATTCAGCCAAAATGAGTTGACGTGTAGTTCTTCTTTCAAATCATACATAGGTTCTCCATTTCTTCAGAACTACTATTTTCCCCTAGTATTTCTGTCATAAATACCTGCGTCTGCAGGCAAATGGCTGTTTTTCTGCTATGCCTGAACTTTGGTTCCTGTACTGCTCTTGAATTGCTCTTTGATAGACAAGATGAACTCTTGATATATAAAATGTCAGGCTTGTTCGGCTGGTACAAAAGCCGGTTGATTTCGACCGATTGAATAGTGTTCTATGAGAGAGAATAAATTGAAATAAGCTGAAAGTAGTTCAAGCGAAGTGGTAAATTTCGAAGTACCTGGTCAATCAAACTAACGCGAACTTTGAATCGTTAATGTCAATGCTGTTTGAATGAGATGCACCCCACCTTCGGAGCTTAGGCATTGCTGACTTAATTCTTGCATTCAAGTTTTTTTGAAGAAAACTCTTGCATTCAATCAAGTTATAAAAAGAAAGAGGAAAGAGGAGAAATCAAAACATACCAGTAATGAATGGCATTTTGGGACTCAGGAGAGGGAAATCGTACGATTTAATTGGAACCATACCTTGCTGAAACACAGGGTTTGTAGAAGCGAAATTGACATATCCTTGAGATTGGGATTGACAAATGCAGGATCAGGACAGGGAGACGAGCGGCTAAAGGACCGAGAACGGCGACCAAAGGGGGTGAATGGGAGCCAAATCAAATTTCTTCTCACACTTGCCCTTGTCCCAAAATCACGCCCAAAACTTGACCTCGAAGAAACGACTCGCACACGACCTAACAAGTAGGTGGACACCTTAGGAAGACCCCTAAAGGTGCAGCGGAGCGGTCGGAGAAGACGGAGAACGATCGAAGCCACGAACTCGAAACCGATAGACCGAGAGAGGCACTCTCAACCCCTAGAGAGGAGAGGCAAGAGCACACCCAAAAATACTTATGAGAACTGGTCTCAAAAGTACTTAATCATTTTCCTTACATGAATACGAACCAACGCAACAAACGGAACTTGATTCGAAGTCCGGACGAGAGATACGACCAAAACAGCGCTGCAGCTTTCCCGGACTGTCCGGCGTTGTTGAAATTTGTACTGCGGATAGTCCGCGAAAAATCCCCGGACAGTCCGCCGTTATGCCCGAAAACGCCCAACAGGAAGTCCAGAAAAAGTGTTGGTCGGCGGATTTGAACAACGAACAGTCCGCGGGTCAAGCCCGGACAGTCCGTAGGCAAAACTGAAAATGCTGAATTGGGAAGACAGCAACACTGTTGCTCGGCAAAAGCGCTGGACAGTCCGCGGCTGACTTGGAAAATCAGCCCGAGGAGCTCTGTCTCGGCCCCGATCCGCGGACAGTCCGCAAATGAACCGCGGACAGTCCGGGAACGCCTGGACAGAGACGATTTGGGGGCGATTTTGAATCGCCTCTCCCCCAAATCTTCCCAAATCACTTCCAAATCTTCACCACTAGCCACCAAACTTTGTGGGCATGATCCCAAGGCTATGGTGGAGCTATCCTGAAGAAATCATCGCTCAATTTGGTGTGAATCAATGGGTGCAAAAGGATTTCGAGAGAAACGCTCAAGAACAAGAACACGATAAAGAAATCACCCGATCTATGTGCTCGTGAGGAATCAAGGGAAACCCTTCGGTGCAATTGTTCTTCTCACGTCCCCGCACAAAATGATTCAAACGGAATCGATCGAAACGGCCCGTAGCAAAAGATCTCACTCCATGAACAATTTCGGGAAAAGGGACAAAGCACAAGAACGCGAAGAACAAGCACAATCAGAGACACAAATCACGAAATTAAACTAACCATGATTTACGGTGGGTAAGGCCTCCGATTCCTGAACAAAGTAGTTGCAAATTCTTACAAAGATTGGTTGCTAATCAATCTAGGGACCTCATGAAGCAAGAACTAGGGTTAGGGAGAGAGAGGGAGTAGAGATGGGGCAAATGACAGAGGTGGAAAGAGGTGAAGGGGTAAGCACCCTTCATCCACTACTTAACGACGTTCGGACTATTTCCATATCGCCCCCTAGATACATGACTGAATTACCTAGTCCTGAGACACTATAATCCAAGTCGGAGATATTTCCAGCGAATCTTGATCGGACGGCCCCGCTTCCTGCCCGGAGTTGCCGTCGCCTCGACGCAACCTCTAGGATTCCGCCACATGCCATCCCCGCTTCCTCGGAAGCTCCGCCCGGGTTTTGAGGCCCAAACCCGCGAAACCCGCCACCGGTAGCTTTGGGCTCAACTACCGAACCCCGAGTTTTGAGGCCCAAACTCGGAAACCGTCTGCCGGTGGTTTTGCGGCCCAAACCACCAAACCGCTCGACTCGAGCCACTGTGTCTTCGTCCGGTCGGACTCCGAGTCCCGTGAGCCTCCCGCTCGCCCCGCTTGTCTGCCGTCTTGACTCGGTCAACTCGGTCTACCTCTGTGTCTTCTCGCGCTCGCCGGTGCCAAGTACTAGCCACCACAGCTAGTCCGCCGGCGCCCATGGTCCCTCAGTCCGAGCCCCGCTTCCGTCCTTCACCGTTCTCAGTCCATCGGCACAGCAAACTTCTACTCGACCTTCTCCGCGCCATTGACCACTGTCTCCGGGCCTAGCACCTGCACACCACAAGCCGATAGACAGGCATACATTTGCTTTCGCAAAGGATTAGTGTAAGCCACTCAAACTGAAACGCTCAAGTGTTGGGCAATTATTCATCATAAAACTGAACAAACATGGGCACATATCAACCATGTGTTCGCAGCGGCTGTCAATCTCAGCTGTGGGAAGGCGGATCAGGCATCGGAGGGTGCTGAATGTTGAGTGCAGATGTCACGTCATCTGATGGGGCGTCGCCGAGCGGCGAGCGCGCCGGGCCACGTCGCCCATCGTTCCAAAGCTTGGCACTGCCGTCGCTAGCGGGTCGCTGAAGCAGCCGCTGCTCGCCGCGGATACTCCAGGCTTCGACTCCATTTGGGCCGTGTTAACTAGTCCGGCTCATCTGCATTCTGCAATGGCAACCAGAGTTCTTTCCCAACCTATCAGCAGTTCTTCAGCAGAGAGACTTTGAAATATCTATACATACATTCAAAGTATAAAGAGAAACAAGCTGAATGTAAAGACAATTGATAAACTAGTATATATCCAACATAATTTAGTTAGTAACAAAAGACATAAATTATGGTGGATATATACTTGCTTGTCAGCTGTCTTTACATTCAGATTAATTCTCTTTGCGCTTTGGACATATGCATAATGCATAATAAGTACTCTAAAGTTTCCCTATTTAAACTGTTTATAGGTTGGGAAAGAACTTTTGTTGCAATTGCAAGCAGATGAAAAGTATAGCAGATGAACTGACGCTACTGCAGACCTTGTACGCTTTATTTATACTGAAGTCTGAAAAGCTTCACAGGATGTCGGACGCGTATAATATATATATCCTCATTTAATCGGTGAGACTCGAGAGCTAACGTTTCGTTTCCATCGTAAATATGGTGACTGCTTCGAGTAACATTGCGAGCGCGCGGTCCCCGTCGCCCGTCGCTCCGGAATCCGGAGCATGGCACTCCCGTTGTCCCGTCGCTAGCTCGGAAGCAGCCGCCGCCCGCCGCGGATACTGCAGGCTTCGACTCTATTTGGGCCGTGATTGGGTTGGTTAAATACTCCGGCCCATCTGTATCTACAGTCTAGCGATGGTCCTTGAACGGCTCATGTTTACCTTTCTTTTGCATCGAGCTTGCTCCACTCGGGTCCCATCACTTGTATTATTTTCCTGTGATTCTACTTGTATTATTTTCGTGTAGCATCACTTGTATTATTTTTGTGTAATTTTATAAGGGGAGAATTGGTGTCTCTAATAAAAAATTGGGCGTAGAGAAGGAATATTTCATATGAATTTTATAACACCTTTTAATATGGGTGCAAAATTTCTCTAAAACACCAAAACTTTTAAAAAAATGCTCACAGAAATTTGAGCGTAGAAGGGTCCTTTTTCACCCGGGTACGGACTAGACAATTCTAATTAATATTATAAGCTTCAACCTTTACAACATAATTCAAGTCATATATAAAAGTATATACTTTGTAAAATCCAATAAGATCGCGCTTAGACCAAAAAAATCATATGCCTAGAGCCTCAATTCTAACAATCTTGCCCTTAAACAGTACATGCATGGTTAATTATTACTCTAAAATACCTATGAGTTGAGTAAGACTCTATTGGGCAAAGTTTCAACACTAAGTAATCTATAAAATTTTAATTTAGAAAACAAAATTGTATTGTTCTAGGCAGATATATAACCTCTATGAGGTCCAGTTCTCAGATAGAGCTTTGAGCTAGAGCTATGGATATATAACATCTAATCTAAGACAAACTATAAAAAAGTAAGGACGATTCAAAGTAGAAATTCATCCTAGGTCAATTTTACTGGATGGTATTGTAAAATATAAATTTGATTATTGGATGAAAGTTTACTAAAGTTTATAGAGAAAGATATGAATTTAACATCGATATCTTCTTGGATACCATTTTGATAACTATATATGGGATATCATTTTGGATGGCTTCATGGAGTTTGCCAATAACACCGATAGATTTAACACCAATCATACGCCTCATATATCAGGCAAGAGAGAGAGAGAGGTACTGAGATTCAGATGACTATGAAAACAATCATTAGGCTGTTGCAGCGAATATGTCAATCACAGAATAACATGTAAGAAAAATCCAAAATTACTCTGTTAAATTTAGCCTATATCCAGATAACCCATAAATTAACATTTGATAACTATTTTAGTTTATCTAATTTAACCCTTAACAAGATTGTTATTTTGTTTCTCCACTAAAAGTTGAGTTCTAATTTAAAATTATATGAGGTGATAGCTATCATCATAATTTATTTTTAAAAAATGCACCATAAACTTTCATATGATAAAAAATAATTTATCTAATTTTATGTTAGGACATATAATGATAAAATAAAACTAGAGATACAAAAAAAAATTATGTTAAAGAATGATAAAAAAAAATCCATAATTGTCACACCCGGTTTTAAGAACAAAACCAGATATACCCTATATGTGAGCCCAGGAAGTCAAATCTCACATATAGCCACATAACAAGCTAATATCAAAAGACAATACTTAAGTATATAACATATAAGGTCAAAGAGATAACCTTAAGAGAGAGCAAACAGCGGTAAGACACTCCGAATTTCAGGTGAAGACTCCACTCCACAGGGACCAACTGACTGGTTGATCACAAGCCTATCTCTTCCAACTCTTGCCAACTGGTACCCATCCGGGATTTTTATCCAAAGAATTGAAAAGAAAAGAACAAGCGTAAGTACTTTCGTACTCAACAAGAATACATGGGGTTCATGAGGCTCAAAAAGGTATGACACTGGTTAAACGGCATCAGCTTTTATGTTGTCACAATTTTAGCATTATAGTAGCATCAATGTTATCAAAATAGCCCAATAACCATATGATCAAGTGAACCGGAGTTAATGCTTATATGAACGGTAACAATAACAAATCACCGATAACAACTGATGAGCCATGACATAAAAACATCACATAGCAAGGAGCCCAAGCCACTCGTAACCGTGAGCACGGCTATCATGATAGTTTTTAACTCTGCGCAGAGGCGTACATCTTTACCCATAAGTCGTGAATTGCCCCTTCGCCAGAGGACGCGACCCTCTTAACCCACTTCCAAGGTAGGCCGGCAGGGTTCACTACGAGACCTTTCACAAGTTCCACTAGAAGGTAACAACCCTCTACAAGTTCCCTCAACGAGATCCAAGAAGTCACCGCAGCGCTTCCAAACATCTCAGAGCACTTCTTGCGCCCTCTCAGGTAAGTTGCCACAAACTAGCAAAAGCCTAATACTGAGTCAAGCCAGAGCCCATTAGCTTATGGTAGTACTGTTTTCTCGGGGTAATCTCCTACAGAAATATCCCTATGAGTGAGAACACAGGTGTGACTTCCTGATGTTCCACCTATGGTCCACGTTGCTAAAAAGTCATCTTTTATTGTCGATTCACATATTCATTAATCAAGTTTACACGATCATATTTATTCTCAAGAGCACTTGCTTGATCTACCCAAATGCATAAATTCCCAGGGTAACAAGGTATAAGGTACAAAACTAGGATAACCTCATAGGGTAACAAGGAAACACATGCATATGATTAATGAGTGATTATTATGAATAGGACAACAAGGATAATCCCATGTAATACTTGCCTTAAAAGCTTAGATCCTTTGCTCAACTGCGACTCAACTTCAGACGACTTCTTCTTGATCACCAACGCAAAACTCACCGATTGGACGACAATTAACAAATCACCACACAAGCATTCTGATCATACAAAGCATACAAACATGACTAAAATTAGAACAATACACCAATCAATAAAAAGGATTTAAAAGAAACCTACGCAACTCTACGATCACACAGTCGCGAAGATCACACTAAACGGAGCTACGATGGTCGAAAAACAACTAACGGAAGATTTGCTTTTATAAAAGATAACTACGAGTTTTATCAATGTTATAACTGTATAAAAGAGTGTACAAAGTATTTCAAAGAAACACCTTGATTAGATTAGGTCAAAATTGTATTTGGATTTCGAAAACGGAAGTTGAAACTATCATTATTTCATGTATAAAACAAGTTATAAAGTGGTTAATCAAATTAGGATTTGATCTCATGAAAATACAGAACTATTAACATGGTATTAAAGATCACTAAGAGAAAGGTTACGTCGATACGAAGCCAACGCAACTCGAACGGAACGAAACGGATTTAAAACGGAGAAAATATAGATTAAACAGGATTTTGAAAAGGGCAGGTTAAAGCATTAACAAATTAATTAACTTTGATTTTCAAAAGTAATTAACATGGATGAAATCTATACTACTAGATAGATTATGAAATTACGGATCTAACGCAACTCGTTTGGGTCAAAACGGAGTTGAAACGGGGAAATTACAAGCACTTGAAAAGGAGGGGCAGTTCTGTAAAAAGAGAAGACGTATTTTGCAAAAGCCGAGAAGATCTACGTTTTCCAAAACGAGAAAGCGTAACCCAGAGAGTGCGCCAAGGGATCTGCGGTGGGAGCTGACGGGCGCTACGTGGCGGCACGGGATAGGGCAGGCGCATGGCGTGGCTGTGGACCGCGCACAGAAGCTCGGTCTACGGGTTCACGGTGGACCGGGGGCGTACCCCTTCGCGGGTTCTAATCTAAGCTGTCCGCGCGGGATCGAACGACGCAGAGAGGGTTCAGGCGGGGATGGTCACCGGGGCGGCGCTCCCGCGGCGGCGCGCCATGGGCAGGGGTGGGAGCTCGCCGGCGTTCACCGGTACAGTGCTCCCATCCATCTCAGCTTCAACCAAGCACACAGGGAGGATCTGCGTGACTGCGCGAGTGCAGGGAAGGGTTCGGGTGAGGCTCTGGCCGACCGGAGCGGGGTGTCCGCGGCGGCACCATTGCCGGCGTGCTCTGCGCGTGCGGGATTCGGCGGTACAGGGTGCTAGAAGCCAAGATGAGGGCACAGGGAGGTGTAGTGATACATCCGACCCAGGTAGGGTTGACCGAGACCCGATAAATTGAGGTTGCCCGGACCCCAACAGTTCTTAGGCACACCCACTCGAAGAAAGACCCAATCTCCCTAAAAGACTAGTCTGATAGGGGAAGGGTGACTCTCCCTTTTAAGGTGACTTCCTCCTCCCAAGATAAGCAAGGTGGGATTATTCAGAGGCTCACACGTTCGCCGCCCGACTATAACTGGGCCACTTGGCCCATTATTTGTTGCGTCTTTGCCAACGGGTAATAATGGAGGATGTCCTCATCATTCTCACCCCCTTAAACAAGGGCCCAGCTCTGATACCAAATGATACATCCGGCCCAGGTAGGGTTGGCCAAGACCCGATAAATTGAGGTTGCCCGGACCCCAACAGTTCTTAGGCACACCCACTCGAAGAAAGGTCCAATCTCCCTAAAAGACTAGTCTGATAGGGGAAGGGTGACTCTCCCTTTTAAGGCGGCTTCCTCCTCCCAAGATAAGTAAGGTGAGATTATTCAGAGGCTCACACGTTCGCCGCCCGACTACAACTGGGCCACTTGGCCCATTATTTGTTGCGTCTTTGCCAACGGGTAATAATGGAGGATGTCCTCATCATGTAGCGCGCTCGTGCGAGTGCCGTGGTGTGCTCGATTGCGACGGCAACACGCCGGTGTGGGACGGCCACAGTGGCGCCATGGCCGGTCCGCTCGAGTGCGACGATTGCGTGGCTACGGTGCCAAATTGAAGAATCCAAGGGTACAGGAAGGGGGAGGGGTATACCGCGAGGACGTTGAAGGGGTTTGCGGGATCCAGGGAAGCTCCACGGGGTCCGTCGACGCTCGGCGGCGATCTGTGAAGGGAGAGAACGCACGGTGAGCGCGAGTAGGTCGTGGCACTGGGTGAAAACGTTCGGCGAGGAGTGTTACGGACGCACGACGTCGATGCGAAGCTCCGAGGGTCCCTACTAGCGGTGTTGATGCTCTGGAACGGCGAGAACGCGGCGGTGGCGCGACCACAGCAGCTACGGCGGTGGCGGCGCTATGGTGGTTCTGCGGGGCTCGGGAAGGGCGCACTGGAGGCGGCGGGTGGGGTGCTCGGCTATTTATAGCCCCGAGCAGAGCTAAAAAAAGGAAGGGAGAGGATTGGAGAGGGATTCGGCACTGGTGGGTATGGAAGGCGGCGGCGTCGGTTTCCATCCGAGGAAAGAAGAAGACGGCGGCGGCAGAAAAGGTAAGAAGAGGGGGAGACGGAAGGGAAAGCGGCCGGTGGGCGGTGCTTGGCTCGACGAACCACGGGACCGCGCTGATCCTACCCCGATTCGAGTTCGGCCGGGGAGAACAGGGAAGGGGAAAGGAAGAAGAAGGAAAGAGGGGGGAGAGAGACTGACAGGTGGGTCCCAGGTGTCAGCGTGGGCAGGGAGAGAGGGACGCTGGCGAGCGGGGCCCGTCTGTCGGCGCAGAGAGAGAGGGCGGGAGGGGCAGAGTGGGCCGGCCTGTGGGGCGTTGGCCCATCCGAGAGAGAGAGGGGAGAGCTTGGGCCGAGGGGGGGGTGAGGGGGATGGGCCTGCGGGCCAGAAACAGAGGGAGAGGGATTTTTGACTTTTTCTTTTTATTTTGAATTTCCAAACACATTTTCAAAACCACCTTTAAAACTTTATTTGAATTTTGAAACATGACAAACAAACAAAAGTTCCAAAATGTAGAGCATGAATGATCAACCATGTTTCTACCAAAAGAAACTTTTTTAATTTCATAAAAAGTTTTTATTTGCTATGATTTCATGAGCCCCAAATTTCAAAAATAACTCATTTTATTTCTATTTTTCATAAAGTAAATTTTAGGGTGTTACAATAATGAGTTTCTTTACCATAATGCCCTCGAATCGTTTCATGAATTTTGAAATTACAAAACTACCTTGAAAGTGAAGAAAGAAATAAAAATGATGAGAGCATAAAACTCTGCAAATTCAAGGGGAGTAACTTGAACTTCTTCTTAATGTATGTAAAAATGTCTAAGCGCTGAGAGTGAGAGCATAAAACTCTGCAAAATCATCTAGTGCAGCATAATAAAAAGGCCATTGGCTTACAAGCTCATCCAACGGAACCAAACCAAGAGTCTCCCCACAAGAGAAGATCTGTTGCTCGATGAGAAGAGAAAGTAGTAGCAGTACATCACAAACACAACGCACAACGCAGCTCACTTGGATGACCTCTTGTGGTACTGCTCCTTGACCCACTTGATGCCGCTGCTCGTCCCGGCCTTCACCTTGTGCGCTCCGACCAGCGCCTTGGCCTTGGCCTTGACGAACCCCTCCGACGCTGCCGCCTTCACGTTGCCGGTGACCGTCTTCTTATCCGCCTTGCGGTTGGCGCTGCTGCTCCCGCTGTCTTCACAAGAGGCCCATTGGTCCGCCCAGGTTGGCGAGTCGTGCTTGGAACCCATGGTAATGGTAACTGGTGATGCTGCAGTTGCAACAAGCCAACAAGCGAGAACGAAGAGGAATGCTTGCGTCAGAGCAAACGAGATGCATGGAAACGTAGATTTCTGAGTGGCAACAGAACAGTATTCTTTAGAATCTCTCTCTCCTTTTGTTTTTTGGAACACATATTGTTTTGAATTTCAGAATTTCTATACCAATAGAACTAGAACAGCAGAAGGCTCCGGTTTGCTGATAGATCGATGGAACAGTTCAAGGTAAAAACATTTGCTTCCGAGACCGAGAGAGATGTTCCTACTATCGTCGTATACAAACAGCTTAAAACTAGGAACGAGGGAATGAGATTATGCAATGCCGAGACTGACAATTTCAAGTTACCTTTTTTCCTTCAGTAGATAGAATATTTGCTTGGCTGGCCTTACTCAGGTCTGCTCCAGCTCCAGGGATAAGCAGACACGGGTGAGAGCGAGAGAGCCTGCTTGTGCTTGTGTGGTGCAGGCTTGTCTTATATATACATGGTAAATTGGTAATGGTACAGAGGAGTAGAAATTTGGCTTTGCTTCACCAACAGGAGATACTAGCAAAGATGCCTCGCTTTGATTACCTTCCACAAGGATAGAATAATTCAATTCCTCTTTTATGGTTTTCCTGGTACCAATAGAACAAATCCATTGGATCCTCTTTTATGATTACTCTCGTGAGCTGTCGTCGGCCTGCTGCTACTGCTGCACCATCATCGTTGCAGTTGCAGACCCAACTGTCCATCGGCGCCCTCTGCTGCTTCCAGTACAGGCCCGGTGGGGCTCCTTTCTGCCATCAACGGTAAAAAAAGTTTAACCCAAGCAAGCGCGCGACAGAAAACTGCAAGGGCTTGTTTGAGCTAAGTATCCACCTCAATTCTTAGACCAATCCACCTTAACTCACATAGATTCAATACGTGTCTGAATATAGTCAGTTTCACATTAATTCACGTAGTAAAGAAGAATTAAATTAAAAATTAAATTAAATCTCACCGCAATAAATATGGATTGAGGCGAAACCAACTACATTCGAATAAGGACTATGATGGATACGTGACATCAAACATGCCCTAAAGGTTATTTATTTCCAAAAGCCTATTTGGTCAAAAAAAAAAATTATCCAGGAATTGCTTGTGTGGTCAGACATGAGACATTGCCTAGCATACTTTAACATAATTTAAATATACTCTAAATATAAAGTAATTTTAACTTTAATTTATCGTTTCCTCTCGTAAGAGTAACTCCACTAAATCTTCTATCACATTTTCTTTCTTCAAAACTTTATAACACAGGAGATGTAGTAGCTCTAACAATCTCCTATCACGTCTCTTTTTCGTATATTTTTAAGAGATCTTCTAATTTTCTTCTCTACACTTCTAAAGATAGGAGTCACATCACGAAAACATATTACAACATGTATATACTCAACATGTTCTATCTTCATCACTGAATAGTGCTTTGAAATTCGTGCTGATCACTCTCCCGATGTGAAACAACTGTTTTAGCTGACACATATCATGCATTAAAAAAAAATGCTTGCGGCACAACGGTCGTCTCTTATCTGTGGGTTCCACCCGTTCTCTACCTCTCTCGTCCCGTTTTCGTCGTTCTCAACAACCATGAGAACTACCGACCACCATGCCTTTGTCCACCATATTGGTAGCTCTATGTAGAGCTGCGCAGCAGTGACGGGGCCTCAGGCAAGTCCACCATGTTGCTTAAATACAATAATGGAACACATGTTGCATCATCCTTACTTTATACATCTCTCAATTACTTTGAGGTCAGAGGTCAGTAGCTTAGTGGAAGTCCTTGTTTGATTTTGGTAATTGAGTGACAACTTAGGTGGACTAATATGTGTTTGATGTGAGATACATAAGTGATTTAGTCCATAGGTACAGACGTGTGAGCAACAAATAAAGCCATGATAGAGAGATGGTTTGTGCATATTGATGGTGCTCAACTTGATGATGAAGGAGCTTATTGCACATGATACATGACATGGAGTCATGTGACCAAGGTGGAGAAGATGAAGATGAGGCTTGGCTTGATGGATCAGTTGCAAGTGTGAAGGTCAAGCGAGTGATGCTTGGCACTGATGAACCTGTAGGGCAAAGGTATAACTTGTAGGGCGTTTTATTTCACCGATCATAGGTGTGTAGAGAATTTTATGACTGGGTTTAGGGTAAGGAACACCACACTATCAAGAGGGATGCAAAGTAGACTAGCTAGATGTGGATAAGAGTGCTCATGTCAATAGTCTATATGTGCTCGAGAGACATCTTGCACTCACATGCACTTAGAAGAATTCTTTTCTGCCAGGGTGCACCGGTAGTACCGGTGAAACACTGGTAGTATTGCTAGGCCAATTCCCCGCATTTCTCAGGTCGTATTTAGTTTGTGGTTTTGAGCTAGTGGTAGTGCCGGTCTTATATACTGGTAGTATCGATGTTGATCGGTAGTACCAGTGGAAGACCGGTAGTATCGGTAGGCTTATTTTCTGCAGAACTTCTACATGACTAGAGGCTCACTCCAACCGTCAAAAAATAGGGACTGGTAGTACCGGTGGTGTCCCTTTGGTAGTATCGATAGCTCATTTTGAGTTTCTTGTATAAATAGCTCATCCGTTCACTTAGGACAGGGGAGAACCTCATTATTTCGTTTCCACATTTGAGAAAAGGCTCCCAAGCATTTGACTCAACCCCTCTCTCTCCCTCTTTGTTCCTAGGCTTCAATCCTTGCTAGATTCAAACTAGAGAAGTGAGATTAGAGAGTGGAGAGCATAGATCCATGACTTGAGCACTTGGATTCCTCATCTATCCGGTTTGCTTTGTATTTATTACTCTTGGGTTCTTGGAACCCTAGCCAGCTAGGCGCTCTTTGTGGTTACCCAAGTTGATTCATTTGTGAGGGCACCCGAAGTGTTTGTATCACCCATTCGATCTTAGTGGAAATCTTGAGCCACCCTTTGTGGGAGCTTGAGGGAGGAAAGGAGGTGAAAGAGACTCCAACCTTGGTGGTCACCTCAACAACGAGGATTAGAAACTCCTTTGTGGAGATTGCCGAACCTCAGGATAAATCTTGTGTCTCGTGTGCTTGTTGTTGTTGAGATTACTTTGTCTATCACCTTATTCTTGTATTCTCCGTGTTCTTCCTCTTGCTCTCTCATTCATAGGTTGTGAAGGCTTGATCTACGATTTGGTGAAGGAGCAAGTAAAGGGGAGTTCATCATCTTCCGCAACATCATCTAGGAGTGTGGGTTAAAGCTTAGATCTAAATTCAAAGCTCTTTATACTCTAATTTCATAGCTACAACAAGACACCGGTAGTACCAGTAGTATCAGTTGACATCGACCAGTAGTACCGGTCCAAGAGACGGTTGTACCGAGACTAGGGTGGTGGCGTCCAAGTAAACCTTGGGAGAAAAATCACTGTGTCAACCTTGTCTCTATCTTCTCGGTGGTTTGCATTCTCCATTCATTAGCTTGTATTTAATTATTCATACTTGTGCTAGTGATTAGTTGTTGCTCTTGTAATTAGTTTAACTTTTCTAGGTTGTTAGTTACCTTCTTGCTTGTGTAGCATAGAAGTAGCTCTTGTGTGACTAATTGGCTTGTGTAGCCTTATTAGTCATATTACTTAGTTTGTGTAGCTAAGTAATTTGAGCTTTCTAGTATGGCTTGTGTAGCCTTGCTATTGAGCATTGGTAGTGAGCTTAGACTTTGCGTGATTTGCATTCACTAGTTTGTGTAGGAGCTCCACAGTTTGTTTAAAGTACCAGTTTCTTAGGTTTGTGTGATCTTGTAACCTAGACTTGTTTAGGTGAGCTCTCTAACCCGACACCTTAGTGAGCATACTTATCATTATTTGCTAGGTGCTAGAGCTATAGGTAGAGGGGTGTAGTCTTGGCTAGACCAATAGTTTTAATTTTGTGTTTGTTTTCGTTATCCGGTGCGATTAAGTTTTAGAAAGGACTATTCACCCCCTCTAGTCCGCAATCTCGACCCTACACCTAGTATTATGAATCAGTTTCAAAGTTCTTGGTGTTAAGTGGATTGTGGGCTGATTAGAAAGCGGAATTAGGAGAAAGGGGAGGTGGACATGAGGAAGATGCTCAAGGATTTTCCTTTTTTCATTTGGTGTGAAAAGGTGTTTTCTTAGTAATAGAAATTTCCTGGAATGATGGTTTGTAAAACAAAATTGATTTAGATCCTATATATGATAGAATCTGAGGAGATTTGTCCCAACTTATTTCAAGAACAAGTTACTGTAGTACCATACGACACTAGCTAGGTTGATACTTTGGTTCAGTATCCACATATCGTCGAAATTAGTGGCAAGCAACATGGTCTATTTGAGATGGTAGGAGCTATTTGTTCAACACAACAAGCCACAACTTGTATATGTGGGTGATTTTCTTTCAAGGCTTTATTGGGAAGAGATCTTTATGCTTGACCTACAAGCAGGACAATATCTCTTGAGAGTTTTTTCTTGGGGTGCAAGAACATGAAAAGCTTGCGCCTTCTTGGTTGGGAGTAGAATTATGGGTTCGAGACAGATTGCAGCGTTCTAACTAAGTGATGGCGCTAGCGATATCTTGTTAGGATAGTCCTCACCTTGTAAGTTATGTTGTCGTTTGAATCCTTTGATGACATAATAGGTTTGCATCTCCGATCCCCTTCTTTTTGGTTAATAAACTTTCTAAAATATCAGTGAAGCACTTATGCATAAAACTAAAGTTCTGTATCCATCATTGCTGTAGTAAATCAAGCACATTAACTTTCATGAAATAAATGAATACAGAATCCTTTTTTGCATCAAAGTTGTG
Organism: Microstegium vimineum; assembly: GCA_022036555.1. Lineage (NCBI taxonomy): Eukaryota > Viridiplantae > Streptophyta > Magnoliopsida > Poales > Poaceae > Microstegium > Microstegium vimineum. The sequence goes on along the minus strand of CM039123.1, from coordinate 7,846,432 downwards.
TGCGCAATCAGATATCCTGTTCTTATCCTCATTCCTTAGATTTCATATGAGATTCCGACCTTTAGGACTTGGCGACGGGGGATTGACAGCATCTTCTCACCATTTCTCGAGTTCTTTCTAAGAAAAGAGTATAGGTAGTTGACAGCTATCTTCTTAATGAGGGAGGAATGAGGTCTTGCCACCACCTCACTCTCTCCAAATATGTACACCACACCTTTACTCATCTCTTCAAGCACGGCCTGTTGCTCCTGCTGAATCTTCAGCATCTCTACTATATTCATCTTGTCTCCCTGACACAAAGTTGAACAAGCATCAGTACCACAATTCATACAGAAAATTAATGGATACTGATAAAACAAAGTCATTACAGAATGTAGGTGTCTTTCTGTTTATATGTGGAAATGCAATAAATTAGTCACCTGAAATTGTGTAAAACGCTTGCTCTTTCCACTAGCTTGCCTCGTGTGCTCCGAGAACGACTCTGCTGGTGTGAGCATCTCCTCAGCGTAGACTGCCTTTACTTTGGTTTTTTTCATAGCTGCCAAAGCTCTCAGCGTGAGAGCTGCGGTAGCTGGAGGACTGCTTCATCAACGGCTCACAACCCACATCATAGAGGTTGACATCCCGGATGTAGTACTGGAGATGCTCTACAAGTTTATCAACAAAATCTTTGGCCTCCTCAAAGGGGTCTCGGTACCCATACCGTGCCACACATTGGAATACCTTATAGTCTTCTCTGTCTACCTGTCTAAAGAGAAAGCGCTCTGACATGTCGACAGATGGAATCGGCAAGTGCTTCATTGAGACGAAAATGAGCACTGAATGGATAGAAGGGATCTTCTCGATGAGATGACAGAACACTGGGGGTATGCCTTGAACCAACTCAGTATAGAAGAGGCCAATCCCCGGTACTCTCTGTATGTCACGGCGCTCAAGGAGTTCTTTCACTTTGTCACGGGGCACAGAGTGCTCGAGCTCAAACTTGTATTTCTTCACATGCACATAATGCCATACAACCATCACCACCATCAGGAATGCTGACATTGCCACAGGCACATATGCCCCATGCGCAAATCGATATAGGATGGCAGATAGATAAATTGACTCAGATGACATAAAAAGAACAAAGAACGCAACAATCCACCAGATACTGATCTTCCATACTAGGAGCATCACGATTGTCAGCAATAGGGTTGTGACGATCATCACAAGAACAACACATATACCTACATGGAAGGAAAGAAGGGAGAGTTTCTTGAGATTTGCAGATAGGTACGTTTGAGCAGAGTTATTGAAATACAATGTAACTATAATTATAAATTATTAATTGGAATCTTACCATGAGCTTCCCCAATGATGACGGTTGTCCTGAAGCCAATTGTGACAAGGCAAGCGCCCAAGCAAAGCAAGTAGTTTACTTCAGGGATATATAATTGGCCTGAGTATTGCCTTGAGGTGTGCAGTATCTTTACCCTTGGAAAGCATCCAAGTGTCTGGGAATGTGAAATTGTTGCGAAGGCGCAGGAGATCATGGCTTGGCTTCCAATGATCGATGCCGCCAGTGCAAGAATGAATGTTGGCCAGAACAACGAGACTGCGCGCGTCCATGTAGATATATATAAATTTCTCATAAAAATTCAGATGTGCATATGTACCGGTTAATTGGATACCGAGTGGATTCTATACTTACTTGGAGTTGATCTGTAAAAAGTGTTCGCCACATCCTCTGGGTGTACTCGCAAGTATGCTGCTTGCCCAATGTAAGCAAGTAATACTGACGGGACTAGACCGAAGCCAAAGCTTAGCTGAAGCAGATGAAATAGAATGTTAGTCTTATGGATTGTTTAGTGGTATGATAAATTAATTCGTTCATTAATAAATGATAAATGATACACATACCTGGATTGATTTGATGCTGAAGTATCCTAGATCAGCAAAGAGGGCTTCTGTGCCTGCAATATTTGCAGAATATTTCCTTAGTATGCTGCATTCAGTGCAGACTCCTGATTCTAGCACAATAGGCCACTATTTTCCTACTTAGACAGCACTTCTGGATACACAAGTGGTACCGTACCTGTGAAGCAAAGGAGTATGCCTCCAAGGGAGACCCATCCTTTTTTCTTGTTTCTTCTAAAATAGTCGATGATGTATTTCATATTGAATGCCCTGAGAGCACCGGTATCATACTTTATCAGGTTGTAGAACCCAACGCCTGCAATGAGGAGCAGCCAGAGGAGGATGATGGGCGCAAACAAGTAACCGACTTTGTCTGTCCCGAACCTCTGGATTGCGAACAGCACCACCAGAATCCCTACGGTGATCCAGACTATCTCATCTGTGGAAAATATCACATGTCACTGTCGTGCATGCACCTCATTCATATATATGTACTAGAAAAATCAACTGTGCCAGATTTTCTTCATAGTATAAGCTCATTAATTGTCAGGATTTCTCGTACATGGCAAATGACCGACCTTGGTATGGTCGGTTGTCTGCAGTTAAAATAGACAATATGAATCCTGTGCATTTTATTGAATTATATTAGATGTCACTAACGGAGGCTACTGGCGTCACAACCATATATATATATACTTCTTAGACCGGGCCACATATTAATTGCTAACAGCGACAGTTCACTCCATGCATGTCTTCAGTTCCAAAGATGGCCGGCAGATTTGAAAGTCAAGAACAGAGGCGTCGAGAGTCATTGTAGGTGCACTGTATATACTTGTGGTGCAGAGGCATTCGTACATTACATATATGTGGAGACCATTCATGCAGATTGGATGGTAATGGAGCAACATCCCAATAGATTATTGCGAACACATGGTTGTTATATGCTCATGATGTTCAGTTTTGTGATGGGTGATTGATCAATACTTGGGTTTCAGTGTGAGCGGTTATCACTAATCCTTTGCGAAAGCAAATGTGTGCCTGTCTATCGGCTTGTGGTGTACAGGTACTATGCCTAGTGACACTGGTCAATGGCGTGGAGAAGGTCGAGTAGAGGCTTGCCGTGCCGATGGACTGAGAGCAGTGAAGGGCGGAAGCGGGGCTCGGACTGAGGGACCATGGGCGCCGGCGGACTAGCTGTGGTGGCTAGTGCCTGACACCGGCGAGTGCGAGAAGACATGGAGTTAGACCGAGTCGACCGAGTCAAGACGGCGGACTAGCTGGTCGAGCGGAGGCTCTGGGGACTCGGAGTCCAACCGGGCGAGGACAAGGTGGCTCGAGTCGAGCGGTTTGGGCCTCAAAACCATCGGAGAACGGTATCTGAGTTTGGGCCTCAAAACTTGGGGTTCGGTAGTTGAGCTGAAAGCTACCGGTGGCGGGTTTCGCGGGTTTGGGCCTCAAAACACGGGCGGAGCTTCTAAGGAAGCGGGGATGGCACGTGGCGGAATCCTGGAGGTTGCGTCGAGGCGACGGCAACTCCTGGCAGGAAGCGGGGCCGTCCATTCAAATCGAGGAAGATATTTTCCGGAGCTTGGACTGCAATGCTTAGGCTAGGTAGTTCACTCATGTATCTAGGGGGTCTTTGGGAAATAGCCAAAGCCCTGTTAAATAGGGGATGAAGGGGTATCCTCATCCCATCTCTTGAACCCTAATCATTTGCCCCAACTCTCTCTTTACCCTCTTTCTAGTTCATGAGATCCCTAGGTTGATTTCACCAACCTCTGTAAGAACTTGAGTTTGTTGCGAGGAATCGGAGGCCGTAACCTTCGTAAGCTATGGTGGCTTCGATTTCGTGATTGTGTCCCCATTTTGCTTGTGTTCTTCGCGTTTTGCTTTTTGCTCTCTCTTTTCTTGAGATGATTTCTCTTTGTTGGGAGTAGCTTTGCAAAATCCGTTTGAACCAAGTTGTTCGTGCTTGCAAGAAGTATCTTTGCACCGAAGGATTTATCCTAAAACCTTGTGAGCACGTAGATCGGGCGTTTTCTTTGCGGTGTTCTTCGTTCTTAAGATTTTCCTCAAATCTCTTCCCCTCCCTTTGCTCTAAGCCAAATTGAGCGATGATTTCTTCGGGATAGCTCCCCAACTGCACTAGGATCATGCCTACAAAGTTTGGTTGCAATTGGTGATCATTTGGTTGAGTTTTGGGAAGATTTGGCGGAGTAAAATCCGTTTTCGCGAAGAACAACTTTCTGCTCGTGAGCGTCGGACTAGGCTCCGGATGACTTTCCCCTAGCTCCGGACCATTGACAAGTGGTCCGGTGGTTCTGCTGAGGGAGTCGGCCACGCGTCGGACCAGAGTGCATAGTCCGACGGTGCCGTCCGACAGTCTGGTCCGGAGGTCAGGTACTTACTATTCGTTTTCGGCAGTGGGAAGGGTGAGCACCGGACCACTCTCCTTGGTCCGGAGGTGGCATTGGACTAGCCCGGAGCAGGTCGTCCGGAGGTCGGGTGCTCCCTGCTCGTTTTGGTCTCGGCTGGTGAGAGCGTCGGACCAGCCACCGGACCACTCGTCATTGGTCCGGTGGTCCAGTCTGAACTGGTCCGGAGCCTGTTGGTTTGCTGTTTTCGCCCGTTTTGCCTAGGTTCTTGCCTCTTTTCCATAGAGGTTGAGAACTTGGTCTTTGGGGTTTCTGGTGAGTTTTTCTCCACTGCCGGTGAGCTCTCATTTCTCCGTTTTCGTCTGAATCCCCCGAGCAACGCGAGCGGGAGGTTGAGCACCCAACAACTGGGTTTGGTTTTTGGGAAGAGTGGCCCGAATATTTCGAGAGAAATTTGAGGCTCCCATTCACCCTCCTTTGGTCGCCATTCTGGGTCCTTCAATTATATTAGCTGACAGAGATGTCATAATCATAAACAGTACAAGCTTGTAAAATAAAACTAGGACTCCAAATTTTCTGCTGCCATGCATAATATTCTGTTCCTACCTACTTGAAGGATTTCTCACATGAAAGAGAATCTAGAACAACTTTGGAGTGTTTTTTTCTCATACCTGTCGTAAGGAAAGTCGCCTTTTCTTTTAGACCGCCAACAGCAGAGAGAACTGCACGTTCTCATGCAAAAGGAGGAAAACCGAACCAAGCATGTTAGATTTATACATATTGTATACAGTACGTACTTGATATTACTTGCTTGGAAATATACTCTAATAATCCAGATAATTAATGGCATGCAAATAATGTACTCAAGATCCCTAAGTTTCTTTTTTGTGTTACCTGAAATTGCAGGAGTGAGAATAGCGTCGCTGATAACCAAGGCGGTGGCGAGCATGGTGATGAGGAAGAGCGAGATCTTTACAGTCTTGTTCGTCTCCAGCAGCTCCTTCATCCACTCCGCTCTCCGGAGCGTCGCCGGCGGCTTGTCGCGGTTGTACTTGGAGACCAGCTCGTCTTCGACCTGCTGGTTCGGGATCAGGCTCACCTTGGCGTGGCGCGAGATGAGAGTGTAGAGCGCGAAAGTCCCACCTGGTGGCCGGATGGAGCAGGATCGATCGAAAGGAATAATCAATCATCAGTTATTTGCTTGTTTAATATATTGGGGTTTAATGTTGTTTGTTTGTTTTACGACATTTCTTACGGCAGCTACGTACGTATGTACTGAGTGTTGCAGTCTTCTTCTTCTGCCTGCGATCACATCGTAGCTAGCTAGTGACAGCCAAAGTCTTTGGCCGCTGGTGGGCCGTGGGCATGGGCTACTAATTAAGCAACGGTGTAATACGGGAAACGACTAGACTAGAAGAGCGTGACATTTCTGTAACCTGTTACATGGCTATTGGAGCCTCAGCTCATAAGTTGATTGGCCCAAGAAGTCCAACCTGCTTGCAATTCACTGAGATGATTGCACCCATCTCAGTCTCAGTTAACACCTAGCTTAGCTAAGTATCAACTACCACGTACTGTGCTTATATCAAGATATATCTTTGATCGACGTCAATCGCGTGATATTTATTTTCTGTCGCATTGGACTGGTATGTACCGCTGTGTACTGCGTGCGACAGCTAGTTTCTTTATTTTGTTTTTCTGCCCAAGAACTTATTATATAGTATTTTTATTTGTCTTCGTCCAATATACTACGATACTGTGATATTGTTGCAGTGCGCCGATAACAGCGAAATGTGTTATGGACTAATATACTTTATACAAAAGCATGCATGCATTGCATTATTGCAGAGGAAGTAGGGCTAGTAGTAAGTATGTAGGTAGTGCGGGAAATGGAAAAATGACAGCATGCATGAAGCAAGCAATGAAGCAAGTTATTTGGGCAGGTTGTTGGTAAAAAAAAATAAAATAAAAAAGAATTACCGTACCATCGCCGTCGTCGTTTGCTCGTAGTGCGATGTAGACGTACTTGATGACGGTGAAGAGGAGGAAGCTGTAGATGATGAGGGAGAGCGCGCCGAGCAGGTCGTCCGGGTGGCCGACGCCGTCCCGGAACGTGCTCGAGTACACGAACAGCGGCGACGTGCCAATGTCGCCGTACAGGATCCCCACGCACTGGAACGCCAGACGCAGCGTCTTGCCCCAGCTATCCTGTACATACGTTCGTAGTAGGCCGCCGGCCGGAGAGGTAATACGTGTTACATTTTATTTTTCTTTTATTTATATATAAGTTCATGCATGTCGATCTCGTCCACACACAGACACACATACAAACGAGCTAGAGTGCGGCAATGGGATTGAACAATTAAGGACCGACCTGTCCGTGGTGGTTCGCGCCGGCGGCTCTTGTTGCGGCCGCGTACAGGGAATCCTGCCGCTGCATAATCTTCGCCGGCGGCAAGCCGACATCGACGACGGTGGAGGCCTCGTTCTCGATGTCTACGGTGACGATATCTTCCCTGCTGGTACTTCTTCCTCCTCTGTCAGATGCTTGTTGGGCCGCCATATATACCTAGCTACCAGCAATATTATACTTAGTGTATAATATAGCTAGTGCTGCACTGCAGCATGCACTTGTACTTGTACGTGCCAAAAGCTAGTACGTAATACGTACGTACTTACGTCCCAGCAGCTCTCTAGGCGAGCTCAAGAGCTTGGCCTTCCTTTTATAAGCTCAGCTCTCTATCCCCGGCCGGCCCTGATGAAGACTGAAGAGCAAAGCTGCTGGCTAGCTCTGGTACCTAGCTAGTACGTAGCTTCGTTACTCGTCGTCCACGTGCTGGCGGTTGCGTCTTTGAAAACTCGTCGTTGGAACCCACCGTCCCCCTGCCCTGAAGGTAGCTAGCTTTTCTATTTGTCTCTGGTCGTCACAGAATGCATCATCGATAGCCGCCGCCACTTTCGTCAGTAGCTACTACTTCATCGATCGATACATCTTCAGCAGACATCCACTGTCGTGTTTGAATCTTTGACAAATCGTTCGTTGGGATCATATCATATATACGTATTTACTTACGTACTCGTCACGCGAATATATAGATCCACACACACACACACGTCACTCTCCTGGTAACAGGCAAGTCCAGGTATGTGGCAGTCAAAATATGCACTGTCGCGCGCGGTAGGTGCTTTTTTAATTGATTTGTCGCATTAGCATCAATATCGCTTTGTCCGTGTACCAGTCAGTCCGGTTCCGGCGGGCAACCAAGTCGCCGGAAACGCAAAGCTCAGTTGAGGCCTGCCCAGTTCGTTCGTTCGCTCGTCGATTGCGCGCGTTCGTCCGCAGGTGCATCAGTTGCGATCTCGATCGTGACACGCATGTAAGTGGTCGCTTCTTCAGAGTCACCGGTTCCAGACGCCAGGATGGAGCACGCGGAAACACAAGTCCACCCCCCCCCCCCCCTTCTTCCTGATTCCATCATTTTGCATTAAATGGCCAGGCGACAAAATATATAAATGCATGCAACAGATCTGATAAAAGTTTATTCACATTTCACAACTACTCCCTCCGTCCAAAAAGGAGGACGTTATGAGATACGTGCTGGTTAAACTTTCTCAACTTTGATTAAATTTATAGAAAATACGTGCAATATTTATATCTCTAAATAAATTTATTAAAAAATAGAACTAAAGATCTTCCGATGATACTAATTACTTAGCATAATTATTTATATATTTTAATACATAATTGCTGGTATTTTGAAAACGTTGATTTTTCGGGAAGCAAAAATGACATCTATTTAGGGACGGAGGGAGTAGTTACTCATTTCTTCTAACTTCGAGATAGCTAGGTTGAGATGATGTGCCCTTGTCATTATGCACAATGAGTGATCGATCATCATGGATGATATGTGTCATTGCGATAGGATTGAGTTGTTAGCTTACGACTAACCGGAGGTGGGAGTGGTAAGGTAGTCGTGCAACATGTCCCTTGATCATTAGTATTTCTCATGTGCACGTGTCTAGTAGTGTGCCATATATAGTGGCCAACTGTAGTGGCAAAAGGACAAGTGAAGAGTTCAGACCGATGGACCAAAGACGGTGAAGAATCAGCATACAGGCTTGGACCGAGGAACTAAAGCCTGGAGGACGAACCATGGACAGCAAGCGCTCGTGTACAATGGCAAAGAAGGAGTAGTACATGTGAGAAAGAGACCAGAGTCAAGGTGGTGATTGGACAAAGTCAAAGTGGGCGTGCGAGTAGTTTGCAACCAAATGTGGCAAGGACAAACGAGACCATCGCGGAGGCTGCGTGGATACTACACAACTTCGGAGGGTTTAGTGAGTTCAACTGCCTCAAAATGGCTACAACAAAAACTTTAAACTAAACCATGTCATATATTATATATGCATTGTATAGATCTATTCATGTAAAGTATATCATAACTAAATTTTCCTTTCACAATTTTCCTATAATCTTTTATATTTTTTTAATGTTTTAGCCAGTTTATGAAATAAAAAAAATATGTGGCGCTAAATCAGTGGTCACATAGGCAACAGAGTAGTACTATGTGGCCTGCTGTGGATCTAGGTGAGAAGTGGGAAAAAGTTTATAGACCCAGATGTGTGAAAAAAAAACCTTCAGGGACCTAGGTGAGAAACGAAAACAGTTTATGGACTCAGACGAGTGAAAAAAATTCATAGATCTAGATGAGAAATAAGAAAACGTTTAAAAACCCATGGTGTATTTCACTCATTAACCTTGGATTTTGAGTTTCTACACAAACTTCTAACACTAGTGTCATTAGTATTTGTAACAGTCCACATGCATATAAATTCATAGGTCACATCACACAGTTACAAAAATTGAGCTACAAGGCTAATCAAATTGAGTGCAATTCTAATGTCACTTTCCAAAACCTACAGGTAATATACGTCATTGCTTGGTAAGTTGTTCTGGTAAATAAGGTTGAAATTCTCAGGTCCTGTCCAATTTCAAGGCAGTTTCGACCTCGTCCGAGGCATGTCCAAATTTTCTTGTAGTAGTTTCGAATTATATAGAAAAAAGGTGAGTAGGCGAATTATTAGTTGAAGAAATTGATTGTGATAGCTTCTATGTTTAGTAAAAAATTTATTTATGCCCTAGTTCTTATGCTATTTTAATTAGTGTTAGTCGTACATGTCGTCTTCGATCTAGAGATCACGACTTGATATATATACGGCATCCAGTTCGTAAATACTACTCAGTCTTGGAGAAGTACGCAGCCAAGAGCAGACAACTACATCGTTGAAATGTAGCCTTAATTTTCAAAGACATGTGGTCAAAAGCGAGCGGCAACGCACAACTGGTGCAGTAAGTTAGCGTCGATGAGTAAACCGGCCAGTCAATCTAACAACCCTTCTGACCGTAGCGTACACGTCAGATTTGGAATTCCTTGTACTATTTTTTAAGCACGCCGGTATCTCCACTTAAATAGTATTGATTTATTATCAACAAACAAGGAAAAACCTAGTCGTCTGGTTAAATTTTTAAAACTGGACAAAAATCAGTACACTAGCCGTAGCACAAGAGCTAGATTGTGACATATCCACTAATAAAAAAAGATAAACATAACCCAGAAACAAGGGCTAATGGTGGCACAACCCAAATACACAAAAAAAGAAAAAACATACTACAACATCATGGCATAGGAACTCTTCAATGATGCCTACAAGAATGTGAATGACACAATATAATCATCGTCAGCCAAGCATGAACATGGTGAGGCTTTTACCCGAGCCATAAGCTAAGGGGTAACTGCATTGATCAGGCTGGTTCAGAAGAAGTAGCACCAAGAGATTCTTCGGTGACGCCTTTAAGAAAGATATCCTCATCGTAGGCTCACACTGATCTAAACTGACCTTTCACCCAAAACCTTTGTCGGTGCTCTTGTATGACCCACCCGTGACAAAGGGAGGCACACACCGACAATTGTCCACACATGGACGAGGAAGGGGGAGGGTGTTGCCACACAGTGTGGAGCTATTCTCGGACTTGACTACGACGATAGGAGCGGCGCACGAGCTAGAATCCTCGCCTGGACAGAGGTGGAAGGGAGTGCTGGACACTGCCACACTACGATGAGCTGTTCCGGGACTCGCCCATGGTGTGGGAGGCACCGGCATGCGTTAACGCTCTAATGGAGGAGGGCACTAGGCGCCGCCACACCATATGAAGTCGTTCCTAGACTCACCCATGACGGTGGAAGGCGTGCACCCACAACCGTCCATGCCAAGATAGAATGGGGTGCTGGCCACCACCACACCACCCAGAGCCATTTCCTAGATTCACCCGTAACTATGGTGGTAGAGGTAGGCTCTAGGACGCGACCACGGTGGCTTGTGGTGCGCCACAATGGAGGGAGGTGCATCGACCGCCACACGAGGATGACAAGGAGGATCATTTACAAAACCATGGCAAGTAACCGTTGCGCCACGCTAGGAGAAGAGGCGCCGACCGCTGCCACACAAGGATGATATATCTGAGCCTAGGGCCAGGGAGGGGCACCGATCACTACGGCAAGGGGATGGCGGGACCGGTCCCAAGGAGCCCTTGACGACAAGGGCATGCCATGCGGTGCCTACACCAGTACCCCGCACAGTCACCTAGGCTGAATGAGGAAGAGGGAGAAGAGGGTGTGTTGACACAAAATGTAACACACTATGCCTAACACACAGCAAGCCGGAAAGCGTAGCATCAATCGGGTGCCCGGGTGTTTCGAGATCCGAAAATGTGCCAGTCAGTTTGACCTGAAACTAACAAGGGATGAAATCATTAGATACAAAATTGGAACATACCGGGTGAGACCAGACAGTTCCATATATACGGCCCTAAAGCCACTTACGACGACATACAATTATAGAAGCTGTCTGCCAACAAGTTTTATAGGTCAGTCAGCTAAAGCAAATATGGAGTACATAAAACATTGATTGCCGAATGTGTGTGAATGGGAAAAGTACGTATGAACGAATCATAATTAGCTATGAATTAAAGCATAACCAAGCTCGGCAATTCAACCGAGTTGGGATCCATGATGAAGGAACAAGTAAGCTAACACGATCAAACTAATCTAAAGCCTGTATCTGCCGCACGATACCTAGTCTTATCAAAACTTAAGCGTAATTAACATGCATGAACCCGCAACACGTAGCAATCTAGGTTAAACTAATTCGGCTGTTATAAATGTAAGATCTATTTGTAGAGATAACATGAATAACTATTAGAGCATAATTAGATCTATGACAAAGAATAAAGTCGAACCGTATCAATCTAGATTGGGCAAAAAGAGTGTTACAAATATATAAAATATCTAAAACATGTAACACGTGATAACTTAATGAATCTACTAGATCTTGCCAAATCTAATAGAGCCGATAACTATCTTGCTTTTGCTAAGCATATCGAGCAAACGCCTGCCGCATGGTATCTACTCGTAAACGAAACATAAGCGAAGACTTCTTGATTGTCAAGCAAGGATCCGCCGCACGATCATTGAAAACAAACAAGACTACTTGCATCAACATCTAAATCCACCGCATGATACTAGACATGATAATAAGGTTGCCGGGACTTACGGAGGTCGACGGATCGATGATTCCTCTCGAAGAACTCGACGACATGACAAAGGACTCAAAGTTGGCACAGGGCCGGTTGTATTGAATTGGTTGTGATAGTTTTACAATGGCCAAGGGTTTATATTTATACCCTGGTCATGACATGAGTCCTAAAAGGACACGACTACAAAACATTAAAGGAAAACACAACATATTTAACCCTAGTTTTTCCTTCGGAGTCTTTATAGCCCTAATTGTTACGATCTTTGTTGCCCGATCAACTCTTTGCTTGCCATTTTTGTCGCTTTTTCAACGGAAAACCATCCTTCCTCAGAATAGCCGACCGCATGATCATTTGCCGAATCTTTGGAGATTAACCAACCGCGCAAACACTTGCCGAATCTTTGGAAATCAGCCGTCCGCACGAACATTTGCCGAATGCTCCGAACGCTCGTCTCTGCAAATTCACTGTGCACTGGCCCACTTGTCATCTTCCTGAGCGTGTCAAAGTCCAGTGTTAACACATGACCCCTCAATTTTGGGATAAAAGTCATTTTATTCTGAAATTGACCACAAGCTTCTCCTTTTTTTCTAGGTCAACACTGTTCAACACCACAGCCGCCGCTCAGAAAATTCGAGCCCCAGCACACCCTTGAATCTACTTCAACCTTTCAATGGCGACTCAAGATGAAATTCCAGAGGTAAATTTCATTCACCTTCACGTATTCGGCAATTCTTGATTGATTTCCCTGTTTCTTTCCCGATTCATTTGTTTTTCGATTCCATTATTTGAAGGAATACAAGAACGACATTTTGATCCCCCACGCTGCGAATCCCGATTCCTACTTCCTTGGCCCAATGGGGAATCTTGACCCAACTGAAATCATTGAGAAAGAAACCTTAAGAATACCCTTCAAGTCTGGAGTCACCCCACCCAACCGATGGCAAAACACTTTCAAGACCTGGCCGTCTCCTCCAATCGCCGGATGGCGAAACTGGTACCGGAGAATGTTGGAAAAAAGTAGCAGCCATTGGGATGATCAAGACATCAACCATTGCCTAGAACTGTCTCTGTCAGAAATGCCTAGAAATGAATCCCTCCTGATGGCAGCTTCCCATTTTTGGTCTAATGCTATCAATGCTTTTGTTTTTGGCCATGGCATGATGACCCCTACTTTGGTCGACGTGTTCATGGTGACTGGCCTAAATGTGTCACAGCCAGTATACCCCTCCAAGTACAAGAGCAAAAGCAACCAGAAAGCTGTCAAATCTGGAGGTGGATGGGTTGGATATATTCAGACCTATATGGAAGCATCTGGTGCTATCTCTGACAAGGAATACATGGCCTTCATGAACATGTGGTTGTGCAGGTTCATATTTTGTGGAAAATCCAATGAGCCAACCTTGAATCACATGGTGATGGTTGAAGACTTAGTTGCAGGTTCCCTGATACCTCTAGGTAAATATCTGTTGGGATCTGTCTATCATATGATGCACCAAATCACTGCCCAGATGCATCGAAATGTGGAAATTTCTTGCATAAGTGGCCCTTGGTGGTTTGTTCAGATGTGGCTGCAACTATACATGCATCAGATAGTCTCTGTGCCTCTCCACAACTTGAGCTTTCTTTCAGTCAACTATGCTGAAGGCAGTACAACACACAATAAGGGCTGTCAAACTTATGGAGAAGCAGCATCCTCCATCATCATTGACATAGACATTGGTCACCTCTTCAAATTATTTTTCAAAGGTTTTAACAACGTGCTTTGGCTCCCTTGCAGAGAGAATGGTAGCTTAACTCTTCCCTGCAAATTCAGCTATGAATCCGGCTGTTTTGACAAAGTGTCCACAGAGATTTTCAACTCTTTCATTAAACCTTGCATCTTGCTAGCCGAATTCCACCATGGGAGGTTAATGCACCCTACCTATGAATTCTATAGTCCCAATATGGTATCCAGGCAATTAAGATGTGGACAGCTGCCCCCCAAGACCTTTCTTCTCAACAACCATAAGATACAGGGAGTTGATCACAAATGAAACAGAAGCCAAAAAAGTCTTTGAGCTTGGATGGGATTTACCAACATATGAACCCTCTTCATTTGGGTTAGTGGATGTTGCCCACTCTCTTTTTGCTTCCTGGTGGCAAGAGTGGTACAATCACATCTTCAATATACGAGTGCACCTTTTATGCCAAGATCTGTATCCCCAGTTTGCCTCTGACAGTGAGGTAATTTCATTGCAATTGCTACTTCCTGCTTTTGAATTCACATCCTCTCATTTGAAAACCTGGCTACGCACAGGACTTCGAGCCTACCCCTCCTAACAAAGTAGTTCAGTACTACTCAGCCGGACCCAATCCTGCCTTGGGTTTTAATGCTCCAACTCTGGCAACCTTTATGAAGATCCCTGCAGCTGCAGCTACTGCACCTTCAGGAGGAGAAGGCAAAAGGAAGGTACATGAGAATGTCAATGTATTCAGAAGGGTAAGTGTTGACACAAAAAGCGTCAGATCTGTGAACACCTCGTGCTATTACCCAAAGCTCGATGTCGAGGGCGTGCCAGTCGATTTGACCAATTAATCGACAAGGATGATAACTAGAACAAACTGAACGAGACGACAGCGATGCGCCCGGACGTCAAGGCTCAGATTGATCAAGGGTAACTAGAGCAGAGCTAGACGAGGCAAACAGCGATGCGCCCGGATTGCCAAAGCCTAGAGGTACTCCCACGCGAAACTAGCAAGGATTTGACGGAGATCAAGATGATGCAGCCCGTCGAAAGCTTGAAGAACTCGTTGAAAACTATAACTAATGCAGTAGAAGGTAAATTGCGATAAAAAGTAGAATAAGATAAAATTGGTTTGTTTTGAATTGGATTGATTGTTTATTCCATAGCCCTCGGGCACATATTTATACTCCCGCATGGAGAATTATACAAAGACACGACACATATCCTTTCTAAAACAAATTCCTACTTTAAAGGAAACTGACTCGCGCAAGAGCCGGATAACAATATTTATTTCCTAAACAAACACACCTATTTTAAAGGAAAATAAACGACTCATGCAAGAGTCGGACTCAAACTACTATAATAATACTGGTACAAAACACCAGTTTCCTTACTCTCCTCTTCGATGAAAACTTTCCATTGGTAGATCCCTTCAATCCGCACCTTCCTTCTTTGGCCACTTGTAATCCTCCGCTGCCGCCAAGTGCTAAGTCACGCCCATCGGCATCGGCAATACTTTCCCGATCAGCAATCGGCAGCATCTCTTCGTCGACAATCGGCAATAAACCTCATCGGCAATCAGCAACCATCTCTTATCGGCAATCGGCAACGAGCCTCCATCGGCAATCGACAAGTCATCGGCGATGACTTTTCATCGGCAATCAGTTTCAGCAAGACTTCACCAATTAACTTGTCGGCAAAGCTCATCAGCTTCCATCGACAACGCACTTGGTCTTTCCGCAGCACTTTTTCATCGGCAACATCTCCCGATGCTGATGGAGAACGACCATTAACCAGTTAAGCCTTAGCCCACTTGACACGTGTCAAAAAACGGTGTCAACAGTAAGATCCAAGACAGTCAAGCGGTCTCCCAAGGTACAAATCTTCTATTAGGTAATATATTTCACTTGGCAATAACTCTAACTATTTTTATATCAATTATCTCTACTGCAGCCACATGTTGACATCCCTGGATCAAGCAATGCCTCAACAACAGTGGATATCCCTCTTCAAACCGCTACTGAGGATGCAGAGATTCACGAAACTGAAAATATAGAAGTTCATGAAGCCGAAAGCACAGATGTCCATGAAACCTTCAAACATATTGGTATCATTCGGCTAATCACTTCCTTCTCTTTATATAACATTTATTTTCTATTCTTATGCTCTATCATCTGCATCATTGAAATAGATTAAATGCTAGATAATCTAGCAGAAGAACATTCTTCTGGTCCAGCTCCAGGTTCACCAGCCCTGGGTATTCAATCAAGTCCCCCACTAGATCAAGACACAACCCATCTTGAGGATCAATCAACACAGCAGGTAACATCTTGTCTTAAGCCATTCTTTTAGCACACTCATCCAGTCGGCTAACATCTTCCCTTTTCTTTCAGAACACTGCTAAACCGACTACCAACTATTCTTTCACTGTTGAGGATTTCATCAGTGAAAAAGGTGAAGAAGCCACCTCTCAGCAGGCTTTGTTAGCGGAAAATCAAGCTCGGCTAAAGGATATAGCTAATCTGCTGAACAAGGACATCAACATTCTGATCCAAGATTCAGATCAGATAAAAGATCTCCTTGAGCTCATCAACCAAGACCTTCCACTTGTCCTTAAGGCTTCTCTAGAGTCTGTAGCTCACCTTGATGATTACTTTGCTGTGGTGAAGAGGGCAAATAAAAACATAGCCTCCAGGACTGTCTTGCAGAACAATAGGTCTCTGAAGAAGCAAGAAGCTAAAGCTTTGCACTCCCAAATTCAAACTGCCAAGAACTCCCTGGTAACTTTGGAATTTGAGCTGAAAGTCATGGAGGATGAGAAAATCAGGCTGGAGGCTCAGTTAGCCGAACTGAATGCCGGAATTCAGTCTCACAAAGCCAAGATGATAGATTTGCCGAATTCTATAGAAACAACTTCATCAAACATGTCAATCATCCTGAAAGAAGACCAACAGCTCAAAGCAAAGTTGTCCAGCATCCAGAGTTCTGAAAATGAAGACCAGAAAGTGCTAGACAATGTTAGACGAATCAGGACCGAGGCCCTAGATGCCATTAATCAGCTTCTGAACGGATAGAAATACGGCTTGTAATAGTTTAACCATGACTCATTTTGTCTCTGAACAATCGGATGTTTTTGCTTCTCATCTTTATACACTCCTGTTTGTATGAAAATATAATCGACTCTTTTATCTTCTCGATTAGAACATAGCCGATTGCCTTTAGTCTTCTCGATAAGAGGCATAGCCTATTGTCCCTATCTTGCCGACTCAAGGAAATAGCCGAGCGACGCTTGACTTACCCGAGTCTGGCCCAGTCCAGCAACGGCCCATCCGAGAGGGAAAAACCCTAGCTCGTCGTTTGGCATTCTCATCCCACTACTCCGAGATACACGCCATTACCTTCTATTATAAATAAACCCTTCCTTCTCGGCTTCTATCCAGTCAAGCATTCTCATCTCCGCATTCTTACACTCTTTGCTCAAGCTAATCCAGAGGGAAACCCTAACCCCTATAGTAGCAATGGAGAGAGGTGATAATCGTGGCAAGCGCCCCGCCGAGGGAGAAGCTGAAGGAAGCAGAGCATGGCGTAATCGGCAGCGCGGGTGAGAGTTGACTTCTTGCCCCCTTGCAGTTCTGCTTCATGTTCATCTTTCTAGCTTTGATTTCTTCTCTCATTCATGAGGATAAGGGTCATCTCCACCAGCCAGAGCATCCCCTTCCCTTCGGCGACGACAGCTCAACCGGGGACTCCATCATCCGGTACCTCCGGGTCCTCAGGCTCCTACCACTCCAATCCTTGGGATTTGGATTCGGGTGCCATGGATGTCCCCTACACCCATGCGGAGGCGGTCACCTTCAAAGGCGAAAGGGACGAGGCCCGAGGAGAGCTAGAGAAGACTTCCAAACAATACGACATCGACCAACTCGAGTGGGAGAACTAGCGGAAGCAGTTCTGCGACGCCATCACCGGTTGGTAAAAATAAACCCATTCTATTTCTCCCTTCTCTGATTTATCTGTTCACCCGATTAGTGTTCTTCTATTCAACGCTCTCTGCAGAGGTTGAGAGCCTGAAGATTGCGGCGAACAAGATTGCCGATAAGGTGAACGCCCAAGGAGAAACCGCCGAGGCACGCCTTGATGATGCGGACGGTCATATAGATCAGGCCGTCATCCAAGGCGTACACCATGGCGTAGCTCTGGGGCTGGCGGCCATGTCTACCCAGCGGCGTGAAGACCTCTCCTTCATGCCAGTTGGTTTCCTTGGCGGCGTGCGCCCAGAAGATGTCGAAGACATTGACGATCTTCTGGAGAGCTATGAGGACCATGCAGCCGTCCTTGCTCAAGCTACAGATGCCCAGTCTGTCCTCAACAAGCTATTTGAGGAGTAGATTGTATCTAGGGATCCTCTGTAAAAATCACTTATCATGTGAAATACCACCTGTAATTTGAAGAACGCTTTCTGAATTGCATGACTTGTCTTCAGTCAATTGTGTTTATATTTTTGCTCTAAAGGCGACACATACCGCGTCGGCTATTTTCCAAGCTCTTGGAGTATTTTTTTTGACTAAAGGCGATGCTTCTACATCGGCTATCTTGCACATAAAACTCCTTAAGTTTTGTTTATGCACAAACCTCAACACTGGGATGAAATTTCTTAAGAAATCTTCCATTAATAGCTCTAGTGAACTCCTCTCCCAGTAGAGTTTTTAAGATATACGCATTGCCAGGTGCACACCTCACTATCCGAAAAGGTCCTTCCCAGTTCGGAGACCATTTGCCGAATGCTTTGTCTTTTGTCCCAATCGGCAGTATAGTTTTCCAAACTAAATCTCCTTCTGTGAATTGCTTCTCTTTGACCTTTTTGTTGTAATATCTGGCAACACGTAATTTGTTTTTCTCAATATTTTCCAACGCTTTCAGGCGAACTAAATGTAAATCCTCTAACTCGTCCATCATCGGATCCTTATAATCTTGTTTCCTCATATCATTTTGCAAGGTCACTCGCCTCGAATCTGACTGCAATTCCCACGGTAATACAACATGATGCCCATAAACCAACTCGTAGGGAGATGCTTGCGTAGACCCATGACAAGCCATTCGGTAAGCCCACAAAGCTTCATTAAGAACTGAATGCCACTTCTTCGGCTTCTCATCAATCTTCTTCTGAATAATTTTAATCATGATCTTATTTGATGCTTCGGCTTGACCATTAGCCTGTGCATAATAAGGAGAAGAATTGTATAACTTGATCCCCAGTAAACTGAGTTCCCTGATCTATCGTTATAGTCTGATGAATCCCGAATCTGTGAATTATATGCTCCTTAACAAAATTGACCATGTTTTCTGATGTAACCTTCTTCAAAGGAATAGCTTCAACCCACTTTGTAAAATAATCTGTGGCTAACAGCACAAACTTATGTCCTTTGCTAGAAGGAGGATGAATTTGACCAATCAAATCTATTCCCCATCCTCTAAACGGCCAAGGCTTGATAATTGGGTTCATAGCTGATGCTGGAGCCCTTTGAATATTACCAAATCTTTGACAATCCTAACACCCTTTGTAATATTCAAAACAATCTTCAAGCATGGTTGGCCAAAAATAACCAGTTCTCCTAATTATCCACTTCATCCAGTAAGTCGACTGATGTGCACCACACACTCCTTCATGTACTTCATACATCAGCTTTCTGGCCTCTTCTTGACTCAAACATTTGAGGAGTACCCCATCTATGGATTTGTAGTACAACTGGTCATCAAGGAGCACAAACTTGAGAGCTTTATATCTGAGCTTTCGGGAAACCTTTTGTGATGGATTTTTTAAGTAATCGGCAACCTCGTTTCTCCAGTCCTCAGCTACCCGATTCTCTTCCAAGGCATGAATCTCTTGGGCCTCTCGGTATCCCGAAGCAGTTTGAGCCAGTTTATTTGTCTCTTCATTATGCCGCTTAGGGATATGATGCAAGGTTGCTACCTCGAAATTCTTCAAAAGCTCTCGGCATTCTTCATAATATTCCCTTAATACATCATTCTTGCACTCATGTTGGCCGATCAGTTGGTTAATTGCCAACTCAGAATCCCCGAAGATCTCAACAGCAATGACCTTTATTTCAGCAAGAAGCTGAAGTCCTCTAAGTAGTGCTTCATACTCTGCTTGATTGTTAGTAACACAAAATTCAATAGGGATAGCATACTGAAAAATCACTCGTGGAGAAATCAAGAGAATACCAGCACCACCACCTTTGCTACAAGATGAACCATCAAAAAACAAAGTCCAAGGTGCAATATCTATCATGTTAGCAGAAAGATCATGGTGTTGGGTAACAAAATCGGCAATAATTTGACCCTTTATTGCTTTTGCCGATTCGTACTTTAACTCAAATTCCGATAAAGACAAAATCCACTTATCAATCCTTCCATTTAAAATTGGCATTAATAGCATATGTTTTATTACATCAAACTCAGAAACTACCACGCATTCGACATTCAACAAGTAGTGCCGAAATTTGGTACATGAGCAATACACGCACAGACAAACTTTCTTCATAGCCGAATACCTTGTCTCTGGATCTAGTAGCTTACGGCTAAGGTAAGCTATCACTCTTTCTTTTCCCTTGAACTGTTGCATGAGGGACGATCCTATTGTCAGGTTATCGGCCGCCACGTACAACTTAAAAGGCTTATCAAGCTGTGAAGGTACCAACACAGGTGGCGCCTTCATGTACTCTTTGATCTCATCAAAAGCTTTCTGTTGTACGTCACCCCATACAAACTCTTGATCCTTTTTAAGATTCAATAGTGGAGAGAAAGGCAAAACTTTTTCTGATAAATTAGATATGAATCTCCTTACAAAATTAATCTTGCCGAGCAATGACTGCAACTCTGTGAGATTAGTTGGAGGCACAACCTTGTCTATTGCTTCCATGCTTTTCTTACCGACTTCGATCCCTCCTTTATGGACTAGAAATCCTAAAAACTCACTAGCTGAGACCCCAAAGGCACACTTGTTCGGATTCATCTTCAAACCATGCTTCCTAGTGCACTCCAAAGTATTCTTTAAATCGGCTAAGTGTCCACCGTGATTTCTAGACTTAACCACCACGTCATCAATATAGATCTCCACGATTTTGTCAATCAACTCGTGAAAAATATAGTTCATGGCTCTCTGATAAGTTGCACCAGCATTCTTTAAACCAAAAGTCATGACGACCCACTCAAATAATCCAATATGACTAGGACATCTGAAAGTTGTTTTTGAAATATCCTCTATTGCCATAAAGATTTGGTTATAACCAGCATTATCATCCATAAAGCTGATGATTTCATAACCAGCCGCTGCATCGACAAGCAAATCGGCAACCGGCATTGGGTAACCATCCATTGGAGTGGCTTTATTGAGATCTCTAAAGTCAATGCAGACCCTCATCTTTCCATTCTTCTTGTACACTGGAACTATGCTCGAAATCCACTCTGCATACCTGTATGGCCGAATGAAATTTGCTTCTAACAATCTTTCAACTTCTTTTTTCACATTGGCCAGTACCTCCTCTTTGAAAATCTTCCGAGGAGGTTGTTTGTAAGGACGATACCCAGGCTTAATCGGCAATCGATGCTCAACAATAGAACGATCTAGTCCAGGCATCTCTGTGTAATCCCAAGCAAAACAATCATTAAATTCTTTTAGAAGATCTATCAATTTTAATCTATACTCCGGGTCTAAATTTGCACTGATATACATCGGCCTTGGCTTAACATCATCACCAACATTTATTTCTTCTAGCTTATCGGCCGACATAAAGCCACGTCTCAGCTTTCCTTTGTTTCCATCGTTTGGGTTTCCCATTAAAAATTGCTTTGAGAGCCGACTGCTTGGATCGGCTGTTTGTCCTTGTTGAATACGTTCACAGGACCTTCTTCCCATACTCTCCCAGAGAAGCAATCGACGCCATCATACTCCCAGTAGGTAGGCTCCGTAGCAGCAACACTTACCGAATCATCAGCATGAACAACCTCAACATCATCTCCAATCCACTGAATGAGAATCTGATGCATGGTTGAAGGTATGCAGCAGTTAGCATGGATCCAATCTCTTCCTAAGAGTAAGATGTATGCCCCCTTGCCATCAATGACAAAGAAGGTAGTAATAAAAGTTTTTGACCCAATCATCAATTCGACATGTACAACTCCTCGAGTGTCAGAAGGATTGCCAGAAAAGTCCCTGAGCACCATGTCAGTCTTCAACAGTTCCTCATTAGTCATCCCAAGCTTCCTAAAGGTGGTGTAAGGCATAATATTGATGGCAGCCCCTCCATCAACAAACATCTTGGTCAGAGGCTTGCCGTTGGTATATCCCTTCACGTAAAGCGCCTTCAAATGTCGATGCTTAGCCGGTTTATTGAAGATTGCCTGCTTAGTCAGGACAAGCTGGGGCATTAGATCCTGACACTTGCTTTCATCAAAATCTGAGTACACTTCCTCTTGGATGTTTTGGCCTTCGGGAGCTACGAATTCTGAGGGAATGAAGAAAGCCATGCAGGCATCAGCCGAATGGTCGTACTTGTCGGGTTTTTTCTTAGGACGTCATATTTGTTTCTTTTCGGCAACTGTCTGTGCCAGCTCCCTGTTCCTCAAGCGTTGCACTCTCCTTTTCTGGCTCTTCCTCAGCCCTGGTGGGCACTATTGTCCCTTCTGCCACACATATTCATGGTGTTCTTCTTCTTCAGCACCTTGTTCATAATGGACCCACTCTTGATCGGCAAATCTCTTGCCTCGCCGATCTTCAGAGCTGTCTATTTTTAAATGCTGATCATTCTCAGGAAACTGTGCTCCAAGTCTTTCATGGACCAGACGACGGTTGACCTGAGATTGCCTGTACCCTGAATATTGATCACTGCATTCGGGGCAATTGTTCTTAGCAGTCAGCTTCATGCCTTCATTCCAGCAATGCTTGAAAAACGGGCATCCCCAATGAGACTACTCTTGCTCTCTCACGTACTCTTGTTCTCTCCAGCACATCTCTTCCTCGTACCTTTGATGTTCCTCTATGAACTCCTGTTCTTCGTAATACCTCTGCCTCTGATACTGCTTTCGCTCCCGTCGCCATTTTCTTAACAGAATTCGTGTTGTAACCCTGGGTTTGGAAGCTTCCCCTCTCTCGGTTTGGCTATTCTAGAACTGAGCTGTCACACCAAGTTTTAAAGGCAAAACGGGATGCAATAATCTCATGTGTGCCCAGAGATCAGTCACACACATAAGCCGACAAATTATCAAAATTGTATCATCACAAGTGTTTAATACATAGCGATTGAGTATTTAAATAATGTCTACTACAAAACAACGGAAATATATGATAACTCTCGCGAGGCTCCATCGCACAGGGACGTCAACTGGTTGACCCCAAACCTAGAAGTCCTCTGGATACTCCTCATAACTCTGGTAATCTGGTACCCATCCGGGATTTTTATCCAAATATGAAAGAAATGAACAAGCGTAAGTACTTTCGTACTCAACAAGTAAACATGGGGTTCATGAGGCTCAAAAAGGTATGACACTGGTTAAACTGCATTAGCTTTTAAGTTATCACAATTTTAGCATAGGATAGCATCAATATAACAACAGCCCAATAACCATATGATCGAGTAAACATGAATAATGAATAGCAAACCAGTAAATGATAGATTAAAGTCATTCTGTTCCATAAGAATTCCAGGCCGCTCGTATCCGAGAGCACGGCTAATATATCAGTTTTTAACACTCTACAGAGGTCGTACACTTTACCCATGAGTCGTGTTTGCCCAAATGCCCCGGGATCATGACTCCCTTAACACTACCGAGGGGAGCGGGCAGGGAACACTATGAAGTCTTTCAAAGGGGTTCGCTGACATAACACAGACAGTACGGATCCACGGGCATGGGGTATATAGGAGCCCCGGGATGGTACAAAACACGCAGCGGTCCCCACTCCAGCCGCTCCGCAACCGCTCGGCAATAGCAACTTTCGTGAACTGCCGCATGCGAGAGAGTGACCCTAATACTGAACTAAAGCCAGAGCCATATAGCCCCCATGGTTGTACTGTATGTCCCGGGTGATCGCTTACGGAGGTTCTAGAGCATCTCAAAAACTGTGCTCTAGTTCACCCTAATCCATGTTGCTAAAAGCAGATTTTACCATTGTTGCATAAGTCATTAGTCAGGTTTACATGATCATGGTTATGTCTCGAGAGCACTAGCTTGATCTACCCAAATGCATAAATTCCCATGGTAACAAGGTATAAGGTACAAAAACTATGGTGAAAGCTAAATAGGATATCAAGGAAACACATGCAATCATGAATTAATGATTTAAGTGATTAGGACAACAAGGATGATCCCATGAATACTTGCCTTGCTCAAAGGGCTCCTGCTGATCCTGCTCAAAGAGAAACTCTTGGTCACCCACGTACTGCTCACCATCTGTACTCGATCACCACATCACACGCAATCACGCAGAGGCATAACATGCAAGCAACAAGGCTATAGATTAGAACAATACACCAATCACAATAAAACAAAGGTAAAAGTTTATAAAACAAATCTGCGTCTCACTACGATCACATAGACGTTTGAATCACGAAAAACGGAGCTATAACGAAAAAGATATGAATTAAACGAGATTTTGAATAGGGCAAGATTAAAGCATTACGGAAATAATTTTCGTTGATTTTCAAAAGTAATTAACATAGATGAAAACTATACTACTGGATAGAGCATGAAAATACGGATCTAACGCA
Organism: Microstegium vimineum; assembly: GCA_022036555.1. Taxonomy (NCBI): domain Eukaryota; kingdom Viridiplantae; phylum Streptophyta; class Magnoliopsida; order Poales; family Poaceae; genus Microstegium; species Microstegium vimineum. Next base: position 7,822,077 of record CM039123.1, on the reverse strand, counting down.
ACTTGAACGGAGCGATTTGGATTTAAAATGAGCAATTTAGGGACATTTGAAATAGAGTGGCAAAAGTGTAAATAGAATTTTCCTTTTTATTTTAGAAATAAAACAGACAGAAAAGAAGTACGCTTTTCGAAAGATAAAACGAAGTCTCAGATTGCGCCAAGGGACGGCGGGTTCAGACTTTAAAATCCACAGGGTTTCTTTTGCAAAGTTGCCAGCCGAACCGGTAAGAAACGCTGAGGGCCGTCTGATCTGAAATGGATGGCCAGGATTAGATCAGAGTGGGAGTGTGGTGGCGCTCGACAGCCGGAGTTGGGGCAGCCGGCGGCGCCATGGCCGGACAGTGGCGGCGCACGCTGATCTGGCGATTCAGTGCGTCAAACTCAACGCGAATAGGTCTGGGAGAGAGGGAAAAACACTACGAGTACACTGGGGCACTTGGTTGAGTCGATTAAGCACGGAGGCGAGGTGACCACGCGACACGGCGGCTCTGCAACGACGGCGACGGCGGACAGAGCCCAAACGGAGGAGACAGAGAGGGAAAAGGGGATTGGCGGTGTCGGGGAACTTCACTCACCACGTTGCAAAGCTCGGAAAGGAAACGGGCGGGGCAGAGAAGCGTGCTCGCGGCGGAACGACGGCGGCGGTGCGGAACTCGGGCGTGGCAACGCTGGGTGGTCTCTGTGGTGCTTCGAGGGCTCGTTGCGGGGCGGAAGTATGCGAGGCTGAGCATTTTATAGCTCGGAGGGTGTCACGGGGAAGGAAAGGGCGGATTCCGCCGCGGATTCGCGTTCGGATGCAAGGAAGGGCGACGACGCACAGAGAAGGAAAGAAAGGGAAGGGGAGGAGAAGAAAGGAAGGCGGCCGGTGGGCGGTGCAGCTTGCTCGACACGATATCGCGTGGGCAAGGGAAGGGAAGATCTCCTTCTCCAAAACGCGTACGGCCGAGGAGTTCATCGACGCGGGCGAACAGAGAGAAAGGGAGAGAGGAGAAAGGAAAGGAAGGGGAAGGGGCTGACCGGTGGGGTCCCCTTGTCAGCGCCGAGAGAGAGAGGGAGAGGGCTGAGCATGCGGGCCGGTGTGTCAGGCAGGGAGGGAGGCGTGTCGGCCCGTGTGGGATGGGCCGGCCTGCGGGATCTGCAAGCCCAACAGAGAGAAAGAGGGAAAGGGGAGTGGGCTGGGGAAAGCAGGCCTGCGGCCAGATTGCATTGAGGGATAGAGAGAAAGAGAGAAAGTGTTTTCCAATTTTCGATTTTCAAACATTCAAACCAATTTCAAAAAAAAACCAAATGAATTTCCAGTTTGAAATTGAAAGAGCAATACATAAATCCTATGCACCAGCATGTATGCAACAACAAGGTTTCTAGTATGATGGTCATTTTTATTTTATGAAATCTTTAGTTAATTTCCCTATGTTTTAATGCCCACATAAAATGCAATTCAAATTACTTTTAAACTATTTGGAAAAATGCAAAATTTAGGGTGTTTCTTTTCGGGTTTTTTCTTAGGACGCCATATTTGTTTCTTTTCGGCAACTGTCTGTGCCAGCTCCCTGTTCCTCAAGCGTTGCACTCTCCTTTTCTGGCTCTTCCTCGGCCCTGGTGGGCACTATTGTCCCTTCTGCCACACATATTCATGATGTTCTTCTTCTTCAACACCTTGTTCATAATGGACCCACTCTTGATCGGCAAATCTCTTGCCTCGCCAATCTTCAGAGCTGCCTATTTTTAAACGCCGATCGTCCTCAGGAAACTGTGTTCCAAGTCTTTCATGGACCAGATGACGGTTGACCCGAGACTGCCTGTACCCTAAATATTGATCACTACATTCGGGGCAATTGTTCTTAGCAGTCAGCTTCATGCCTTCCTTCCAGCAATGCTTGAAAAACAGGCATCCCCAATGAGACTACTCTTTCTCTCTCACGTACTCTTGTTCTCTCCGGCACATCTCTTCCTCGTACCTTTGATGTTCCTCTATGAACTCCTATTCTTCGTAATACCTCTGCCTCTGATACTGCTGTCGCTCCCGTCGCCATTTTCTTAACAGAATTCGTGTTGTAACCCTGGGTTTGGAAGCTTCCCCTCTCTCGGTTTGGCTATTCTGGAAGTGAGCCCATTGCCAAAACTCCTCATTTGTAATCTACCGATTAGGGTCAACAACACCAGTTTTTCTTGCTTTGTTTGAGGTCAACACCTTCATCTTGCCCTTGTCTTTGGGGTCTTCTATGGCAACCATGTTCATAGAGAAAGACACCGTGTTCTGTGCAAAAGGATTAGCATCAATTTTCATCTTACCATCAAATTTCAAATGTCCTTCCTGAATGGCCTTCTGGATTCGCACTCTGAACACTCGGCAATCATTGATGGAATGGGAATTAGTATTGTGGTAGCCGCAAAATTTCTTGTCTTTTACCCCTTCAAGGCGCAGCATGGGGTGCCCTTCTGGCAATTTGATGCGTCCCTCCTTTAACAACAACTCAAACAACTTGTCTGATTTAGAGACATCAAAGTCATAAGTACCCTTCTGCTGCCACAACCATCGTTGACTAACCTGAGTCGGCTCTTTTGCCCAGACTAACTCGGCTGCGGCTATTTCATCTTCGTCGTCATACTCTATAGCTTCTTCCAGAAAACTTTGATACATCTCATTGGCGACATCACCTTTCTGGAATCGGTTATCTCTCCTGAACCCTTGAGCTTGATTATTCATCATTGCTAACCGCTGCGACAACTAACCAAGGTCATCAAAGTCCATGCCGAACAGCTTCTCCCTGACATTCGGCTGCATACCTGCTATCGCCATCCCTGGCAATTGATCATCTGGCAGATTCAGGGAGTAGTAGAGGTTTTTGGTCTCTCTGAACCTGCGGAGGTACTCCTGTGGTGTTTCATTAGCCCTTTGCCTCAAGCTCATAAGATCAACTAGCTTCTTCTCATTGGTACCCGTAAAGAAATACGCATGGAACCTTTGCTCTAATTCTGCTCATGTACCAATAGAATTTGCCGACAGAGATGTGAACCACGTGAAAGCTGGCCCTGTCAGAGACAATGGAAAATACCGAATCCTCCAAGCTTATCGGCAGATGCCTCTCCAAGCTGCATCAAATACGGCTGATGTGCTCTATGGTGCTAGTATCATCCTGACCAGAAAACTTAGTCAGATCTGTGGGAGCCTTCACCCTCGGAGGAAGTGCCACTCGGTTATACCACTCTGGATAAGGGGACTTGTACGCATAGGACTGGTTCTTTGGCTTTAAGCCAAACTGATTCTGCATCATGTCTGTCATCCTATGCATGATAACATCAATATTTGAATTTGGAGCTCCATGTGCTTGCCCCTCAAAAGGCAACCCTGCTGAGTTTTTATACCCTGGATTCGGGAGAGCATCGATGGTACCGTAATCGGCAAACTCTTGATATCCATCTCCATACATATTTTTCTGCAATCTATTTGCTGCTGGAGACACCCTGAAAGCCGATTGTGGAATGTTTCCCAACTTGCCGAACGCGAGCTGGCCATATGTCATGGGCGGTTGCTGTTTCTGGTGAGGAGTCATCCCACCTTGGTCCATGCCAGGCGCGCCGCTACTCTCAACAGCTTTCTCCTGGTGCTTAGGCACATGGAACAATGTTGGTCCATGCATTGGACCAGAAAACTCTTCAAAGTACTTATCAGCAGACGGACTGAAAGTATTGACCATGATCGCACGAAAGGTATTCAGGAAAGCCGTATGATGATTTCTCATCGTCTCACTCATGGCTTTGTAAACCACTTCAGTCAGCTTTAGAGCATCTTTCTCTTCGGCGTAATCCGTTTGATGTGGGAGGAGAGTTCTGGGAAGTGACTGCTTCTGAAAAGCCTTGTTGCTTTTGTTCTTTGAAAAGGACATCAGGCACTTCTGTTGAAACTCATCACATGCTTGCTGAACCACGTTCCTCAGGTCTTCTGGCAACTCATCCATAGTCACGTCCTGAACCTGACTATTGTCGATTTTGACCATCTTGAAATGTAGAGTCCCACCGGGTGTGCCAAAAGGTGTGTTGACACAAAATGTAACGCACTATGCCTAACACACAGCAAGCCGAAAAACGTAGCTTCAATCGGATGCCCGGGTGTTTTGAGATCCGGAAACGTGCTAGTCAGTTTGACCTGAAACTAACAAGGGATGAAATCATTAAATACAAAACTGGAACATGTCGGGTGAGACCAAACAGTTCCATATATACGGCCCTGAAGCCACTTACGACGACATACAGCTATAGAAGCTCTCTGCCAACAAGTTTTATAGGTCAGTCGGCTAAAACAAATATGGAGTACATAAAACATTGATTGTCGAATGTATGTGCATGGGAAAAGTACGTATGAACGAATCATAATTAGCTATGAATTAAAGCATAACCAAGCTTGACAATTCAACCGAGTTGGGATCCATGATGAAGGAACAAGTAAGCTAACACGATCAAAGTAATCTAAAGCCTGTATCTGCCGCACGATACCTAGCCTTATCAAAACTTAAGCGTAATTAACATGCATGAACCCGCAACACGTAGCAATCTAGGTTAAACTAATTCGGCTATTATAAACGTAAGATCTATTTGTAGAGATAACATGAATAACTATTAGAGCATAAATAGATCTATGACAAAGAATAAAGCCGAACCGTATCAATCTAGATTGGGCAAAAAGAGTGTTACAAATATATAAAATATCTAAAACATGCAACACGTGATAACTTAATGAATCTACTAGATCTTGCCAAATCTAATAGAGCCGATAACTATCTTGCTTTTGCTAAGCATATCGAGCAAACGCCTGCCGCATGGTATCCACTCGTAAACGAAACATAAGCGAAGACTTCTTGATTGTCAAGCAAGGATTCGCCGCACGATCATTGAAAACAAACAAGTCTGCTTGCATCAACATCTAAATCCACCGCATGATACTAGACATGATAACAAGGTTGCCAGGACTTACGGAGGTCGACGGATCGATGATTTCTCTCGAAGAACTCGACGACACGACAAAGGACTCGAAGTTGGCACAGGCCCGGTTGTATTGAATTGGTTGTGAACAGTTTTACAATGGTCAAGGGTTTATATGTATACCCTAGTCATGACATGAGTCCTAAAAGGACACGACTACAAAACATTAAAGAAAACACGACATATTTAACCCTAGTTTTTTCCTTCGGAGTCTTTATTGCCCTAATTGTTACGATCTCCGTTGCCCGATCGGCTCTTTGCTTGCCGTTTTTGTCTCTTTTTCAACGGAAAATCATCCTTTCTCAGAATAGCCGACCGCACAATCATTTGCCGAATCTTTGGAGATTAACCGACCGCGCAAACATTTGCCAAATCTTTGGAAATCAGCCGTCCGCACAAACATTTGCCGAATGCTCCGAACGCTCGTCTCTGCAAATTCACTGTGCACTGGCCCACCTGTCATCTTCCTGAGCATGTCAAAATCCAGTGTTAACAGAGGGCCTTGGGGATGCGCTCATGCTAGAGGATGGATTGTCGCACCGGGTGGATGTGCACTGGCTGTTGCACACACCACGCAAGCTGGAGACCGATATATCCAGGATAGGGCATTGTAACTCGATTGCGTGGAGCCACGATGCACTGGTGTTGTTGGAGGACACCACATCCTGCAAGCCAGGCTAGTAGGCCAGGGATTAGAAAGCCTAGATCCACCCTGTAGCCACCTAAAAGGACGACAAAGATGAGAGTCAACGCGAGTGAGCCCATGTACGAGAGATCTGTGATGGGAGTGCATGATTGCGCCAAGCCAATTGTGTTGGGAAGCTAGCCACCGGGCACACTATGCTGGTCTGAGCATGCGATTGCTCCGGGTCAAGGGGCGCATGAGTGCACCGGGTCAGGGGGCATTGGCCACCGCTGCACCACCAGGATTTGGTGGCGGGGATAGCAGATCTAGGCTCCAGGGCCCAAATAAGCTTGTCTGGCTACCACATACACTGAAGGTGAGGAAGGTGATGGGGGCAAAGAAACAAGGTTGGATGGTGGGTAGGGGAAGGTCGCTGCGGATGAGTTCCCATTTGTTGGGGCTGCTGCTGGCCTCTGTTGCCGTATTCAAGAGAGGTGGCTAGAGGGGAGGTGGGCTAGTGATGCTGATGAATGCCGCCAAGTCGCTCATTGAGGAGCTCAATTTTGAAGGACCAAGACGACGACAGGAGGGGGGGGGGGGGGGGGGTGGTGTTTTGAATGAGATCCTCATTTTTTTGAAATATTTGGCCGCTATACCAAAATCACTAAAAAAATGTGTAGCAAAAGTACCGAGAAAGCACAGTAAAAAAATACTTTGACCAATTGGTGACAAAAGTATTTTGGAATGATCCTAAGGACGATAGGAGCACAACCCCAAAAGCAGAACTTAATTTGGAGTTTAAACGAGCGAGAAACGGATAAAACAACGCAAACACTGAGATGACAAGACACTGGCCACTGTTCACCTATCGCGCTATAGCTGCATCCGGTGTACTGGTCATGTGGGTGAACAGTAACCTCGTCGTGTCTGGTGCACTTAGTGTTACTGTAGTATCTGACGTCGCCCATGCGAGGGTATAAATATGTGCACGAGGGCTATGGAAAAAACAATCGATCCAATCAAAACAAACCAATTTTATCTTATTCTACCTTTTATCGTAATTTACCCTTTTTATGCATTAGTTGTAGCTATCAACGAGTTCTTCAAGCTTTCGACGGGCTGCATCACCTTGATCTCCGTCAAATCCTTGTTAGTTCCGCGTGGGAGTACCTCTAGGCTTTGGAAATCCGGGCGCATCGCTGTTTGCCTCGTCTAGCTCTGCTCTAGTTACCCCTGACCAATCTGAGCCTTGACGTCCGGGCGCATCGCTGTCGTCTCGTTTAGCTTGTTCTAGTTACCATCCTTGTTGATTGATTGGTCAAATCGACTGGCACGCCCTCGACATCGAGCTTTGGGTAATAGCCTGAGGTGTTCACAGATCTGACGTTTTTTGTGTCAACACGAGAGAAAGCGAAAAAATGACCGGAGACACAAAAATAGCTCAATCTATGTGGTCACCCCAAACCAATAAATCAAATTCTTTTGTGAAAACCTTCACAAGGGTTCATATAGCACAAGCTCCAATAAATGGTTTGCAAAAAGATCAAGTGTAGAAAGAGATAGAGTAAAAACCATAGATGGAAAAAACAAAAAAACGTGATGAACATGGACATAAATATCTTATGAATCGATGCCACCATGGCATGAGGAGTGAAGGGTCTCCATTCCCACAAACATCTCCGGTTCAAGTTACACAAATAATTCACCAAATCATCCACGAAACTCAAGCAAGAAATCTAGAGAGAGGGAGAGACCTAGACAGATAGGTGGGAGGGAGAAATGACAAATGAAATAGCTGAGGGTGATTGGGGCACCCTCATGCTTATTTAACAAGGGTATTACACATTCCCAAATTGCCCCCAGATACATGAGCGACCCACTTAATCCTAAGGTATTGTGATCCAACTCTATGTTCATCTTCATCAAATGGCTCCGCTTCCTGTCTGGACTTGCCGTCACCACGACGCGACCTCTAGGATTCCGCCACGTGCCGCCTCACTTCCTTGGAAGCTCAGCCCGAGTTTTGAGGCCCAAACTCGAAACCATTCATCAGTGGTTTTGCGACCCATATGCATCCCCCACTCCTTGACATGTGTCACCACGTCCTCGACTACCCAGCCGCTAAGTCTTCCACATCCTCCCGCTCAACTTGCTCGACCACCGTCTTGACTTGGTCAACACGGTCACTCTTCCATGTACTCTTGCACTTGTCGATGACTCCAAGTGTTAGCCACCGTGACTGGTCCTCCGACCCTCTGCTCCCTCAGTCCAAGCCTCAGATCCACCATTCACCACTCATGGTCCATCAGCATGACCCGTCTCTACTTGACCTTCACCTCGCTATTGACCACTGCCTCCGAGCTACACACCTATGCATCACAAGCCAAGAGACATACCACACGCTGCTTTGGTAGCAAGGTTAGTTCAACACACTTGCATGTTGACAATTCATTCATCATACAACTAAACTACATGGGTACTTCTCGACCATGTGTTCACAAATTCCTTGTACTATACTTATTTGGAATGATCAAATTTTGATTTTTTTCAAGAAGCAACTGATGGAAAACTTACATGTGTGTTTTCAATAGTGAAAAGAAATCATCTTATAGAAAAAAATACCCTATCTATCTAAGAGTATAGCTATGTATAGAACTCTTTAATTAGATACATTCAGGAGTGTGGTAAAGTACTAATATGCCCTATTAACTTGCCTTGGCCTTCATATGAGCTTGTTATGTATGTAGCGATGGCTACCTTGCATGTTTCAATGCTAATTTCAATAAACGTCTGCACAATGCCATTTTCCCCACAAATCATGCACACACTTAATTTTGTTTGTTGGCACTTCCAATTTTTCCTGGGAACTTAAAGGTAGTTGTATTCAACCAACCCACAAGCACACCACTATCACAACGTCAGTGACCACAGTTGACCCACCAAACTGACCTTCACCGGGCGAGACTAGCTACATATATGTGGTCATAAAGCCAGATAAGTAAAAGGAAGCTTTAGGAATAAGGTTGGTGAAAGGATCAAGATGCCCAAGAGGAGGGTTGAATTGGGCTTTTCTAAAATCTATTGCAAGAATTAAGTCCTAATTCTAAAAGTGAATCACCCCTTGTGCCTATGAGTGTGTTCTAATGATTCCACTGCACAAAGTTTTGCATCCTATGTTTCAATCCTATGCTAGCATGGCAATTCTAGGAAGGTAGATGCGAGTATTGAAATGACCAAAGTAAATTGCGCAAAGTAAA